>JAOTQJ010000111.1:21523302-21534093 GCA_025642045.1 Solanum sejunctum | reverse complement strand
AAAAAATATAATACAATAATTAAAATGAGACGAAAGGAAGAATCACTCTACCAACCTCTTAAAGGACCCCCCACCTAATTATTACAACGATTAAGAACCACTCTACCAAAGATAGGCAAAATGCACGTAGTATTATATTGATATCCAGAAAATTCGTCACCAGCTTTAACCAGAACAAATAATTTCTTTGGAGAGCACTAAGCCGTCGCTTATCTCCATTTCCATCTTCTGCAAATTTCTCACCTCAAAAATGGATTCCAAGAATCAATCTTTGGACAACCAAGAACCCCAAACACCTCAAGAAGAACAACAACAGACACCCATTTTGCCTGTAGCTTCAATTTCACTTGCTTTATCCACAATTCTTCCAACCCATTTCCTTAATCCCCCTAAAATCTCCACCCTTTTCAATAAACCCAACAAAGTCAAAATCCCAACTCAAGTTTCATCTCTTTCTAATCTTTCTCTTTCAGCTTCTCTTCCATCTACGAAACTCGGTTTGAAGTCCACCATTTCTGCTAACCCTCTTCAAGATTCACTCACTCTAAACCCCCTTCGTCCTTCCGAGCCTTCTAATGCTGCTGGGCTTCGACGAGCTTCAATTGTTTGGTTCCGTAACGATCTTCGTGTTCATGATAACGAGTGTCTCAACGCGGCTAACAATGAGTCCATGTCTGTTTTGCCGGTTTACTGTTTTGACCCGAGAGATTATGGGAAATCTTCATCTGGGTTTGATAAAACTGGGCCGTATAGAGCTACTTTCTTGATTGAATCTGTTGCTGACCTTAGGAAGAATCTACAGGCAAGAGGGTCTGACCTTGTTGTTAGAATTGGGAAGCCGGAGACTGTGTTGGTGGAATTAGCTAAAGCTGTTGGAGCTGAAGCAGTGTATGCTCATAGGGAAATTTCACATGATGAGGTTAAAGGGGAAGATAAAATTGATGCTGTAATGAAAGATGAGGGGTTGGAGGTGAAGTATTTTTGGGGTAGTACATTGTACCATATTGATGATTTGCCTTTTAAGTTGGAGGAAATGCCGACGAATTATGGAGGGTTTAGGGAGAAAGTGCAGGGATTGGAGGTAAGGAAGACAGTTGAGGCATTGGATCAAATGAGGGGATTGCCTGCTAGAGGTGATGTGGAACCTGGGGAGATTCCTTCTTTGGTTGATTTGGGGCTCAATCCTAGTGCCACCATGGGTCAGGTATTACTTTGTTTGATTTTGAATTTCACATTGATCATTAGAAAATGCAGACGAAGGCTCTGAGGAAACAACCTCTCTACCTCTGTGAGGTAGTGATAAGGTCTGCGTATATTTCACCCTCCTCAGACTATACTAGTGGGATTTCACTGGGTATGTTGTTGTTTTGTTATCATTAGAAAATGTCGGTACATTGAGTATTAGATGAAAGTAGTTTTACATTGGTCTTGAGAAATATAGAGAACTTCAAAATTGAAAGAAAAGAGAAATTTTTGAGTATTAGAAAGCAACAGATACAAATGTAGTTAACGGGTGATAAGGATTCGTATAGTTGAACCCAATTTGTTGGAGAGTAACGCATCCTAGGAGTAGTTCTTGAGGTTCGAGTAGCTTCCTGTTTCTTAGCCACTTCATTTTTTTAGTGGTAGAGAGGATCAAGATTCCATTTTTATACAGAATGGAAGTGATTCAAGTCGGAAATATTTGATGGTTTTATCCAATGTAGCTCTTGTATATGTATTGTGAACTTCTGTAAGATAAAACCCCAGTTTAAGTAGGTTTAGTGTTTGGCATTTGAACATCAGTAATTTAAATGACCCTTGCTCTACACGTAGCGACCCTCGTTGCACTAGTTGTGTGTATGAATATTCAACTCACACTTTAACAATTTGTTGAGCAATGTATTAATGTACTTCTTATCAGGTAGTCACCAACTAAAGACACAACACACCATCCATAGTGCTCATAGAATAGACTTCAGCTTTTTTTGCTAGATCGAGATGTAATCTAGAGGGAACCTTTTTAGTCACGTTTGGAGGTTGCTTTTTTCGTATTGCCTACACTCACGGTGCAAAATCAATTAAGAATTGTTGCATGATTTTCCACTGACTTGAATTTGTATTTGTCATACTGTATTTATACTTAGGACCAGTAATTTGTTTGACATCACAAACTAGACAGACAAAGGTGATTTATTAAAGTTACTTTGTAAACTATGGCTAACATGAACCTTTCTTTATGTTGGTATGCCTAAAACATTTGCATTTGCCCCTCATTTAGAATGGAAAACAAGCTGCAAATGCTTCTCTCGCAGGAGGAGAGAATGAAGCACTCCAGAGACTTAGAAAATTTGCAGCTGAGTGTCAGGCCCAACCCAATAAGGAAAACAAGGATGGCACAACTGACAGCATATATGGTGCTAATTTTTCTTGTAAAATATCGCCTTGGCTAGCTATGGGATGTCTGTCACCCCGTTCCATGTTTGATGAATTGAAAAAGACTTCTTCAAGGTAATGTCAATCAGTAGTTTATATCTTATCAGACTGTGAGACCAGCATCACTACTTAACACTTCTTTGGTATTTCGTGCTGCAGAACGATCTCTGCTGCCTCTGGCAAGAAAGATGGTGCTAGTGGCGCTGGGCTGAACTGGCTGATGTATGAGCTGTTATGGAGGGATTTTTTCAGGTAATTTAGCATGAGACTTAGCTCCTATGACTGAGGTCCTTGTTTCACTTTCATTCAGTGTCAACTCGTCCCATTCTTTATGGAACAATTCCCGCCCTTATAGTTTAGTTGGAAAGCTCCTGCAGTGTGTTATTCTGAACCTTATTAAGCTTCTATCATATATTATATTTTTCTTTGGATAACATTCTGTTCTCTGAATTGCCAGATTCATCACCAAGAAATATAGCGATGCAAAGCAAAATACTGCTGCTCCAGTAACTGCTTGTGTAGGACCTGCTGCTTAACGATGGTATATTCAGAAAGGAGAATTAAGGTTTTTTCTGTAATGATTCTTTTTTTCCCCAGAAGTTTTGCTGTGGAGTGTTAGAGCTTGTCATTAGTTTAGTTTGAAGCGTCATCAACGATTCATTTATCTTTTGGCAATGAGTGTTGGATATAAAAGAATTTGTCGCCATTTCTAGTCAATTGCTTTACTTTCCTTCTTACTATTTTCTAAAATTTGATCTGTAGTTGGAATAGGTGTGCCAACAAACATTCCTGGATTGGTCGTCTTTAAACTTAAATAAGAACTAAATGTAGCCTTCAATTGAAGAAAATATTACTAGTTCTTATTGTCTTTATGAAATGCTGTCTTAAAATTAGGCAAAAAGATTAGTAAATGATGACAAGCGGAGAGCTAGGGGTTCGCAAAGAAATCACATTGTATATACAATGCCCAATTTCTTTGTCTTCTTTGTGTGTTTATTTCTTTCTGTCCTGAATGTGCTTGTACAACATTACATTTAACCATGACAATAACTGTCCAACTCTGCCCAAGTGAGCTTGCTCGCGGAGCTGGTCTCAGGCCTGATAACCAAACCATGTTATTGTATTAACACGGAGAATTCAATTGCCATGTTGTCAGAATGAAGTGAAAACTGCTAAACTTTTTCATTCCTTATTCAAATTTAGCAGTACCGTTTGTGTTGTCTGCATAATCGTCTATGTTGAACCCACGCAGAGTGTCCTTGATCATCACATGATTTACTAGTCTCTGGTTCTATTGGATTTTTGAATTAACCTCTATAGAACTACGCCCAGGAACTTTCTGGACCTTCATTGTCTTCATAAGGTTTCTGATGTCCGTAGCATCTTTCCATCGACCCATCTTAGCGTAGACATTGGAGAGAAGAACATAAGCTGCACTATTTGTGGGATCTTGCTCGATTATTTTGTTGAGTGCAATCTCACATGTTTCAATATCTCCACATATCCTGGCTCCACGGGAAAGAGCTCCCCAAATAAGCACATCTGGCTCCATAGGCATTTGATTCACAAGATTCCATGCTTCATCAGTCAAACCAGCTCTGCCATAAAGGTCAATCATACAACAATAATGCTGAACTGAAGGAGAAATATCGAATTCTCTGCTCATCCTCTCAAACATTTCCTTCCCTTGGCTCACCAATCCTCCATGTACACAAGCAGAAAGTACACCTGAGAACGTGACATCATCAGGCCTTACTCCGCTTTCAACCATATTTGAGAATAAACGGAGAGAATCTTCCCAGTGTCCATGCATCGCAAGACCTGAGATCATGGCAGTCCAAGCCATTACATCCTTCTTTGGACCCAAATTTTCAAAAACTAATCTTGCGCGGACTATACTCCCACATTTAGCATACATTTCAATCAGAGAAGTCCCAAGAACAACATTAATCTCCATCCCAAGTCTATAAACATAAGCATGAGCCCATTTCCCATGTTCAAGTGAACCCATCTGCTCACATGCTGCAAGTAAAATGGCCATCGTATACTCGTTAGGCATAACCTTATTCTCCTTTTTCATCTGATTAAACAGCGACAATGCTTCTCCACACTTACCCCACCTCACATATCCATCCAACATACTACTCCAAGATACAACATTTCTGATTGGCATTTTAACAAACAGTTCACGCGCAACACCCAGCAAACCCGCTTTCACAGTCGCATTAATAATAGAATTCCACACAGGCAAATCCCGTTCAGATATTTCATCAAACACCTCTCGGGCAGAACCCACATCGTCACAGGCAGTGTACATGCTAATCAGCGAAGTTTGGACAAAAGGGTTGGTTGAAAACCCAAAAGCAAGAACTTGTGAGTGAATGGATCGTCCCAATTGGAGGTGTCGTGGAGAATCCAAGGACTGGAGGAGAAAAGGGAAAGTGTAGTAATCAAGATGGACGCCATGGAAGCGCATTCGGAGGAAGATGGAGATGGGGGTATGGGTGGGGTTGGTAGGTGGACAATCTGGTTGGGCATAGGCTCTGATGAGAGTATTCCAAGTGAAAGACTCGACAACTGGATGCCGAAGATTGAGAGAAGGATGAGTTAAAGATATGAGCTTTCTTGTTAATACCTTCATTTGGATTTTTGGGGCATTCTGTGGCGGAAAGCATATTTAAAAGTCCAGGAAAAATAAATAAATTTTCCAAACTTGAAAATATTTATAAAAGATTCATAATATGATATCAACGAATATCTGAAGATAAATTTTTGAAATCTGTAATCAAAACATTAGACATGCTACTTATAGGATGAATCATAAAATATGTGTTGAGTGCTTGACTAGATTGTTTGATGTTATATTGAAGATGACTAAGAAGCTCAATGAATGAAACTATTGAAGATGACTAAGAAGCTCAATGAATAAAACTAGAGTACAATTAATTATGAGATGTTTTCACTACTCCCTATCTCCCTTCATCTCATTTTACTTGTCCCAATTCGATTGACTACATAAACAACTAAACTTTGACGTTGAGGTTTTGATCCTCCACCTTATGATCTGGTTTTCTCTATTTCCCTGTACCTAATCTTTAATGTGATCATCAAGAGGAGAAAGGCAATACAGATAAATATATAACTTTTGCATAGTTGACCACAAAGGTAAACAAACCAAAGTATCGAAGTAAAGCTCTCTTTTACTAATAAGCAAACTGCAAAACAATAATCCCGAAATGAGAAGACAAGACTCAGTAGTAACTCGAACAAGATGACAAGTCTGTTTACTCTTCTTCATCTGCTTCATTCTCAGCAATGTTGAAGTAGCGCAATTCGTAAACATTCCTGTCCTTGTTGGAAGCAATCACCCTAAGCCAATCCCTGACGTTATTTTTCTTCAAGTACTTTTTGACAAGGTATTTCAGGTACCTGAAAAAGTTACAATAGTAAGCCAAGTTGTTGTCTATTAGTCTTGAGCACTTTTGACACAGGCTATTTTTTCGTTTTGGAGGGGAGAGGATTAATCGAACACATAGCAGTAACTTAAACATCATGAGAACAACTTTCATTAATAAGGCATACATAATTTTGCCCAAAGTAATTTGATATATATGTTGGCACATTCACATCTCTTTTAGACTATCAGTTTCTTTTACAAGTAGCCTTTAGAATATCACTTGAACCTAAGTTGTCGCAAGTGAATGGTGATGCTAATAAGTGGTTGATGTCACTTCCAAAACAAGTTTAGAACATAAAGCAGATGAAACAACATCACCACTATAGATTCCACTCAGCTGCATCGAATGTATTTAAAAGATGATGAATTTTGTCCGAGCCCAACAAATATACTTAAAAATATGCTTACAAGCCCTGAAGAAGCTTTCAATTGGAAAGAGCATCTACACTGATTATTAATACAATACCTATCTCTTTCAAGTTAAAAACAAATTAATACATATTAATTCTTCCAAACTTATTTTCACAGGTAATATGACGTAACCTGAGTCTGTTATTCTGTTTATGTTCATGGTTTAAGTAAAAGATGAAATCAACAAAACTGTACATAATGCAAACTAATGGACAAGATAGGCTGAAGTCTAATTGGTCTCACCAACTGCCTACTTAAGAATCCACTTCACTAAGAAGTGGATGAAGTGCTAAATAGTCTAGGTAATGTTCACTGACAATCTGAATGTAATTTTAGGAAGAGTTGTGAGGATTGTTATGTAATATAACCTTACGTACAAACCCTATTCGAGTGGCAAATGATTACAAGATATTATGCAACCATTTTTTTTCTACTGTTTCTTTGTTTCTCAACGTAAATAGAACAATGCATTAGATAAACAAACATAAGAATGACATAAACCCATCATCTTCAGTATAAAAGCTTCATAATAGACGGGAAAGCTTTTTTGACTTGCAGGCGGGAAACTCTTAACTAAAAATAACAAGTTAAAAAGGACTACTTTACAAAACCATTAGCAATCCGATCCAGATTTAATTTATGAATGAGTGCACTATTCCAAATAAGAGATCTTCGTAAAGCTGAGACGATCCAGGATAAAAGAGGCTATTATAAGTTATTGTAAAGCTGAGACGATCCAGGATAAAAGAGGCTATTATAAGTTATTGTCAATCTGTCAGTCGAGAAAATGATCAAAAATGTTAAAAGCCAGCCCAATTCTAATCTGGGACCCAGTGGCACGATCACCTTGTAATTAGGGGGTTCATTCGACCAAAAATCATATCATCTATATATACAACAACAACATACCCACTGGGGTCTGGGAAGGGTAGAATGATGGAAGTAGAGAGGTTGTTTCCTCGGAACCCTCGTCTCAAAACCTATAAGCAGAAAAAAACTAGATATAACAAAAAGGAGAGAAAACACGTGACAGTATGTAAATACGATAAAACTAACACACATACGACAGATAATAACACCACATGATTAAAAAATACGACTACTCATGCTACCCTACTATACCCCAAGGCCAGACATCCACCTAACCCTACCAACCAATTAGTCTGCTACTCTAATTCGCGACCTCCACTAGGTCATGTCCTCAGTGAGATCAACTATCACCATATCTTGTCTGATCACCTCCCCTCAATACTTCTTCGATCTACCTCTACCCCTCCGTGTAACTCCCAAAACCAACCTCTCACACCTCCTAATAGGAGCATCAGTACTCCTTCTCTGCACATGTCCAAATCATCGCAGTCTCGCTTCCCTCATCTTATCAGCCACAAGGGCCACCTTTAGCTTCTCCCGAATGGTCCCATTCCTAATCATATCACTCTTGGTGTGACCACACATCCATCTCAACATCCTCATCTCTGCGACATGCATCTTCTGAACATGTGCCTTTTTTTATTGGCCAACACTCCACCCCATAAAGCAAAGATGGTCTAACCACCATTCTGTAAAACTTACCTTCGTGTTTAGGTGGTATCTTCTTGTCACACAATACTCCAGAAGCCAACCTCCATTTAGTCCATGTTGCCCCAATACGATGTGTGACATCATCGTCGATATCGCCACTACTCTATATGATGGACCCAGATACTCAAGTTTTCCCTCTTGGGGATAGATTGAGTGGCAAGCCTCACATCAATGTCTGTTTCATCCTTCGCAACACTGAATTTGCACTCCAAGTATTTTATTTTAAAATTAAATAAATTTGCATTCCAAGTATTCTGTTTTGGTCCTGCTCAGTTTGAATCCTTTAGACTCCAAGGCGTGTCTCCAAGCCTCCAACCTATCATTAACTTTAGTCTGAGTCTCATCAATCACTACTATGTAATCTGCAAATAGCATACACCATGAAACTTCCTCCTGGATAGATCGCGTCAGCTCATCCATCACCAAGACAAACAAGAAAGGGCTCAACACAGATCCTTGATGGAGTCCCATCTCAACAGGAATATACTCTGAGTCTCCTCCCACTGTTCCAAAGGGATTATATAGTTATCAGGAAAAATAAATCCTTAATCATTTGAAAATAAGTTGAAATTCCATCAGAGTAAGACCCTAAACACATAAGCGCTTAAATAAAAGCAATGTAGAGAACTACAAATTTGGGTCGGGGGTTTGCCGGAAAATCTTGGAAGCATATTCGATGGAGCAGCATCTGGAACAAATATGAAGAAGCTCGAGTAGAATAAAGGGATCATTGGGCTTGTCGTTCAGAATTATATGAGCATGAAGTGGAGCGACGTGTTGAATGCTTTTGCATTAGGTTTTCTACTTTTGCAGAGTGCATTCGGTGGGTGCTTAGGTCGGGTCATATTATTGGGGTAAGGCTGATTATATTCGAATTGGGTATATTTTAAATCGCATGGGTTCATTTAATCCTAGCCGTCCATGTGCCCCTTTGTTAGTTATAAGGGTCCAACGTATAACGGGAGAGGTATATTTAGCTCAAAAGTATAACGAAGGGTATATTTAAACTATTTTCAATAGTACAGGGGTATATTTGGCCCTTTTCCATTAATTTTATTCAGAAACTGAATTGTATGTACTCGGTCAGAGTTGTACTAGATGTCCTTTATGCTTATGACACTAATTTTGGGATAGTTCTTTTGTATTCCTTCCTTTCATTGTGGCCTGACTTTCCTTGGAAGGCTTGTCTCTGAATTTACTTTTTCAGCTTACACATGAGGTTAGGTTAGGATGTGCATCATGACCTCGGTTTTGGGGTCGTGAGTAGCGACAAATACTGCTGGGACTCACATATAGTCGTTTAAACATAGAGCTAATACTACAAGGATTATTAGAATAAATTTGTTCAATTACAAATGATTGCTTGTAAGATATTGCACTGCTCTTTTAGTTCTTCTGTTTCTCCTCACTCAATGTGAAAAGGATGAAAATCTTTTCGGATAAACAAACAGTAGAATGACTTAACACAATAAATACAGAGGGGAACTGTAAGTCTATCAGGAATTGAAGCCTGGGGAACTCTTAATACTAATATAAACATAATTAAACTCCAAATTGAACGAAATAGAATTATTACCTCTTGGAAAAAGCGGAGTTGGAGGTGACAGTGATCTTATTCTTGTCACGAGTAACAATAACGGAATCCCCAAGAGCGCCAGCTTTTCCACCAACTTTAATTCTCTCCTGAAGGAACTTGTCAAGAGAAGCAATCTCCATGATACTGTCATCTACTGGCTTCGAACAGTCAATGACGAAGGTTGCACCCCTCTTCTTCCCACCCTTCGCTGCTACTGCTGCTCGGCTCATCTTCAAAATCTCTCTATTTCTCTTCTGCTGTAATTCAAATAGTGAAAACAAAGCAACAATCATCAGATCTAAAGAACAAAAGTTCATCGTCGGAGACAAAGTTGGAGCATACCTACAGGACAAAACTCGACGACGTACTGTGAGTGTATGCGAGTGATGACTGTTAAAGTAGTAGGGTTTTCCCTCGTTCTTACTTCCTATATTTGGCACCAAACTACAAGTCATTTCCACTTTTAGCCTTCAACTTTATGTTTGCTCTTCTAAGTTTAAATTTTTAAATCATATTTTCTCCGTTCATTTTTAATTGTCAATTATATTATTTTGATACATCCATGTTTAATTATCTACTATATAGTTTTCATATATCAAACAATAATTGTCCAATTTATAATATCAAGGAATAATTATTTCTTGTTCTAGAGTCAATAAAATGCTACTATGCTTCGTCCCATGTCATCGGGCCTAGTTTCTAATTTATGGCTTATTATTAATTATAATCTTTTTTTTATTATTCCCTTTGTCTATGTTTACTTGACCCCTATACTATTTTGGGATGTCCAACAATATTTATCTACTTTATGAAATTGAAAGATAATTTTACACTTATTTTTTAATTTATCATTATCATTAATTATAATCATTTTTCCATTATATTGAAATTAAAAGATAATTTTACACTTATTTTATCATTAATTATAATCATTTTCCCATTATATTTTTTAAGACATAGTACTTATTACATTCAAAGAATACTTTAATAAAATTACTCCATCGTCTATTATTTCTTAATCTCTATCTCAAATCAACGGGGTCCAAAAAAATTAGATAGAGAGAATATTTTTTAAGACATTGTATTTATTATATTCAAATCATACCTCATTTATAATTTTTAATCTTTATGTCAAATCAATCAGAGATAAGCAAAGATAGACGAAAAAAGTAATAAGACATACTTAGGTAAATATTTATGTATTACCAACAAAAGTTAGAATAGAGTATTAACTACTCTTTCGCCTTTAACCAAGGTCTTAAATTTTCAAGTGGCTTTTACTCTTAAAACACAGTCAATTGTCGGAAGTATGTTGTAGTAGTAATTCATAAACATTCATGTCCATGATTTA
>JAOTQJ010000111.1:21500290-21516348 GCA_025642045.1 Solanum sejunctum | reverse complement strand
TTTTATTATTCTCTAATGTTAATCATTAGAGGATGTGATGCAGTGAATGAAACTGTTTCTTCTTTAATTAAAGATTTTAAATTTGAGTCCTAAAAATAATTTTTGAATGAAAAATATTTTCTTTTAAATAAAATTTTATATAACATGAATTTAAATATTATTAAATTGTTTTAACGTGAACACGATATATCAAATGAAAAAAAGGGGACCCTCAATGTTTATTATTAGTGATAGAAATCTAAAATTTTGAAAAAGAGCAAAGGGATGGGCTTAGCCAGTCAGCCACGTTACTTCACAAATTTGGAAGCTTCCTTTATCAACCAAATCAAACACTCATAAAATAAGGGGAAAAAAGATCAAAACTTTACAATTATTTCTGTTTCCTCATCCTATCTTATATTATCTATTTATATCTCTGTACCTATATATTCCAACTTCTCAGGTCCATAATCTCTGTTTTCCAAGAATTGAATATCTTACTATAGTTTTATCATATCAAGAACCACTTTTCCTCTGTTTGTTCCCTTCTTCATCCTCTGTATCCACAATCACAAAAAATTTCACCCATAATACACAGATCTGTCACTTACCCATGAATGTTGAGTCACATTTCTGACTTGGGGTTTGGTTCTTTTTTCTGAAAAATATACAATGGGTGTTGAATATCATGAGGTGGGTCATTGTTGTTTTTGCTTGTTTCTTCGGTGGGCATGCATATTTTCTTCTTTACTTTGTATAATATGGGTTTTTTCTTAATAAAGTTTGTGTCTTTATATCAATGGCATTAGGCATTTATAAGGAATTCAAGAGGTGTACAACTCTTTACTTGCAGATGGTTGCCTTTTTCTTCTCCAAAAGCCCTTGTTTTCCTTTGCCATGGTTTGTATTTGTTTCTTTCCTCTTATTTTTTTTTTGTTTTCTGTTGAACTTTGATCAAGCTATTTTGATTAATGATGTTGCAGGCTATGGAATGGAATGCAGTAGATTCATGAGAGGTAATAAATGTTTCATCTTTTAATCTGTTTTTACTTTCATGGCCAACTTTTAGGTAGAAATCGTTGTTATTCCTTGTTTTGCTAAAGTATGAATAGTGACATCAGATGCACAGTCGGGTTCATATGAATTCGGTACTTTGGATATACAATAATTAGTAAATATATGATTATTTTAAACCTATTAGGTCACCTGGTTTGGGCTTGAGACTTTCATGATGGAGGTCTTAAGTTCGAAATTGGTTTGTCTTCTTTATCGAGTTCGTCGCACCGGACTTGCCTAGTATAGGTTATTTCTCCTATGTGATTTTCGAGCTATTTTATATGAGCGGGAGTTTACGCACTCAAAAGGACAGGGGCTGCAGTTTCCCCTGTCATAAAAAATATGGGATTATTTTAAATAATTTAAAGTGTGAACGTATAGAGCTTAAATCTTGAATCCACTACGGATACCATCAATGCATGTCATTACTCTTTCCTCCTACCTGTCTGTAAGTCATTCATAGATTGTTTTAATTTTGCTCCCTTTCTTCCTGTTGAGTTTGTCACAGGGTAACAGTGAAAAAGGAACCCACTTTTTGTACTTTTGGGGGTCCATTTCTGTGGTGTGGTGACCTTAATTTTATTGTTGTACAATATGGACCATTTTCTTGCTACAGTTGTCCCTTATTTTCATTGTTTTGATTTCATAGGTGACCAACCACACCAATAACATTTATGTCTCTTATCTTACCTTTTCTTAATTCTTTTTTTGTATTTGTGAACTGTTGGTTGAATTCAATAACTCACAGGATTCTCAGTTGGTGCCCATACCTTGTCACTCACCTATTCTGTATTATATTCGATAAAGAATGAGCTTAAATAGAGCAACATAGACCGCGATGACAATTCGCATAGCCAAACCGACTTGCTTGATATGGAGACATAGTTGTTTCTTGCCCATATCTTGTCATTGTGCGCGTTATGTTCATCTGGTTTGTGGAATATCGTTATAAAAGATTATCTTTTTCTGAAGGTACAATTATTGGTGACGTGAAACTAATGTATATTGTTAGTAGTTAGTGGTTAAAGATGCTACTAAAAATCATCCTCGAATTAATGGTCAAACTAAAAACTCAACTAACAACTGTTCCTCTCATGATCAAGATACTATAGATTTGTTGAAACTTTGCAATTCTCACCCTTAAATAACATCTTTACATGGTTTCCAGCTGCATGTTTGGTCTGTTTCTTTTCCTTTTTTCGGTTAATATGATAATTTACAGCTTTCTTGGAACTTAATTGTTTGTCTACTAAAATAAGGAGCTTGCTGGTAGGTTTAGCTGCCTAGTGAGAGACCATTAAATTAAGAGTCCTATATTTGGTAGTTTGATTGGTTGATTAGGTTAGCAAATTTGTGGGGCCTGTAAGTAACCTCAAAAGAAAGATTGCTTGACACGCCAAAATTTGTGGGACACTTTGAATTCAGATAGAAAAGTCAAACAATAGAAGTGCAGAACCTAACATAGATTATAATAGTAGGCAAGTATGATAGGTACATCACTTTGACTGTTCAAATATTCTGAAATGTTGCTTAAGCCTTGGGGGCAAAGTTACCGTGTGCCTGTGTTGGCGTGAGGTAGTAGGTGCCGGAAGAATAGTCAAGGTGCATGTAAACTTAGCTAAGACACAATGGTCATTAAAAAATCGGAAGTGTTCCTTGTCCTGTTCAACTTGGCTTCCAGTGAGAAAAGCTTCTGGTTTTCTTATTCTTGAACCATGGCATTTGAGCTGTTAAGTCTATTCTGGAGTTCTTTGTGCTGTCCTGGACCACCTTGACCTCTACCAAGTTCTTTCTGTTGACAAAGGATGTGTCATTAAATATTTGTTTATCACTTTTGTCTGTTTTTCAAAAATTGAATGGTGGGTGGGACTTTGAGATGGGTATTCTGTTTTTCACTCAATTATTTGTTTCGAGTGGTTCAACCAACTCTTGGAGCAGATCCTTTTGTAAACTGTAATCTTCGGTTGATTTCTCATATGTTCGCTCAACTAATAGTTATTATCTCAAAATATTTTTACTCTTGATTCTAATTTTCTTCAACAAAGAAAGTGATTTTCTAAGATAAGAGCGACTGTCCCAGATAATTTCTATCTATGCCATGCTGCTATAGCCAAAGTATTGGTGTTCTTTTTGTCGTGCACTATAGCACTGTGAAAATTCCTATTGTGGATCCAACTTAAATGTAGATGTTGCACTATTATGGATAGGTGTTGGGACAAAGCTGGCAAATAATGGATATGCAGTGTTTGGAGTAGATTATGAAGGCCATGGACACTCAGGGGGAGCCCGCTGTTACATCAAAAAGTTTGACAACATTGTCAACGACTGCAGCGACTTTTTCAAGTCAGTTTGCGGTAAGCTACCAAATGTCCTCTCTGTTCACAAGTAGTCTAACCCTCACTATTATCAGTTAAATGTATATACCAGATGACCTCAGAAGCGGTCACATTGAAAAATAATTTCTCTCTGATTTTCCTTTTTCCTACATCGAATATTTTTCAGCATGATTGATATGGTTATAATTGTTAAAAAGCTTCATGTACCTGTTATTCTCTTCCTAAAAGGCATCTTTTCTTGAAAATCAGCACAGGAGGAGTACAAAGAGAAAACACGATTTTTGTATGGGGAGTCAATGGGAGGAGCCGTGGCTCTTCTAACACACAAGAAGGATCCTTCCTTTTGGCATGGTGCTATTCTGGTTGCACCTATGTGTAAGGTAGGCCACTTATGCTTTCCAGTCTTAGCACATTTACTTCAATTAATCTGCTTTAGTGCTTTCATCTGGTATTGAGGGAACTTTTGAAAGTCGGTTATGGTGTTGCTAATTTACATTGCAAAAATCGCCAGATATCGGAAAAGGTGAAGCCACATCCAATGGTTATAAGCTTACTAACTAAAGTAGAGGATGTCATACCAAGATGGAAGATAGTCCCTACGAAGGATGTCATTGATTCGGCCTTCAAGGACCCTGCTAAAAGGGAAGAGGTGAGGCAACATTTGCTAGCTTCCAAGTATTAACGATTCTTGGCGCCATTCCTTGCACTCCATATAAAAAAATGATGTTCGTTTCTTGTCATTTTGCAAGTATAGGTACGCGGGAACAAGTTAATTTATCAGGAAAAGCCAAGACTAAAGACCGCTTTGGAAATGCTAAGAACCAGCATGCACCTCGAGGAAAGTTTGCACGAGGTAACTACTACTTAACTGTCTTCCGTGCAAACAATAACTAAATCATTCTGATAAAATGCAAGCTGAAAGTGTATAATTGGAAATTTGAAATCGTTCTGTTGTTTCGATAGGTCACTCTACCGTTTTTAGTGTTACATGGGGAAGCAGACATAGTAACTGATCCAGAAATAAGTAAGGCTTTATACGAGCAAGCGAGTAGCAAGGACAAGACTATAAAACTGTATCCAGGAATGTGGCACGGTTTGACATATGGTGAGCCAGAAGAAAATATTGAAATCGTCTTTTCAGATATCATCTCATGGCTTGACAAGCGAAATGGAGAGAATATCGAAGATGTTACTTTGATTGAGAGATCAGTTTGTCGAGCTACATCTACTACTCCATATGAGATGCACACAATTTCTTCACCTGTAACAGTGGATGAAACAAAACCACAGAGAAGACGTCCACAAGCGAATTATCTGTGTGGATGGAAAGGACGCCGGATGCATCATCATTCATCTATGTAGAAACATGATCGTTAGTTATGGCGTGTTGCATCTCCTTCATTTGTTCATTCGCGTTACGGTGACATAAATGTTATTTATGAGGGAAGTTAAAAATAACATGTTTTTCTCCTAGTTATTCTTGATATCCTAATCTTTCGGTAAATTATTTCCAAAATGATGGTTATGCTTGGTAGTCTTGTTCCTTTTTGACACAATCAACTTATGTAGAAAACCATAAGCAGTAAACTAATCCAAGAAAAATCAAGTGGTTTAATGAAGTAAATTAACATCCAACTCGATGATAAAATGATTGAACACAGAGATAGGTTTACGTGATTAATAATTAGATGGACAATTCGATACATAAAGCATTTTGTGTTAGTGAGTTCATTTCTAGGAATGTATGTAGATATTTTATCCTGATGCAGATATTGTTGATTGTTTTCTCGAGTTGAACCCCTAAATTATAGGTGAAAGGAGACCTTTCAAAGATGTATCACATGGATGATTCATTGTAAATGAGAAAATTGATTTAAACTACTAAAGTAATATTGTTTAATTACAACAACAACATACCTAGTGAAATTCCACAGATGGGGTCTGGAAAGGGTAAAATGTACGCAAAATAATATTGTTTAGCAAAAAATAAAATATTTAATGCATCATACATTAAGAAAATATTGATTTTAACTATCAAAGTGTCACGATCTGATTTCTCGAGTCATGATGGCACCTACTATATCTCGCTGGTAGGTAAGTTAATCCGTAACCCGAAATTGTTAGTAATGAGTTTAAGGACAAAACTAGACAGGAAATAACGATTTAAAGATCCACAGAAATAAAAATGAAGTCGACAGAATATATAAATATACATAACCAAAAGATTCCTTAAGAACCTGAAAGTTATAAGTACAAAACAACTACAAAAATAGATACAACCCCCCAAAATGGGTCAAAATATAAATATAAACAATAGGCTAGTCACAAACGATGGGTGCTCACCTTGGTCTCCAGAAATGACTGTTGCAAGCTGGACTGATAAAAACATCACACAAACTAGCTTGTTAAATCATTCAATTTGGATCTCTATAGCTCTAAGATATTCAATTTTGAAATTTAGAAGAAAAACTTAAAAATGGGTTATCTTATAGGCAAGACTGCACTCAATTCAGCGTACCAACAGTTTTTTCCTCATTTTTAAAGTCTCCAATGGAGTGTTTAGAACTCATTCAAAAAATCGTACGCGCAAACGGAATATGCTATCCCACTAAATACGACATTTCAAACTCAACAACGTAGTTGAACTTTCATACAAAATCATTTCGACAAAAAGTGGCCCCCACTTTCAAATATTATTTTTTAATCATAATTTGTCAAGGGGTTCGGAATGAGTCCATAAACCTCATAAACTAAATGAAGAATTGTTCTAAATCAATCTCAACGTTCCGAAGCTAACTGTTGTTAGAATTTTCATTTGGGTACGATTTCCAAGAATCTTGAATAAAGTCATCTTTCAAAAGTTAAAACACTAAATGGTTTAAACTCACTTTGAAAGCCTCAGAATTCGAGCTGATCATGATTTCAGCCTAATCTATTCATTCTGGAGCTAATGTAACTATTAGAATTTTCTTCTGAGGTTGTTTTCTTATACTTTATATCACAGTCAACTTTTTAAGTTATAAAAACCTTCAAACATGAAAAAAATGCACAAAAATGAAATGAACGACCAAGCGACCGAACTATCAGCGCCAGCAAATCATAAATAACCCAAGGTCAATATATGAAAACTCTAATTGATAAAAAAAGTAAAAAAAACATAAAAATAACCTAGAGAATCATTACATAAAGTAGGACCTAAACTGATCTAAAATAATTAATTCATCTGCATTAACCCCAAAAGATATAATATGCCAAATTAACACCTAAGTCGATGATAAAATAGTAGAGTATATGAATAGGTAATTGCAATTAATAATTATACTTATATAAAGGAAAGCTATACTCTTCGTTTTATAGTATATTCTGTTGAACTTTTATTAAGGAAATTCTTTATTTTTGATTATTTTACCTTGGATAAAAATCAAGTACTCCTTTTGTTTAAATTTATTTGTAATACGTTTTTTAGCATGCTTAAAGATAAAATCACATCTTACTTTTTTTGCAATCTTTTGATTTTAATATTTCACATGATGCATACAAAATACAAAATATTCAAAAATCTTCTTGTGTTAAACTTTGATCCACTAAAATAAAAATTAAATTATATTAATAGAATTTTTCCTCCTCCTAATTTTTGCTATACGAGTAACACTACCCAAGAGAAGAATTTGGGCCGCAATCCATTTCAATTGGCAGCCCAGCCCATAATCACCTTAGAAGAAACCGCTGAACTTTGAATCTTTTACTTTTTACTTGTGCCCTCTTAAACCCTAGCTTCTGCTTTTGCTCAGTTCTCTCTTTGTTGCTCTCCAATTTCTGAACATGAGGTAAGTTTTAACTGAGATTTTACACTTTGTCGTTGTTCTTATGAAGTTTTTCATCTTTCCGTTGGTTCCAGCATTACTTTTTTCTGATAGAAGCGCTGTGGAATATCGAGAATCTTTTAGGATTTAAAAACTCAATTGTCGATAGTAATTGCTTTATTCTTTTGGTCCAGAAAGTATGTTTCCTGTGTCATATTACGATCTAGTTTGGTAATGCATCACTAGCTTGGTGGAACATTAATGAAATGTTTTGAGTTAACATATAAAATTAGTGCATATACATGCGGAAGGAAGTTTTAGCAGTTAAACAGTGCATAACCCAATATTTTCATATCTGTTAAATATAAGTCAAAATAATGTAGCCCAACTCTTTCCAAACACCCGGCTAACCCAAAAATTTACTGCTGAAACATCTTGCACAAGCACATGTATATACAACTTTATCTTAGTTTCTTTTTTGTCGTACACTTATTTTTTGTGCCTAGCTGAGATCAGGACCTGGCAGAGTCAAATAACCTAGGTAACGTCTCCAATCTGCTTTACTGCTTTAACCGTGGTGGTAGAGTTACTCACCACTTGTACGGATGAGAGGGTGATTGCCGAGACCTTTAGAGGAGAGTTGATCACTTACTGCATTGAGCTAGAACACCTGAAAACCAGAAAACAAAGAAAATTCTTTGTTTTCAAACCTGCAGCTTAATGCAGCCACAAATAACAACACGTCGTGCAGGGAAAACTGAAAAGTAATGGAGTCCCCTTTTTTTACAGAAAAGAGAGTGCATCTGCTGATTCTTGTATTACTCAAATATTACCAATTGGAGATTCCTAATAGTTTACCTTTTCCTGTCCTCTTTTTTTTTTTCTCTTTTTTGCAGTCGGCCAATGGAAGAGGATGTCCCTGTAAGTCAGCTCACTTTGCAACATTGTTTATTTTTCTCATCTTTTCCTTATCTGTGTTGTGAACTATTTTGTGTTTTAGGGACTGTCTACTGCTTAGTACTTGCTTTCATTTTCCTTTCTATTCACCTTAACCTTGCTATACACATTACCACTGATAATTTTCTAGCCATGCATTTTTTTATTGTATCATATGGAGAATATCTTTACACCTCCCTTTTCTAAGCAAGAACAAGAAATTGTTTGATCTGTAGAACCTTTTTCAGCACATAACGTTGGCAAGTCTTCAGTTAAGTGATTTGAGTTCACCATTCATGACACAAAAAGACATAATAAATTTGAACTTCAAAATAACAAAGTAGCTAGGGTGATTTTTTTTGCTTAAACTAGAACCTCCCAAGTATAAAAATTGTTGGTGGAATCAGAAGACTTTGTTTTCTGCAGTTGTGTTGCTCCCACCTTGACAAAAGTGTTATGACAGTTTTTCTCATTGCACCGCATTTTATAACCTAGAAGTTAGGTCTAAACTTTGTAGTCTTCCTTTAACAGACATGATTTTGGCATTTCTTCTTTTTTTTCTTGGTATGTTTATCCATACACGTGAGCTTATTGTTCATTTTACATATGAGTTGCTTCTTGTTCACCTTCCTGATGTCAAAAGTGCTCTGCTCCAAAGTTTTAATTGGCTGCTAACCACTTTAAGCAACTAGTGAGAGAGTGTGTGCCCTTCTATGTTGGTGTGATGGAGGAATGGACCTCAATAGTCCCCAGCGAATATGATTTGCTTCTTAGAGTTTATGACAAATGTCTTACTTTTGCTAATGGATCTTTTTCCTAGCAGGGGAAAAATGAGGAAGAGGAGTTCAATACTGGCCCACTTTCTGTCCTGATGATGAGTGTTAAGAATAACACACAGGTATCTAGTAGACTTTAGCATCTATGATGATCTCTTTGTTTATGTCGTCCTTATTAATGCTAATTATTAAAATAATGAGACTAGATCTGTTCTGGAACCTTGTTTATGTCGACTATTTGCTTTCTAAAGTGACGCTGGTGTACTTTCTCATTTATCTTAGATTTCAATACTGTAGAATTAGATGCAAGCTTCAGTTTTGTAAGTGGAAGGGCATAAGCTTTGTGCATGTTATCTTACAGATGTTTTTTCTGATTGTAGGTGCTCATCAACTGTAGGAACAACAGGAAACTTCTTGGTCGTGTGAGAGCATTTGATCGTCACTGCAATATGGTCCTTGAAAACGTTAGAGAAATGTGGACTGAGGTTTGTTTGTTCTTGACTTTTTTAATCAACTTTTTGGGACGTGTATTGTGTCTTGGATTTTTATCCTTTGCCAAATGTGTTTTGCTCCAAAAGCCTCCAGTTGCCAAATTGTTTTTGTTGTTCTTTAGGTTTCCAGGGCAATGTGTCTTGGATTTAAAACTTGTGCAAAAGGCTCCACTTAACCAAAGTTTTTTGTTTATTCTTCAGGTTCCCAAGACTGGAAAAGGAAAAAAGAAAGCTGTTGCTGTTAACAAAGATAGGTTTATTAGCAAGATGTTTCTTCGGGGAGATTCTGTGATCATTGTCCTCCGAAATCCCAAGTAGAGGTATTACTGGATCTTTGCCATTGCTTGTGTTTTGATAGTGGTTGGAGTAATTTTGTTTGAATTTGGAGCTAGTTCATTTCATCGATCCATTTTTGAAGTGCAATCACCTTCTAACTTGTTATTATGCAATCAAGAATTTGGTATGATAAAGATTGTAAATGCTGATTAATGTTTGTTGAACTCATTAATTACCAATATCTTTTGTTTCTGAATGATCAGTTTTATAATTCCTTTCAAAATATTAAATGTGAAACAAAGGCAATTTGAACTTTATCAATATTTTATAAATAAAATTTGGAACTTTCAAAATGATCAACTCTGAGCATTTAAATAATTGCCTTTTCTGGAAACAAAATAGTGAATGAGCTGTCGTCAATTGAGAGTTGAATACCACATAGCAAGAGAAGTTTTGTGTTGTTTCTTCCAAGTTTGGGATATGGTGACAGAAAAAGAGGTACTGGTATTTGATGAACTATGGAGACCAATAATAAATGAAATATAATGGTCATATAAACGTTTGAAGAATAATTGTGTGGAATGTTGGATATAAATGATTGGAAGCTCAATTTTTGGGACTAGGAACTACTATAGGATTAAAATCTGCATGTTCTATTCTCCAAGTTCTTCTAATGAAATATGGAGGCAGAAAAAAGTGGTACTGATATTTGATTACTAAGTAGGCGTTTATCCATACATTTCATAATAAAATTTCACTTTATTTGGAATTTATGTAGCTGTAGTTGAAGATGGAGTTGTGTTTGGTTATACATTTTGCAAAGAATATTTGGAATAATGTTCATGCTTTAATGTACTTAAATACAACCTTAAAGGTGAAAACTGAATTGGAAAGCAGCTATAAGTTTTTCAAATTTAAAATACAACTTCAAGTTCGGTTTGGAATTTCCATTGCCAAACACTGAATTCCAAATGAAGTGAAATATTCAGGGAAAAAACTGAATGAGTAATTTTATGGCCAAATGGGTCTTAGAGTCTGTTTGGATTTGGCTTATTTTAGGTACTTGTAAGCCAAAATAGCTTTTAAGCATTTTTGTACTCTGTGGATAAAATAAAAAAGCGCTTATAAGCTTTCGTTTTAAGCCAAAATAATAAAAATAAGCCAAAAGTCAAAGTTAGAATTTCTAACTTACCGATTAAGCCAAACGTCAATCGAAACAGGCTCTTAAAAGAGCTTATCTTGTGCTCAAAATGCCCCCCTACCTAGTCTTTATTTTCTACGGTACTGTTATAAATTTGATGACTATGCAGATCGATATTAAATGGGTATAGAATGGTCTTATAAAACATATGCAGAATGATTGATGTGCAATGTTGGATACAAATGCTAGGAAGCGTAATGGTGTAGGGACTATGAAACAACTATAGGACTGAAATCATCTTGTTCTATTTCCTCCAAGTTCTGTTGATGAAATATGGAGACACAAAAGTGGTATGGATATTTGATGAATTACTTAAAAGAGCTTAGCCTGCTAGAGCAGGGTAAGGTAAGGGATAATGGAAGCATGGACTTATATACCGTTGTCCTTACATTTCTAGAAGAGGCTATTTATGCCCCCATATAGAAATGTTCTATTTTGGATTTTTTTGGGGTGCCTTTCTACTTTGAAATGCATTTTTGTTGGTTATGCACATTCCTAATTTATTTCCCATTGGCCACAAGTTTTGGTACACTGGTGCTCCACAAACGGATTTTGCTTGTATTCTGATGTTATGACTTGTGTAATGTAGGTGCGTTGTATTTGTGTGCTTTGGAGCAAACTTGTGAGCAGCTAGGAGTTGGACCAGCTCTGTATAACCTTTCGTATTCAGGAATCTACTTAGGCAGAACATCACCTTTGATTGCTGTAGAGTGCTGTAAGACTTGATATAGGATTTTGATGTTCTGCTACACACTGTTATCTTCTTCACCAACTTCTTTTAAACGTTGGAGCTTAAAGTGCTTTTCGTGTGTGTTTAATCCTATGACCACTAGCTTATATGTATGGTAACTATCTTGCATTTTCAGATGCATTGCCCGTTGAGAAGAATTGTATGTGCTGGTCTATTGAACTATGTATGGTCTAATTTTGGCACATGCTTTGGCTGGATAACTGCAATAGTCCAAGTTTGAAATTGAGAGTAACCAAATGAAATGCAAGTGTAGACTATTATCCTTGCTGTCTTGGTATCTTACACAAAGCTGGCTAATTTTGTTTACTCCTGTCAGTTGGTATATATATACATCTTTTTGGTTATTTTTAGTTTAATTGGTTGGGTGTTGCTATTTAGTTTAGGTTAATAATTCATTTATCTTGGTATCTACTTCAAAATGTTGGATAATTGTGTCTATCAAAAGGTGTGTTATGTGTGTCAATTTTCTCTTCTTTAATTGGTACGTTGGTAAAACAAATGACCTGAACATTGATTAGAAGAAAAAAAACCGACTTCTCAATTACAAATTGCACTAATGATATTTCGCTTGGAGCGGTAATTAGATGGGTTGGATTAAATTTGAGCGAGTTATAATGAATTTAGATCTTACAAAATTTGAATTTGCTTGGAGCAAAATGAATTGAGTAATGGGTTATAGAATGGATCAAGATTTTTTTTACTAAGTTTTACTTTTTTTTTATATTTTATTATTTAATTAAATTATTATTATTTTTATTGTGGCTAAAATAAAACATAACAAACTTCAAAAAATTATTTTTTTAAAATATTTTCACATGATCTTTCTCGAGTTAATTCGAATTACGTATCCACTCAATTTAAAACAAGTTGAGATGGATTGAAGTTCAATTATTGAGCTAATAAATAGATGCGTTATTAACCTGTTCAAACTAAAATGTTGGATAGGTTGGATCTACATTTACCACCGCTACATTCCACACTCTTAAGAAACAACCCCTACCTCCTCACACCACCTCTCATAGTGCGTCTTATGTTTTATATATAGAGATGTTTTTTTAGATAATATTTTTTTTGTTTACCGTTCTACTGAACACAAGAAAATAAGTGGATATTCAGAAAACAGTTTGAAGGACAATTGACATTTTTTGCTTTGGTATTCACCGTAAAGAGTATCTATCAGGGGCAGGATCTCCTTAATTGGTGCTACTGTGTATTTTGACAATTAAAAGTTCCAAAAGTCAGGAAAAAATACGCCCCTGTTTTTATTCTTACGATAATAATGGAGATTGGTCGACTACATCAACTGTTAATAAAAGATAATAATAATAATAATAGAATTACAAAATTGACAGAAATGTAAGGATGAACCAACTATTAAGGCTATTCAAAAGAACTAGATGGGGCGCTCAGTCTTCTGCTGCCTGCACTTCCGCTGAAACTACATGAGCACAAGAGTCATCTTTCGTCTCCACGTATTTCACCCCTGACCAAGTTAAAACACCATAACAATATCCAAACATAAACTTTCCTCTATTAAGCTGTGGTGATCTTTGAACTATCTTGTTCTTTGTGGTCACCAAAAATACGTTGCCTAAAGTCTTGAACCATCATAGGTAGACCTTTTGTAAGAGGCACTTTTGGTTCCCAACCAAGTAATTCTTTGGCCCTTGAAATGTCAGGCTTCCTCTTGTGTGGGTCATCCTCTGTGTTTGGTCTGTGTTCAATCTGAGCATTGGGGTCTATGGTTTCCTGGACCACCTGCACACCATTAAAAGATGGAAACGTGTCACCGAATTGGTAAAATTTCACAGGGCCCTTATTGAGGTAAGGCTACTCAACCTATTCCAGTTTTTCTGAAATTTTGCATGTCTAATCAAGTCAAAAATAACTTCAGACATGTGGTGTATGAAAGTAGGCCTGACAAATATTTGATATTGCATGTGACTGAAGTTTAGGCACTTGTAAAACTCAATTTTCTGGTTTTATAGACTTGACCAAGCTGCAAAATGCCAATGCAAACGAAAACACCAGGATGGACGTCCAAAAGGGTCTCATTACATACCTTAGCAAGTTCAAGCATGGTGAATTCAGCAGGGTTTCCAAGGTTGAATGGTCCGACGTGTTCTCCTTCCATCAAGCGCATTAGGCCCTCAACCTTCACAATTAACCAAAATAAAACAAGTTTAGATTCTTTCTTATGGCATCTCAAGGTCACAAAAGAATACAAAAGTGCCCCTGCAAGGATTTGAACCTACACTTGAAACAACAACTGAACCACCTTAGTTGTGACGCTAGAAGTTCCCGTCATGCTATGGCTTTTAACAACTTACATTTGCACAAAAATCACTTTAACCGCGTTTCTACAGTAACATTTTCCAATGATGGGGATCCAATTGTACACCACCCCCTCACAATTGGTAGCTCCACCAATGGTACTATACTTAGATCTCAATCAAGCTCCCGCCTTTTTACTCCCTCGGTGACTCAAACCCACAACCTTAAGCCATTCAAGGTTGAGGGTGCTTCCCACCTAAGCAACCCCTGCAGATTGCTTAACAAGAGGGAAGGGAAAAAAGGGTCCCAAAGTTAATACATGGAAACAAAAATGTCGGTCCCAAAGCTCTGGCATCTACTTGAACATGGCATGTGCTTCCACACTACTAAATTTTATCTAGCAACAGACTTAAGGGCCCCCTTTAGGTCCAAGATATTAATATTTTTCTTTCTAATCATGTTGTACAATGTAAGCAAGATGGCAGGTCAAATTATTAAAGAATATTACATTTGAAGCCACTTTGAAAGAAGATATAAAAATCAAAAAGGTAATATATTAAAATAAGAAAAAACAAAGGAAGAACAGAGAGAAAAGTACCAGATCTGAAACAAATTGGAAACTTCTTGTTTGTTTCCCATCACCATAAACTGTCAAAGGCTCCTTCCTTAACGCCTGTATACAAATTTTATATAAGCTTTTTTGTTCTTTTATGGCTGGCATAGTTTAAGAATCCATTAACTTTACATGACGTTCACCTGAGCAACAAAGTTGCTGACAACGCGACCATCATCAATGCACATACGTGGTCCATAAGTGTTAAAGATCCTGGCAATTCTCACCTGTAACAACATAGATAATGCATCAGCATAATTTTACCAGAAAATTACTTATTAGGTAATTACAGATGAATATCTATGAGAAACTGAACTAGTAACCTGATAAAATGATGAATACAACGATAGTACAAAATTGAATGCCAATAGATACAAATGAAGTACACTTATTGATGATCAAGTACGAGCGACAGGGAGATAATACAGTTGGCTACAGAGTGGTTATTATTTTTTTTTCTTTGGATATTTGTGAGTCAAATATTAACGAATGTTCTATTTCTTTTTTTAATCATGACATATGGGCTAGCTTTCCTGCACCTCTCAACTAATTTCACCAGATCTCCTACCAACAACATATCAGGTAATCCTGTCATGATTTTCAACTGGACTATAGCTTAATAAAAGGGGGAAGAAAAATACAAACCTCAACACCAGCACCTCTGTGATAGTCCATGGTCAATGTTTCAGCTGTCCTCTTTCCCTCATCGTAGCAACTTCGGACACCTGTTTACCTTTCTTGGTCAGCCAACCCCACCATTTACATTAAAATACACAAAGCAAAAAAGAGCATCTCTCTCATTCTGGGGGAAATCCAAGTTACATTGCAGCTGTGCAATATTCTATACCAATTCAGTAATCCATCAACAACTATTTGTTTTCACTTTCTTTATGGTAACACAACTATAATTTCTTGTGGTTATTATTCTTCCGTCCACTTCATTTTTAACATGACCATTTAAGTATTGTATTTTCATTTACTAGTTGCTATTATGCTTTAATTTATCCGAAGATCTATCGAAAATAACTTTTTACCTTCACAAACTAAGGGGCAAAGATTACACATACGCCACTCTTCTCAAACGGAACTATTTGTAGTAATGTAAAACAATCCTAATTTATTACTTTCACTTGCTTACTTGGTTTTGTCTTGCACATAGTTTAGAAAAGTAAAGATTTTTAAATTTTATGATTTTAAATTAAAGATACACAAAATATTCTTTAACTTTTTTAAATAGTTTCTCTATTTCAATGAGATAGTAATAAAGTCAGAGTATATCTTTCACTTTCCGGACCTTATTTGAAGGATTCTCTAGATATGTTATTGTATTAAATATATTACGTCCAAAGGTAGGAGAACTATAAAAAAGGGCAAAAAAAATACTTTTTAAAAAAATGGATGAAAAAGTGAATTAAAATGTAGGAATTATCGAAAGACTAAAACAACAACAACATTACCCCAATGCCTCAAAGACTCCCGCCCATTGCAGGGTAAGGGGAGGTCGGATATGCACAGCCTGACCCCTATATTTAAAAATATAGGGCAACTATTTCCGAATGATCCATG
>JAOTQJ010000111.1:21469233-21485745 GCA_025642045.1 Solanum sejunctum | reverse complement strand
GTGGTTTTGGAGTGAGGTAGTAATAATAGTTTAACTTTATTTTAAAAATTCTAATTCTTGGGAAGGAGTGGGGTATAGTAATACTTTAATCATTAACTTTTAATTAATAGTAATAATTAATTTAATTATTTTTACATTGAAAAGTTTTTAAAAATTAAAAAAAGAGTGTCATACACTCGTCATAATATTAATTTAAGTGTATTTTTTAAATTAACGAGCGATAAGTTATATATAAAATTAAAAAAAATAATTTATATGTTTTTTACTTTATTCTTAATTAATTTGTCAATAATTTTTGTTATTTTCTAGTGACAACTGGACAAGAAAATAACACTACAGACTCCTTTAAGTTTTCCTTTTTCTTTTTATAAAAAAATAATAATTATTTTCTTAATTAAAAGAATAAATATCCATGGCAGTGTTTGTTGGTAGGAAGTGGGAACTATGCACGTCCTAGGAAACTATCACATGGGAAAGACTTTTCTAAAATTTCCTAATATTTAGGTGGTCCTAACACATGGCATTTTCATTTTCAATTTTTTTTTATTTCGAAATTGGTAGGCTAATTTTTTAAATTTGATTATACTTTTTTTTGAGTATTTCAGAATACAACAATAACAATATTACCCCAATACCTCAAAGACTCCCGTCCATTGCAGGATAAGGAGGGTCGAATGTACGCAACCTGACCCCTATGTTTAAAAACATAGCACGACTGTTTTCGGATGACTCATGATGAGCGTCGAAAGTTGTATTGACTAACTGCAGATAGTTTAAAGAGTCATTTTGCTTTATTCCATCATACCCAAAGCAAAAAAATAGTGAATCTTTGGCTCCATTCAAGATTGATGAAATATGCTTGCGAGTAATTGATTATTAATATGCTTGCGTAGACAGTAACATCTTTATTGATGAATTGGATGCAATGAATAGGTCTCACATAATTTAAAATAGTAAACATTTTGATAATATATTACTTGTTTTCATAGTTATTGAATATTTGCTTAGGATCATAGTATTTCGAAAAATATACTCAAAAGATTCAAAGTACTTGGACCATCAACTTCCCAACAATATCGAAACTTTGAGATATTTAAAATTCATCTTAATCATTATAAGAGTATTCTATTTTGTGTGGCCTTTTTCTGTTTTAGAAATAAGTTCCTACTTTGCTAAACAAGATAAATAAATAATAAAAATAGGAATAGTATTGTGCGTTTGATAGAAATTCCATACATTTGAAGGCTAATTACACCCCATCTTGAGAGTTTCTCCGATTACAAAATTTTGAACTTTTCACTATTTCAAATAAATTTCTTGATGATCCGATATATTATAAATGATACATTACTTAATGCGAAGGATCTATTAAAAAATAATATTCGAGAGGGAGAGAAGAGATCTATTCTAGAGCGGATTGAATGTATCAGAAAGGAATAACAGTGTATTTGAGATGGGATAGGATGTCTCATAATTTTTTTTTTTGTAATTTCTTAAATACAAAGAATTTTAGAGATTATAATATTTTAGATTATGTAATTATGGAAAAAAAAAGCTTTAATAATATTCTAAGGAAGAAAAACCAAAGACGCGATGTTATTTTCCAGTCAATTAGGAAAGGGAAGGATTAGACCACGCTTTGTGTTAATAGAACTTTTAGTTGGGCCTAAAGCAGTGTGGGCCCAATCAACACTTTCGGGGGCCCACTGAACACAGACAAAATTGACTGAACCTTCAATTTGAAGTCTTTGCCTTCACGTGGCCCAATTATAATTACACGCGCTTCACTCGCTCATCCATGCGTTTTCAATTTTCAACTATATTAATTTTCTTCGGACCGTCCATTTAGCATCTTTTTTTGACCCGTTTGGACATGACACTTTAGAAAAAATAAAAAATAAGAAGGAATACTACCTCCATCTCATAATATAAGAGCACCTTTTTTATATATATTTATCTTATATTATAAAAATACTTATTAAAATCAGGATAGAATGAATTATTTTTTTTTCCATTTTACCCTTACTATTAATAAGTTCATTAATGAGTTTTTTCTAAATTTAATATGCATTGATATAAATGAAGGGTAGAATAGTAAAGTTAACTAATGCATTGATGATTTCTTAATCACTTTATAAAATGAAAAATTTCTTATATTATAGGATGAAGGTAGTATTATTTATGAGGCAAAATTAAGCTACAAAAATATCAGTATGAAGCAAGAAATTAGACAAAGAATGAGAGAAAAATAATAACAATAAAGAAAGAGGATAGTAGTAACTTTTTTCTAATTGTTCAAAGTATATATCTTCATCTAAAATACATACATTGTGTATAAGTCTTATATTTTTTCATTTTTTTATGAGAAGAGGGTTTCGCAATTGCTATTCTTTAAGTGTACATAGGTAAAATTTCTGTTTCTTTGCAATAGCTCACTAATCACATAAAAGAGATAATTCATATTAAATAAATTCGGTGTAATAAGCTTGACCTAGAACGAAAATTTCTTATTTTCGCTAATAAAAAATTTCAAACTTAAGACGTCTAATATGAAAGCTCTAAACCTAAATCACTCGACTACTCTGAAAAAATATAATAAACATCCCCACTTACTCAAAGCCATCACAACTCACAATCATTCCAATGGTACATACAATTATTCACAAACTACCAAATACTACTCCATATAGACATGGATATCCAACAAATATTTCATAATAATTGAATTATATTTTTGAATGATATTTTTGAAGACAAATTACATAAAATTTCTAAATCTTTTTTTCAAAATTAAATACATGTCATGATGCAACTTCAATTTTTAAATTATCATTATTTAACTTCAATTTTGAATATCATTTTAAAAAAATATTACCGAATTCGTGTTCAAACGTCTACTTAATATTATTTGTTTAAACTGATGTAATTAAATATATCATAATATTTATATGCTTATAAGAAAATTCAATAATAAGATATAAAAACTTACAAACTAAACAATTTTAACTATGAAACGAATTATTCTTAGAACAATTTAAGAATGAAATAGTGTCACGTAAATTTTAAACGGCTAACATTTAAATGTGTGATACTATTATTTTATTGGTTTTAAAATTAACTGAGATTTCATGTCATTAAATATGTACCATAAGGTTGATTTTTCATTTGTAATAGACTTTTAAGGTGGAGATTAATTAATAAAATGTACTTATCTATTTTGTAAAGTCAGTAATTAGACTTATGAATAAATTTTATTACTAATATTTCTGCGGTTGCAATCATTTTTCTCTAGAATATATGTTAACAAGCTGCCGCCAACAGCTTTGAAATACAATTCTGTGATTTATAATCAACAATAAATTTTCTTTTTCCTTAAATTCAAAAAAAAGAAAGAATTTGACTTATGGTTAAAGGTTTTGGAAACTTTAATTAGATGTATTTAGAAGATCATCCCAAGCATAAAATTCTAGGGAAGAAACACTGATTAAATCAGAAGTCTTTTGCTCGAGCCATAGAAATGGAGAAAATTCTAACAAGGAGCACTTTTCCCCCTTCAATGAGTCTCATCCAGTGCGAATTCGAATTAGTCTGAGTTTCAAAATAAAACCGGGGAAAGAAAAGGTCTCCCTTTACCTATGTATATATTTGCACCTTTATACTTCAGGACCTCGTCTTACTAATATATATTTGTTATATTATATATAATAAATACTACTAAAAGGCTAACTAGGACAAAATAAGCAGATTTTTATGTGCGTGTATCCCTAGGTTAACTTGATAGTATAAATATTTTTGTTCGAGGGACTACGAAAACTGTTAGTACCTCATAACATAAGATAAAGTGATTCACTGACAAAATGAGACAGATAATGCTTAGTAGTATGTCAAAGTACGGGAAAGTCCATGTTCATACTTAAACAATGACCACCCTCTCTAGGTGAAAATTCAGGTAGGCAACCAATCGAGCTGCGAATGCTCCCCGTTGTGGACAATGCATAAGCCAATGTGAAGTTCTTGTATAGGCTATTTGGAGATGTTCGATGGATAGAATCCAAGTAATATGTTGTCAACATGCTTACACTCACTAAATTCTCATTCTGTACTAACTATGCCATTGAACTAAAAGCCTAGAGATCTTATCGATGACCATCTTATAACGGGGAATGGCAGGAATGTCCCTGTACAAGAAAGTTTCTTTGGGCCAAAAAAGGAGCAATCTTTTGGGGAAGCACTTCTATGTGTGACATATAATTGTTATTTACATAGTGAAATCAGTAAAAAACTAAACATACCAAGTAGGAGCTTGTCAACAGGATCGAACCTGAAAGGTGTATAGCAGTAATGTCCCTGTATGAGTTCTACGACTTTATATGCTAGTGATTGTGCTACTATTTTCCTCTCGCGAGTTTTATCCACTGATAAAATAAATGTTCACACTGCACATTAGGTGATGCAAAAAGGGATCATACCATATTGGGGCCGGGCATTTACACTCATTCTGCAAATATTTCACTGTCAACAAACAAAACTTAAACTCTATTTAGTGGAACATTAGTCCAACTAACTTTTAAATCATTTATCACAATAGTCATGTTTAAGAAAAGCTGCATCTGCTTGCTTTCTAAGGTGAGTGCGGCAACACAAAGGAGAGAGATATAGATGGATGGATGCAATATCCACTATGGCCTAAATATGACAAAAACAGGAAAGACTGAAATGCCATGACCTTGGAGAAAGCAGAATCTCTGAGAAAATTCCAAGTGGAGAAACTCATAAGACAAACTCACGGTTAATGAAAGATAAAACGCCAGCACAGCAGTCTAAAACTCTAAATGCTCTGGGCTTCCTTGAATATGCTCAAGCAGACTTCTTAAAAATCTCTTCAGAAGGAATCTCGAGCGTTGCTCCAGCATGTTCTTTCTCAGGCTTCACCACTGCAGCAAGTGACATTTCAATATTTGTCAAGGAGGCAGCAAAAGTGTATCAATGGAAGGAAAGAGCATCAGAAAACTTAGCAGATACAGAATAGGAGAAGATTATCAAAAATGGTCCTTTGGATGTATGGGGATTGGACTGTTTTGGTCCTTCGTATACATCCCATTAAAGGAAATTGTCCTTTATGCAAGTAAAAAGTGGACATCTTTGATCACATGTCCTAAAACTAACGGTACAAAACGAAAACATTGTTAAACTTAATGGTGCAATTCAATTTGAAAGTACTACTTTGTAGCTCTGTTGTGAGCCCACAAGTCCATGTCTTCTTCTTTCTTTACTTACGCACTGCCAGTTTTCCTTTACTTTCTGATTTCCCTTGTATCCTTCTTCCTATAGACACTCCACACATTGATTAAAGCACCACCCCTCCAGAGGCGGATCCAAGGTATTTGCTTTATGGTTCGACCTTAGAGATTTTTAGCATTGAACCCATTATATTCTTAAAGTTGTGGATTCATACCTATTATTTATTGCAAGTTTTGGGATTTTTTACATATAAAATTGAACTCTGCGCCAAAGATACCAGGTTCAGATGAGCCCCTTACCTTTGAACTGCATCCAACCTGCACACCAACTCTTTTCCATTTGACTAAGCTTGGCAAAAGGATACCTTCTTTCATTTCATTTTTGTTTACATAGACCATTTGATTGCACAATTTCAAACAACACAACAAAGACATAGTGGAGTACTAAGTGATGTCTGTATATTTAGCATTTTCCAGCAATTACATAAGTCATCTGAATGATGGAGGACAATTATAAAAGTAAAAAATATTGAAATCCAACTTTTAAAGTTGAATTACGTCTGAACAAGAACCAACCTCCAGTAAAGTAACTTCCTAATGATTTCCAGTTTTCCACAAACATAGTATATCTAAATACCAAGAACCGAATGGAGAAGAAATTTTTTTTCTATGCATGATTACAGAAATAATTGGATGAGGAAAAATCCAGAAGCAGAAAAAAGAAAAAATGTATCTGTATGTGAAATTTGTCTCCTGTGCTCTTCACATTTGACAATTGCAAAGAACTGAATAAACCCATTTCGTAGAATCAACAGGAAGGGGCAATGATGATGAAATCTATAGAACTTTTTGAGCCATCAAATAGGAACAAAAAATGCTCAACATGGGGAGCAGAAAGTTGGGAATGAGGGACCTTAGGTTCCAAAGTAGGAAGAAAAAGGGATGAGGATGGTTATCCAAAATCAACCTTAGGAAAGTTTCAGGTGTGAATATGAGAGACTTTCATTCAGCTTTTTTCAATCTTCTTCAAGCAACAAAACTGAGCACTAAAACCATCCAACACTGTATTTTGGAAAATCCCCAGATGGCCTGCATTTGCCACTCTCTCTTTTACATGCAATCAGTGATTTTGCAGCCATGGGAAGTGAACTTTGTCCAAGAAAAATTAGTATCTGAGCATCAATATTTGAGATTGGAACTTGGAAATTCTTGTGCTTTGAAATCCATTTAATTTAACAGATATATGAGGAGGAACCATAGTTTCAGTGTATAAGACCAAAATTATACATTTTTTATATACACTAAGGACTATTTCTGTTAATGGGTACATATCAAGGACCAAAACAGTCCAGCCCCTATACATTAAGGACCACTTTGATCATTCTCTCGACAAAACATATTTTCAATTACTGTAAGCTGAAAACTGTTGCAAACTATGAAAGTTTGCATGGGAAACAGCAATATAGAAAGAAACCAAGATAACATGAATCGCTACTCTTTAGTAAGTTATTTGACATGAAAAGATTCCTAATGGATTTAGGCAACAATACTCAAAAGACAGAATGATTGAGTTTTACATTGTTTTTTGATCAGTGAAAAGATGATGAAAAGGGTAATCAACAATGACTGAATTTCACAATTATGATATCAAATAGTTCCCGAGGCTCCAAACTTACGGTATTTCGACTTAACCACAAGTTGACAAAAGTAATATTTGAAAGTTTGCAACTTGCCAATTATAGATCACTAATCAGATAATTCCAAAGAGATGCGTCCCAATGAGAAGTAGATAACACACTTCCGAATTGTCATGTATTCAATACTGGAGATGCCTTAATGAAAGTATTCTTTGATGGTGTTATGCAGGAAAGGTCTTAAACAAAAGTTGGCATACTCTAAACAATAAGTGCCCTGGAGCCAAATAACTTGTGCCCAGGCTCAGCTAAAGATTTAAAAGCATCAGAGTGCCCACTAAAACAGAGTGTGCCTAGGCACTATCTACTAATGGTGCAGTCCCAACTTAATGTTTAGACACTATTAACTAGGCACTGCAACAAAGATCGAAGACTAGACTTAGGTTGATCCAGCTACAGCTTAATGTTTAGGACCTAAGTCTAGTTTCCAAAATTTCAAGAAAAATAACATTCTTTCACTAGATGTTACTATGACAGTTATCTTGGTAATCCAAATCAGCAGTCCTCAATACAGTTAGTATTCGGATTATTTACACTAAATAATCACGAAAAGATGATACAAATCGAAGTACCATTCAAAGTAACAGTGCTGGGTACAGTAACTATTGCTTGAACTTGTTATTCACAATTGTGCAGTTTAAAGGTTTGAGAAAGTCGTAAACTATCATACCAACCTGAGCTCTAAGAAATAACATAACCACACCCAGTATTGCATAAGGTCACTCAACTAACCTCTAGTAAGTAACTTTATCTTGTTAAGATTGTCATCAAAAGCATGTTTTTGCAGCAATAAAATGTTTTACGGTCACCCCTTGCAAAATTATCCACCTCTCTTTATCTCACTGTAATCATATGCTTTCAGTGAAGGGCAAAAAAATGTCTTTGAGGCAATTAAACAAACACCTGGTGTGTGGCAAATATAATATCAAAAAAACACATCAAACGACATTGACAAACGCAATATTATGGAGATTGGGGTTTGTACCGAAAGCACCAGAGGGTGTAGCTTTGGCTTGGACAATCATAGTGGAGATGAACTCAGAGGCATCAGCTGCATCATCCAATAGCCTCTGAATATCAGCCTCCGATGTGACGTGGCGATTCTCCTCGAATTTCTTTCTGACCTCGGCGGCGGATTGTTGGAGCATGAAAGTATCTCCGGCGAAGGCTTTGTGAGTGGCCTTCAGCACTGATCTGTAAGCTCGAAGTGCTTCTACTGCTCTCCCGCTCGCCATCTTCTGTTTCTCCTCGTCAAATCACCGGAGCTATAATATCCGGCAAAATGATCAAACAGGTTCTTGGGGTTGGACTATTTTAATTATTACTTGTTATTATTGTTATTATTTGAGATAAATTTTTTTTTGACCATAGTTAATTCTTATGGGATGAAAAGAAAGAACAATATTTGCTATATAATACTTTATAGATTTTTAAAATAAAACATATTATATAAAAAAAATAGTAGTACTAATATCATTTTCATGCTTAAACTGACCATATTCTTTTATATAATAAGCCGCTAAGTTGAACAACGTTGGATTATTATTCTTGTTTCAGCTATCTGTTTTAGCTGCTTCAAATAAGTAGATAGCTATTATACAAGAAAAATACATGTAGCGAAATAAGGACCTCAAAAAGGAAAATTGCAAATTAGCTGAACGTGCAAAGAAAATATTAGAAAATCCAAGATTTTTTCTCACACTTTGAGGGTAAATCCTGTTTGAAGACTTAACTTTTAACTCACGTCAAGATGAAAAGACGAAACTGACATGCAAAATGAAAACACGTAGCCCCGCTCATGTGAAGTGTCGAAGAGGTGGAACAATACGGAGGCTACAGAGCAAAATAGTAAGATTACCTTTTATAACACATTAATAATGGAGGTTTGATAGTAAAGATAAAACTTTCACTTATATATATTTGATATGCAGTTGAAATAAATCATTTAAAAATTAATTATATGAAAAAAACTTTTAATTATAATATTGATACTGTCAAACTATGGACCAATACTCCTCAAATTTGTTATTATCAAATTTTTCATGACCAGAATTACTTGATATATATGATTGATGAAAATTTTCAAAAGAGTTGCTCCAAGGGTCGAACTGTTAAAAGACAAAACATATAGGGAGTGATTTGCAAAATGAGAAACCCGTAGCTTCCCTATATCCCGCCCGACTTTGTTTCTTAAAACCCTAATCTTCAAAAATTTCCTTTCTTCTACGCTCTCAGCTCTTGATCTTCGGAGGTATGTTCTCTAATGGAGGATGCATAAATTGTTTATTTTACGGTTTAATTGATATGATCATCATTACATCGTGTCAAAAATAGTTTCATTTTTCGCTCCTTTCCCATTTACCTTACTGGGAAATGCAAAAATGTCTGGGTTGTATGATTAATGCTACCAAAATAGTTAAATTTTCTTTGTTTCTTTTTTTTTGTTGATCAAGCTATGTTTCTGTGACTGAAATTGGCTTTGCAACTGAGTGATTACAAAAGTTAAAGTTTTTTCTCTTTTTTCATTTCCCGTTTTGCCCCTAGAGAGAATGTATGAATTGTCTAAGTTATTGTTAAGTTTCAATCAAGTGCAAGAGGTGCTTGTTTCTTGTTCTTGTCTTTCAAGTTTTTTTTTTTGTGTGTGTTTGTGTGTGTGCCCCCGTGTGACTTATGTTTGGTTTTACTTTGAATGTTAGTTCTCCTTTCCAGGAACAATGAGTCGATCGAGTAGGACACTTTATGTTGGCAATCTTCCTGGTGATGTCCGTGAGCGTGAAGTGGAAGATCTGTTTTACAAGGTGCTTATACTCTTGATGGCTCCCTATGTTCTTGGATTCATTTCATAATGCTTAAATACACAAGGAAAAACAATAATTGTTCTGTCACAATTTATCAGATCACAACTCTCACAAACTTATAAACAATTTGATGTGTGAGTGCAGTATGGGCCGATTGCACATATTGAGCTGAAAATTCCACCAAGACCACCTGGTTATGCTTTTGTTGAGGTGAGTTTGGGCTCCCTCGAGTCTGATGTGTTTCATTAGATCAGCCTGCTCTGCGCCTTTTTTAAAGCTATTCTGACCTTTATATTGGCGGCAAAATTTTAACAGTTTGAAGACGCTCGTGATGCTGAAGATGCTATTCGTGGTCGTGATGGCTATGATTTTGATGGGCATCGTCTGCGGGTCAGTCAAACATGTATTAGCATATAGTCTACACAAGATTACTTGTTGTTTCCTCGTCTGTTGTGGATTCTATTACAATTGCTCATACTGGCAGGTTGAGCTTGCACATGGAGGGCGTGGTTCAAATGATCGTTATGGTGGTGGCGGTGGACGTGGTCAGCGTGGTGGAGGAGTGTCCAGACGTTCTGATTATCGAGGTATGTATTATGGTTTGTGTGGTTTGCACATTGTAATACATTTTATATCTTTTATATGTTTTGATATATTTTGCTTGGTTTAAAGTGTTAGTCACAGGATTACCCCATTCAGCATCATGGCAGGATCTCAAGGTGAGTCTGATATACATAGCAAGAAAGTGATCCTCCTCTCCATCTTCAAAACTAATTTGTGATTTATGAATATTGGTAACCTTTATTTCTTATGTAGGATCACATGCGTCGAGCTGGGGATGTGTGTTTCTCCCAAGTTTTCCGTGATGGGGGTGGTAAGGTTATAAGCAGCTAAAGCTAGATTTATTTGTTCTCTTTGAACTGGTATAATGGTTCAACTGTCTAGCATACTGAGCTCTTCCATGTTTAATGGGAACCTACAGTGACACATGAAGCAATGAGTTTTTGATGTGAGCCTACAATGGTACACAATAAGTGTACTTATGATTTGGAAAAAGATCCTGCATACAAACTGTATGCGAAAAGATGGAGATTTTAGAGTAACACACTATTCCTCTTCTTGCTCATCGTGGTTGACCTGTTGTAGCAATTGGTTGAGGATAAACTCTTCTTTATATTATAGGGTAAAGTAATGAGCCTATAATCAAAGTAGTATATTAAGGGGGCGAGTCTATCATTGGTTATTATTATTGTCATTCTTTCTATGTGTAGAACTTTGGGTAATAACTGTGGGTTCAGTTTCGGGATTTCCGACAATTTTGGAAATATACAGAAGAGTTCTGCGGTTCATAATTTGGGTTTTCAAGTTTCTCGCTTTTGATTCCTATTACATAAGCTGATATGTCTACCTTTGTCTGGAAAATTGTTCATAGAAGTAAAATGATTGAGGAGAAATCAACTTTTGAGGAAAATATAGAGGAAAAAGTCATCACATATAAATAACAATATCACTTGATGAAAAAAGGTTAAGGTCATCACAAACTGGAGGGGAAAAAATGCCTGTGGAACAAATAATTGAGAGGAAAGATGGCAAACTAAAGATATAAAAGAAACACTGAATGGAAAGAAGCACAAGTTAGATGGTTTATGGTTCCTTGAGGGCGGGTGGGTCAAAAACTTGTAGGTGTTGGGGCATCATTTGAAAAAGACAAAGCAGGATGTTAATTTTTGTTTGTCTTCCATCTAAGAATGTCTTGGCCTTGCCCATGTATTGTCCTCCTTTGCTCTTCTAATACAATTTTGTTGTTAAATTGGACTATGATCCTATTCTTTATTCCACCTATTCTGGGGACAATATAACCCCTTAAGACAAATTAAAAGCTGGTTATTGGTGCTACTGCCTATTGATGGGTGGTCGGATAAATTTGTTTAGGCTAGTCCGATGCACCTGATGACCCATTTAGCTTGTATAATGTTTTCTTGGGATTTCTTCCACCCTTACCTCTTTTTGAATTTTATTTTGGTATAATAGCTGTTTGGAGTCTTTAACCAGCGGCTGACCCAGTGTGCAACAATGATTCCATGCTCTTTGTAGGTTGAATTGGATATGCAATTTTCTCTGTTATGATTCATTTCTACTTCATTAATCATGTATAAAACTTGTCATATTGGAGGCTCCACTTTTTATTTTTTAAGGGAATAAAAATTCAGTGGAGGCAAATGATATTTTATGAAGCTGTCATTTTCAATCTTTTCGGGAGAAACTTTGACTAGTTTGAATAATCATTAGGTCACAAACTTATTGCAACTATTAAGGAAGCAAAGAGCTGGACTTCTAGCCATAAATTGGAATTTAATTTCAGCAAATATATCTTGGAATATATTAAATTTGATCTTGTGGTAAATTTTTAAAAATAGATTCATATTTGTAATTTTACTGGTCTTTTAAATTTCAATAATTCAATATGGTCTTTTTGTTAAGTCCTTTCTTTCATATTTGATGATGTTGGGATTTGGTTTGGTGTAGTTTTTAGAAAAATGTTTAGGAAACAATCTTGGGAATTGTTATGTTTATTGGATCATCTTTTGAGGAGATATTCTTCGAGGACATTTGTGTTAGTTTTTGAGAAAATTTGGTTTTTGAATCTTTTTTCATTTATAGTTTTTGATTCTTTTTGGTTTAGTAAACATTTTGGTGCAAAAGACAAATTTTGTTTTAAGCAACATTTGTTTTTAATTTCCTCTGAAGTTTAATAATCCAAGTTTAGCGAAAAACTATTGTAATCTAAGTCTTTTGGAAACTTTTCTAATCCTATTTTGGCACACGAAATCATTCGTTTCCTTTATTTGTAAGTGCACAATACCTATTTTTACTCTGTAAGAAGCATCTTGATCTTCATATTACTTTGTCATTTCTGTTCTATAAGTTATTCTGATTTCCACAAAATTGTCTGGACTTTCAGGCACCACTGGTATTATTGATTATACAAACTACGATGACATGAAGCATGCTGTAAGCCATCTTTACTTCTTTCCCTCCCTTTAGTTTGCTTTGCTTCACCTGGATGCTGTTTACAATGTTTGATTTTATTCTTATACCACTGAGAGGTACAGCCAATATTTTCTTATTTGTGTATAGATCAAAAAGCTCAATGACTCCGAGTTTCGGAATGCCTTTTCTCGTGCGACAATTCGAGTATGATGCAAACATATTTCTATTGCTTCAATGATCATATTGATGCTGTCATTTGGTATTCTAAAACATTCCTCCTTGTAGGTTAAGGAATATGACCGCGGTCGAAGCCGCAGTCGAAGCCGTTCTCACTCCAGAGGAAAGAGTGCTAGTCGAAGCCGTAGCCGTAGTCGAAGTAGAAGTCGTAGCAAGAGCAAAAGGTCTAACACAATACACATATATGTCTGGACTAGTGGCTTTACTTCAATTCTAAACAGGGCCTTATTGATATCTGTCTTAGCAGCAAATCTCCTAAAGTTAAGTCTTCAAAGCGCTCAAGATCTCGTTCAAGGTCTGTGTCTTCTCGGTCTCGTTCTGGATCAAAAGCGCGTTCTGTCTCAAGGTGATAATCTGCTTTCCCTTATTGTTGTGGCGGGATGGGTATAAAAGCATGACAGGGTTGATATTTACATAAAGTGCAAATCTTTTTATTGTTTTATTAGAATTCTTTCAATTTCTCAAGTTCTTTCGCTCTGGAATTGTCGTCGATGTAAGATCTTTACAATGCTCTTGCAGTTGATTCGCTTTGCCTTTTATCGTATATCTTATTGTTAGTTTGATGTGTACGCTGCAAAGCTCACCTTGAAGTGTTGTAAACTCGTGGGTGCTTTAGTATTTGTTTATCTGGTCCTCAATGCTTTCCCCTTTCTGAAAAATATAGCAAAGAGAAGCTGTTCTCTCAATTATATTGTCCCTTCAGCGTAATCTTCTGGTAATTTGTCAAATGGTGGTAAAATGGGTGCATGGTAATTTTTAGGTGACAATTTTGCAAAGGTTGTATTTCTGGCGGCAATCTAAGTTTAGTAATGTGGCTTTCTGCATACTCTGGTGGGGCAATGTATAGTTACATTTATGCCATTTTCTTCTGCTTCAGGCAGCATTTTAAGGGGTTAGATCTAGCAATGGCATTGCCAAACCATTAGAATGAATCAAATTATTATGAAAATCATGGTTTCTCACTTTTTTTTAACCCTCATTTTTCTTTCTTCTATGAAAAAAGAATTCATATTCATTTGTTTCTTGCTATTTCAGGATTTTCCAATTATATTTGCTGATTGGTGTGCAACCATCCAGTAGAGACTGCTCACTTAGATAGTGCATGTCTGTTAAAACAAAATTAGAAATTTGGAAGGTTTAGGACTGAGAAAAAAAGAAGTATAGTTTAGTGTTTTAAGGGGAGAATTGGTTCATTTGCTTCAATTTTTTTGGAACTGTATTCTAGGGAAAACTTACTGCCTTATCAAGGTGCCGTCTTCTGTCATTTCTTTTATAAGTATGAAAAGTCACCTTGTTTGTTTTTCTAGATTTTGGATTTGTGCGGCGGGTTGTGGATTGCATATTAGGATCTTGAGTGGATAATGGTCTTGCCTGCAACTCTTTTGGTTGTGGAGGTATGATGTTTTCTAGATGGCAGCTTTGGGTCTTTTTGTGATGTCTCTATTCTAATGAGCATCGTGAAATGTTCCATGGGTGCTAGATTGGGATCATGAAGACCATGGATTCTATGGTGGAGCTGGACTGGGGAACTAACTGCCACTTGAATTTGGATCACCACCTATTCTTTGGTAGAAGCATTTTCTAGCAAAGCGAAATAAAGACTAGTTCATTCTTTTGGTATCCTGTTAATTGGTCTCTTTGACTGCACAAATTTAAAATATTGCATAGTCTTAATGTGTAACTTGCATTGCTTCATACATGCCATATTTTCCACACTGGATTCTGCCAAAATGCTACTTATATTATGGTCATGCTGAGGTGGAAGTGAAATCAAGGCAGTTGGAGGAAACTTGTTAAGTGGCGGGACTGGGATATTAAATTTAAGTTCTTTCTGGAAATTTTGCAGATCTCCATCAAGGTCCAAATCGCCAGCACCATCTGTAAGTCAAATCTATGTTTTGAAGTAAACTGAATACCTCAAAATTCAAACATATTGGTGTCATCTGCCTTGTCTTTTATGTCATCTTTTTTGTGCTTACCTGGCCTTCTGAAAGTGTAAACACTCTCGTTGTCTACGTAAGTATTGCTATGTATTATGACTCTGTTGATTACAGCGTTCCAAACAATTGAGTAAAAGCCCCAAGAGACGCACTCCTAGCAGAAGCCCCAAAAGACGCTCTCCCAGCAGAAGCTCAAGCCGGAGTCGGAGCCGTAGCCGAAGTTTATCCAGGTCTCACTTCTGTGACTTCTTGTATATTTCTTAAAAATGTTGATCGTTTTGTTGATATTTTCCTCCTGCTTTTTTTACAGGTAAGGTTATTGGAGTCACCTGTGATTGCGGGTGCCATCATACTGTGTTTGAGGAGCACCAGTCACCTGGAAGAGTGTTGCTCTACTTGCATCAAAATATTTCTGTGTTATTGAACCATGTCAAGACTGTAATACTACATAGTTTTGTATTTCTGAAGTCCTGGTATAAGACAGCAACATAGTAGATTTTATGGCCTTTCTGAACTGTGCGATACGCGATATTGTGAGAGACGGAATAATTTCCTTGATTTACAGATTGTTATTGGTCGTCTACTGATGGCTGTGGTATCCATATGCTGCTTAATTGTTTTTCATTTATATGCGTGATCATCTATTATGGGGTATCGTGATCAAACTGCACATCATTTATTATTTGTGCAAGGTTCTTCGTGGAAAAAAAGTAGTTTATGGAGGGAGCATTATTAATACATTTTTTTGGGGGGTGAGCTACCTTTATTTTCAGGTTTGACTTCAACAGACAAAAAACTTGATTGCACCGTTTTGTTGGAAATCTTTTTACTATTGATGAACGATGGAAAAACATATCTTGTTAACAAAAACAAAACAATATTCTCTTTTTTTTGTTAGTTTGTGAAAAGAAATTATGCCATAGAGTCTTTTCCCAAAAATCAAAATAATAAAAAGAATTCAAGAATGTGATTCTAACGGTCTTTGCTTGGTGAGATAAACTATTAAAGTATGTGATCCTTGATTTGGAAAATGGGGAGATGAAGAAACATTGGTTTCTTTTAGATTGAGGCAACATGCAAGTGTCAGTATCTGTTTGTTACATCAAAAAGAGGCAAGAAAATATTTATATATTTGTGTGGACGTGAATTAGTGAGACTTTTAGCAAATAGGAATCGAGACATTGCAATGTTGATTAAGTTCAATACTGGGGGAAGTGGGTCAGATATTACCTGTCTTTTTTAAAAAAAAAAAATAAATCTTTTTTCCTGTATAATAATAATAGTAGTATTGGGAGATTTAATTTTGTAATCATTTTATAAATTTGTTTATACAGTGTATTGGATATTTTTTGTGAAAATAGTTTTTAAGAAATATTATTCTTACTTTTTTTTAGTGTAAAAAATATTTATACAGTATAATTTAAATTAAATTGTCTTTTTATTAAAAAAAAGTATTTTTTCTTTCATTTTCAAAAAAAAATTTCAAAAAAATGTGGTATCTTTTTTTTTTTTTAAATGATAAGGGGAATACGTCATCGCTGCTCTTTAGGTGCACACAGGGTATACTCCTATTCCTATGCAATAACTTGTAAATCAAACAAAAGAGTCTACT
>JAOTQJ010000111.1:21425803-21446250 GCA_025642045.1 Solanum sejunctum | reverse complement strand
GCAATATATGCAAGATAATTTAATTATTTTATTTAAAATATTTGTTTCCATGATATCACTGAGGACATGACTTTAGATAGAAAGAAGTAGAGAGGTCACGAATTAGAATAGCAAGCTAATAGTAGGGTTAGGTATTTTTTTATTATGTGTTCGCATTATCTGTCGTATTATGTGTTAGTTTATCTTTTTTACATACTGTTATGTGTTATTCATTATTAGCGACTCTTTCTGTTTCCATCCTTTCCTTTTGTTATATTTAGTTCTTTCTGCTTACGAGTTTTGAAATGAGGGTTCACAGGAAACAGTCTCTCTACTTCTATAGTAGTGGTAAGGTCTGCGTACATTCTACCCTCTCCAGAACCCCACTTATGAAATTTTACTGGGTATATTGTTATTATTGTTTATTATTTAACTATCAAAAAGATTATGATAAAAAATGGTCAAGTAAATTCTTATACTTATTTTGGCAAATTTTTATAATATGATCGAACCTCGATTTAAAAAAAAGAAAGAAAAAATCGATACTCCACAAGTTCCACCGCCCTTATAAATACCTCTGTGCTTTAACCATTTTTTTCTACTTTGAAACCTTTTTTCAATTTCCCGTGAATTTCTCAAAACATTTGTTTTTCTAAAAAATTAATTTGTCTGTGATCATCACAATTGTCATTGTTTCCGCCATTTATGAATACATACAGATAAGAATAAATTGCAGAGATTTTTCACTAATAAGTGTTCGCATCTTCTCTTTTTCCTTAGAAAATCCTCAGATTTGGTTTGAATTTTGAAGATGAAATTTTGCAAGAAATATGAGGAGTTTATGGAAGGACAATGCCAGAATAAGAAATTGCCGCGTGTAGGTCTTAAGAAATTGAAGAAGATTTTGAAAAAATGTCGAAAATGCCATCAATCACCAACTGTTGGTCTGCCTGCAGATAACAATAATCTCCATGATAGCTCCACTTGTTCCCAGCATCAATGCTCTGGTTTGTTTAATCTGCTGAATTATACTTTAATTGCTTAAAGATATGTATATTTGTGGTTAAATATACGTAAATTTGTGGTTAATTTCAAGTGATTTTGTGTACAGTAGCTCAAATTTGATTAAGAATCAGGTCTCATATTCAATTTTGTTTCTATTTGTCATATTGATGGATAGAGTTACCCGGTAGCTGGAGTGATGGCAGTTATTCCGTGGAATTAGTTAACAAACTGATTTAGATACCATAGTTACCCAAAAAAAAATGAAAAAGAGATAACTTAAATTTGGTTGGGAATCAATAGATCTCAGGTTCGAATCCCCAATATAGACAAATATACTTGGTAACTTCTTCTCATGTGTCGAAGCTTTGGTTGGTGGACAGAGGTACTTGGTACCTGTAGGAGGTCGCGAGTATTTTGTGGAATTAGTTGTGAGTAAATCGGAAAAAAGAAAGAAGAATAGCTTAAATTTGGTTTTAAAACAAAGGTTAATTAGTTTGCCTCTTTTTGAGTTTGCAATACATGCACTAGGACAATGCCAGAACTGGTAAATGCATAAATACTGTGTTTGTTATACATGTTCATAAGTTAAAATTGATTCATCTCTTATGAGTGCCTTTGCTGTTTTAGTTTCACCTGTTGTTGCATGTCCAAATGATTTTGTATAGGGTACCTTAAAGCTGGCACATACACACACCTGCCAAAAAAAAAAAAGAGTAAATGAATTTATGCACTAGAACAATGTTAAAGCTTTAAAAAATCGAAAACTTTGTTCTTGTTTTTAGTATATATCATATCAGTCATCGCTATAAAGTGCTAATTAATTTTCCTCTTCTCTGTAGTTTGTGATGGAAGTTTTTTTCCATCTCTCCTTAAGGAAATGTCTGAAGTGGTTGGCAGCTTCAATAAACATGCGCAAAGATTGCTTGAATTGCATCTCTCTTCAGGTTTCCGCAAGTATCTTATCTTGCTCAAAGAAAGAATACAAGGAAACCATATTGCATTAGTTCAAGAAGGAAAAGATCTAGTCACCTATGCTATAATCAATGCAATTGCCGTGCGTAAAATACTTAAGAAATATGACAAGGTATTTCATTTTTGGATAATTAACTCGACATATTAATTGAGTTCTGCTTCCTTTATTAACTACTCCTGTCTATTTGTAGATTCACTATTCTAAGCAAGGCCAAGCATTCAAATCACAAGCTCAAAGTATGCACATCGAGATCCTTCAGTCCCCCTGGTTGTGTGAACTTATGGCTTTTCACATCAATTTGAGAGAAAATAAGGCGAAAAAAGAGAAGGCTCTTGCACTTTTTGATGGTTGTTTTCTGATATTCAATGAAGGGAAACCATCTCTCACTTGTGAACTCTTTGATTCTATCAAGCTTGATATTGATTTGACCTGTTCTATTTGTTTGGTACGTGCTCGCTCTTTTATGTTATCAGCAAGTATTATACCCACCACCACAATCACCCAAAAGAAAAAAGACATTTCCCTTTAAATTGAGTATCAGATTCAAAATTTTGCTTGAAGCACAAACAGTAGAAGACTAACTTGATCTTCTGTGTGGTTTAAGACATGTCTGTTTTGCTGTAATAAAGAGGAATTATCTAAGTTTACTTAACAATTAGAAACCTCATCATATGACAGCATGACAGCATCAGACTACAAATTTAGTGAATTGAAAACTTTGCGTATGCTGTCAATATGGTGTGAAACTGTTTTATTTGGTGTTAGCTGGCTCTTAGTGACGGTGACGTGGTCTTCTCTAGCTTGTAATTAACAGTTGTTATGTGTCTAACTCCAGATACTAGACTGTGGAACCTCCAATCCAATGATAGTTGTTTGGTTGCCATGTTGGGTATTGAAATCCTGAGAATTGGGGTAGAATCCAAGTATTATGAACTGGATTACGGTCTTTTTATCTCACGTCGAGTACACGTGACAAATAATAGGATATCTATCTACTAATCCAATCTATTGGATTCCAAGTTGTTGCTCAATTTTGAGCAAGTATGATAGCTATGTTCACTAGTATACATGACTAGGACATCTGCAATCAATATTTCACTCTCTATCTGTGGATATTGTTTAACTGATCGATACAAATGAAAGAAGAAAGCTGGAGGGGGCAGTTTGCATATATCTAGGGAAGTTTCTGAAAATCACATCAGATACGATACTGGAAATATATATCTTGTTGTTTTGACTTCAAAGTCTGTAGCATGTCACCAGTTGTTAGAGTAGCTTAGCTGAAAAACTGTTGTCTCTGTAAGTTTCAGCATATCACTTGCTCTTCAAGTAAAAATGTTGCCTTATATCCTAGCATTCCATGCAGAAATTTTCCGACTAGATTTATAATTTGTCATCCATTTAGCATGCAGGATAAATAAAGAAGAGATTAACTTTGGAAGTTTGTATCTTATACGGAACAGTGCTGTTAATACATCTGTTTATGCAGGATACCGTGTTTGACCCAGTAGCTCTCACTTGTGGTCATATCTTCTGCTATATCTGTGCTTGCAAAGGTGCATCAGTGACCATAGTGGATGGACTGCACGCGGCAAATCCCAAGGAAAAATGCCCTCTCTGCCGAGAGGTTAGCTAAACTTTCGGTTTTTATTCAATGGCTTGAACATTTAGCAAAGTTCCATACCTTTTTTTTGATAACCGTGGTGTTCAAGTCAGCTTGTGCATAAGGGATACATGTCACCTCTCACCAGCGCAATGTCATATACTTGTGAATAACATGTTAGGAGCACTAGTTTTCTTGAACACTGAATACCAAGTTGCCTATGTTTAACTGAGTGGTACTTCACATCAGAGAGGATAAACAGTTACTTAAATCAGAATATGCCTCTGAACTTGTCTCCTCTGGGCTCTGTTTAACAATTTAGCAGCTTTCTGACTCAGCCTCTGAAAGACTGAAGCAAGGAAAATTTTCACATGTACTTTGGAACCCGTGAGAAATATGATGATGTGCCTGCTTCGCAAAATCTGTTAAACAATGCAAAGAACTGTTCTTAAGAAATTTCAGAACATTATTTTAGTGCTAGTAATTTTTCGCATATGGTTGATCTCTCTGTTTTCTAACTTACTGCACCGACTTATCTTCTGCAATTCTGATTTACTTTGTGCTGGTATTATACAGTAAACCTTTTTTGTCATAACATTCATCACGTATTTTTTGGTGTGTGATTCAGGAGGGAGTGTATGAAGGTTCTGTGCGTCTGGAAGAGCTTAACATTCTACTGAGTAGAAGGTATTCTTTCTTCTGTGAAGTGTGGTCGAATTAGGTCTATCAACTCCGGAGGAGTTTCCACTCTTGTTGTTTTGTTAGTTCTAATTCATTTCTACATTTTTGAACAGTTGCCCTGAGTATTGGAAAGAACGCCTTCAGACCGAGAGAGTAGAGAGACTTCGGCTTGCTAAGGAACATTGGGAATCTCAGTGTCGAGCATTTATTGGCGTCTGAATGATAATATTAGTCTCATGGTAGTACAAGAATTCATAGTAGCATTAGGTTCTTCTGCATTGCTCGGATTCTTCAAAATGATGTTGCTGCCATATCGGATCCTCCAAAAATATTACATTTTTACAAGCAATATTTATGGTGGATCCGAAATGAGTGTAGTTCCTTTTTTACAGGAATTCAAGCAAAAATAGATTTTTCTTACAATTTTTCTCTCTGTTTCTGCAGTTCATGCTCCAAAATACTGCTAGAATCTGTAAATAACTGCATAATTTTGTCATATTTCGTGTTTTTGAGTTGAAGCACTCTAGCTAGCTGCCCTGGTATTGGGTAAACTATACGAAAAGAAGTTGTGGAACTCAACTGTCTAATTACTCCCTCCATCTTGATCATGTGATTCTTTTTTCTTTTTTTCAATTTCAAAAAGCGAAGCCGTATTTTTATATTTAATAACAATTTAATTTTAATATTTTTTAATACTCATTTTGCGCATAAATGTTTATGATTTATTTATAAGTTTTTATTTTATCTTATCATTCTAAATAGTGATCCATCAAATATCTTCACATAAAGTAAATATGAGGTTTAAATAAGTTTGTTTTCCACCTAAAGGAGGATTCTCTTATTAGGTACAGACAGCTCTTCATTTCAAGGACAAATATTAAGCATTTCAACTTGAAATCTAGATAGCGAAAATTTGAAAAATAAGATTATTCTCTTCGAAATTCTAAGTGACATGATTTCATTTCTAGAACTATTAGATATCTCCTTTTAATCATGTCCAAAAATTTAAAGCATACATCGATTCAATCATCAATCATGTATAATTTTAAAAGATCTTGGATTGATTAAAAAAATTTCTTTTACTTCAATGGATATACCCTTAGGCATGGGCTCAAAGCTATAAAAATAAACAACATAGAAATCACACTTCAAAAAATTATGGTGCAACACAGTCGCTCAAAAAATTGTAGAGGCCACTACTGAGTCTAGTTCATTTTAATTGTAGTGCTTATTAAAAGTAATTGGTCCATAATTTATTAAAAATCAAGATATGATTAGTTATTAATTTCCACTTTAATCCTTGCTCAATAAATGTGGTGAAAAAGAGAGTAGTATTATAAATGATAGTCACCATCTGATAAATATCTCATATTACAATGAAACCACAAGATTCAACAGCACAAGGGGAAAATAAGCTAAATACTGCATCTGGGCTCTCTTCATTTCCATCACTTCTGTAAATAGTGAAAAGAATGGCTAACAATCACACCAACCGCGTGTCTTCCATTCAAAACTTACAAACCAAAATGCAAAGGGAAAAGGAAAACGAAAGCCACCAGATCAGCTTTAATGAATGAGTGAGCCTACCGAGTCTTGGATCCAGCTAGTATCATATTGTCATGTGAATTAATCCCGGATTGGCTTCAAGTGCCAACAAGTAATGGATTTTTATCCTTGTACATGTGATATCTTTTGCAGAGTTTCTCTAATGTTGCTAACGAATGCTGCATCTTATTGAGTTTTGTGTCCATGAACATGCTCTGCAGAGAGGGAAAAAAGAGTCTCCATTGAATAAATGATAGAGCAAATACATGCTTAATGATTTTGTAAATTCCTCATTCTTACCTGATAATCATCTCCATACTCCTCCACAAGCCTGCTAATATAAACTCGTTGTATGGTAGTCAGTGGTTGCAGAGGAGCACTTTCTCCATCCCTTCGTTTCTTCCCAAGTGCTGACTTAAGATCTATAGTTCAAGAATCAAAAGTACCACATGTTAATATTATGGAGTACGAATGATACAATGAAAGGAAACACAAGGATCAGACTCTTATTAGGCTTAAGTGGTCTTAACAGCTACATATAATAAACATACAGGTAATCACTCACCCACTATAGCAATCATCATGTCTGTATGAAGCTGGAAGAGTAAAACAGGAATCTAAACTTTATCTCAGTTCCGCAAAAGTAATTTCTTATTCATCCTAAAAGACAATTTAACTGGCATTTCCATGAGCAACCTCTTGCAATCCCTTTCTCTCTATCGCTTTCAAAGGATGAACTCCTTACTGACCTAATTGGCAGCTTCTCCATGAAACAAAATTGGGCAAAGTCGCTAGAGTTTCCAATTGACGCCACAGATGATTAGTACTCCCTCTATTTCAATTTGTTTGGTTGGTTTTGACTAGACACTAAGTTTAAGAAAGCAAAGAAGACTTTTGAATCTTGTTGTCTTAAGCATGTCCTCTAATAAGTTAAAATTAAAAATTGCCAAACAGAGGAAAGAGACATTCTTCACAAAACGGACTAAAAACAAAAAACGAAAGCAAGACAAACAAATTGAAAGAGAGGGAGTAATAGAATACTACTAAGCATGGAACTTTCCACTATCATTTAAAACATTCAAGATATGGTGGAAGGTTTTTTTTTTTGAGAATGATATGGTGGAAGGTTCTACAGCAAAAGGCTACAAAAAAACTTCTTCCAAAGACGATGCTATTCTTTAGCATAAGGCTAGCACTCCCCTTCATTATAGTAGTATTTCCTTCCTGGGGACACAGGTTATGAAGTTGAAGCACAAAAGTAGAAAACGTATGTGTTCCATAATCTAATAACACAGCTCAGAAGCGTTCTGACAAACTCAATCATCAAGCTAAAAAACTTTTCCTCAGTACCCACATTGTATATCTTATCAGACCTCTTCATACATCAATAAATAGTGTCAAATCTACGCATTCAATATATCACACAACATTAGCATAATTATAATATCCCAGTCTAATCATAGTGTTATACATAGAACTTTTAGAGGTCGTTTGGTTGGGAGTAAGTTATCCTGATCCCATCACTAAGGTATAAATGGTGGGATAAAAAATCCCATGACTGCCAAATATCTTCAACCAAATGCGGGATATCTACATTTTATATTTTTGACAAAATAATCCTACGTTTTATCCTAGGATTGTTATACCGTATGCCTCACACCAACAACTCCTTAGCTCACAGCATAGCAACACGAACCAGCTGGGATTAATGCTTAATTACCGTTACATTTACATTAGGTCCCCACTGCGGCACTGCCTTGTTTATCAAGAATCTTTTTAGTCTGCCTTGTTCATCATTGTTAGAGCCTCTAGTTATGGTAAACCCCTAATTTCCCTCAAAAGACTCTCTTTTTTTTCCGAATTGATATGAATGAACTAATGGAGTAAAATGGATACGAAACAGCTCATTAAACAATTGAACTCCTACAGTAACAGCAACTAAGAGTACTGTAAAAAAAAAAATAGGGACTCACCATCTTCCTCAACCTCACTGCCAGGATCATCCAGATCCTCAAACGCATCATCATCATCATCAGAGGTTGGTGGCGGCTTCTGCCGTGGCGGAACCTGAAGAGAGTCGGCTTCAATCATATGAGAGGTACGGCAACGGACACCGAGCAAATTAGGGTTTGAAACGACGCCGAATGACTTGTAATTGTCGATTACGCTGCCCTTGTCGTCCCAGTGAGAGTTGACCAGTGACCGGAGCTTCGGTGGAAGAGAAAACGCCGGTTTGAATACATTAGGGTTCTTCTTCGGCAGACCAACTCTCACTTTCGCTCTTGATCTCTTGTACTTTCGCCGTGAACCACCCATCTCTGTGTGTGAAAGAGGGGCTAGGGTTTAAGGGATTGTGCTTGATAAACCCTTTCGGTATTTTAGATACCTCACATTTATAAAACTTAGAAATAAAAATACAATATATAATTATTATTTTTAATGACAAAGAGAAACCCTTAGTCGAAATTTCTGCTTCTATGCATAGTTTACCTACAACAAAGTTTGATGCGATTAGCTCAACTCAGAAGGCAAATATTTTATTTTTACTAGTAAAGAATTTTGAATATTAGTCCTCCAACATGCAAGTTCAAGCCCAAATCACTGAGCCACTCTGAAGGATAAAATATGAAATATTTTAAAAATGTACAATCTAACCTAGTATATTGCACAAACATACAATTAAATAATATTATACATTTCTATATCGAGGATATGATCTTAAATAAGAAAGTATGAAGGTCATGATAAGAATAGAAAATTAGTAGATAGTTGAGAATTGTCTTACGAGCCTATTCATGTCTTTGACTAGTTAAAAGTATAGACCTTCGAATCAATTATACTATTAGCATATTTATATGGTTCTAAATTTACTATGTTTAGGTGAATGCACCTTCTTCTTCTTGCTACGGTTCCTTGCATATATGATCCACACTACTTTGCCATTAGTTGACATTTTTTCCTTTATTTATTGTTTTTGATTGTTTTGAGCCAATGATCATTCAAAACAATTTCTCTATCTCTATTCTACTCTCTTCACATTTAATTTTTGTGAAATTTCACTGAATTTGTTATTTTTATAAGTGTTATTTGTTATTGCTAAGTAATTTTTCCTATAAAATAACCTTGTTTTTTTAATTAATAATGAAAAAGGATTGAGAAATTACAATTGTTTTATTGCCAATATTGTTACAATTCAGTAAAATGTACTGAATATACTAGTAGGAGATTACAGTACATTGAAATCTAATGTAAATATTTGATGGATAGGTAAAAACCAGAATGGTGCAGTTAGAGCTCAGATGATCTGTTGGCATATTCTTGAACCAAAGCCCCAAAAAGTGAAGGCCTTTCCAGCAAATGAGATGGTTTGTCAAACTCTTTTGCCATTCCTGCATGAAAAATGACATGTTTGGGGTTGAGAAAAGAGTTTTAAAGTTCTATACGCAAACAACGCCACAAGAAATGTTATACTACCAGATCACGTAAAAGGTAACGACTCATATTAACCTGGAAAAAGAAGACAATCGATAACGGCTATAGTAGTAGGTTGAGGTACATTAAGAGTGTGTTTGCTATGAAGGAAAATGTGGAAACATTAGTATTTCCATATAAGTCAAGTAAATATTGCATTCATTTCTCTTCGTTCGTAGGACAAATGTCTCCGACATTCCACTAAAAGGGGAAATTGTCTAAAGAGTATTCATATAATCTAAGGACAATACCGTAATGGGGGTAAAAGGGGAGGGGAGATCGGTATTTGGTGGCGTTAGGGGGCATGAAGGAGAATCAGTGGAAAATGCCACTTATGGAAAAAGAATTATGCAGTATACTATAAGCATCTAGTTTGATGATGTATGAAACTCGCAAAATTAGGCAAAGGGAATGCTCAAACCAGATAGGCCAAGAACTTACTGACTATGCTTGATTTTGAAATGTTCAATCACATAAAGATAAATAATCATTTACCCGATTCAAAACAAGGAACGAAGTAAAAGGAGAGAGATCAGAACCTGCATCGACAACAAGAACTCTATCGCAGTCCATGACGGTTGGTATTCTGTGGGCAATGCTGATTATAGTACAGGAAGAGAAGTCCTCACGGATGATTTTCTGAATCACAGCATCTGTCTGTGAATCAACAGAGGCGGTTGCTTCGTCCATAAATAGAAGTCTGCTGCGTCTTAGCATCACTCTTCCCAAGCAAAGAAGCTGCCTCTGCCCGACACTCCAGTTATCTCCATTATCAACAACTATGATTTAACAATAACAGTGTTTACTTATCAGTACGGTCCATATATTTGATTACCACTGAAGTTGGTTGTGTAATTCAGCAGAATCGCAAGGATGACGTCGAGGAGGAAAAGTTACCTGGTGCGTCAAGTTTTTCAGGTTTTGAAGACACAACATCTTTCAGTTGACAACGATCGAGGCTCTACAATGAACAAGATTTCATATTAGAGGAATTCCTGGAAGATAAGAAAACAACGTATGGAGTATTTGCTTTTTTCCTCATCAACAAATATTATGTTGCTCCGACAGAATTACAATCCGAAGAAATCTCAGCAGTCTATATATGCTTTGGCTAATTTTATGCTATCGTTTGAGGTAGTTCGTAAACTCACTCAGCAAGTTAAATTACCTTCCAAATTTCATCATCTGAATATTGTCCAATGGGGTCAATGTTGCTTCTCACAGTTCCTTCAAACAGAACTGGCTCTTGGGGAATGATTCCGAAACGAGATCTAAGATCATGAAGCCCGAGCCTGGATATGTCAATGCCGTCGATGACTATTCTTCCAGCTGCAGGCTCCACCAAACGGAAGAAAACTTGAATTAGAGTTGATTTTCCACCCCCAGTACGACCAACAACACCGATCTTCTCTCCCCCTCTAATGTTGAGAGTAATTCCTTTAAGCACTAGAGGAGTGTCTGGACGATATCTAACCTGTTCATCAGTAGAATAAACAATACAGAGATTCAATGGAACATATTTGAAATTTAAGAATCTGTAGGCTAGCAAATATCAGTTGGATTATACCTTTAAGTCTTCAAGCTCAACGTTGCCATGGCTCGGCCAATCTGGAGGTGGGACAAAATCTGTTTTTCTCCACTCTGCTTCTGATGGTATGCATGAGAACTGTTTTAATCTTTCAACAGAAACCATTTTGTTTTCCATGAAGCAACTCACAAAGATGGACCAGAATAGCACACTGTTAAGGGACAAACCGTATGATAGTGATAAGCCAACGTTTTCTACAAAACAAAAAAAAGTATATTAGTTTACTTGAGCTCCAGAATAGAACACGGAGATTAGTACAACAAAAGACTGAAGGAAAGAATAGAAGAAGCTAGGTTCATGTTGATCCACTAGCCGACCTCGTCCAAATTAGAAGTTTCTCGTACTCTTGGTTGATAATTTTATAGTGAAGATGAATGCATAACATAATGGTTGTCAACTTGTATGGAATCGAATATCCTGATCACTGAGATTGCAAAAACAATATGACTACTGAATCCAATCTCATGACAGAATTATTTCTTCGGCAACTTCACATTCTCTTAATGTATATACATTACTTCACACAAGAAGGAAAATTATCTAGACATAGTTGTTCAAGCCTTTTCTGTATTTACATAGGTGAGGTGAATCAGGTATGCTTAATTTTTTTCCTGACAAAATCTGACTCTCGAATAGGATAGGATGCATAAAATTGAAATGCCCGAAGGTACAAGCAAGATTTTGACTTGCCACAAAGTAGATAACAAATAAATTATTAATAGAGAGACTATGCTCAACAGGTATCCGCTTTCCTCAAAATCATTTCTCTTTTCCGGTAGTGGAGGTATATCTAAATGCAAAAGGACTATCATATCTAGAATTCATGATAATCCATGGATGACCGTTGGACAGGTGTTATACCTGGCTTGATGATGCTGCTAGGTAAGACAATCATGAACATTGCAGAAACACAGAGAAGAAAGCTCCCCAGCAGTTCCAGTCGGAACCCCAACCACTCATTGGATCCATTGTTGTGGAAATCCATTCGCAAATTGGCATTCACTCGGTTTACATTTTCTTGAGAAAACATCTCCTGCTTCCTAAAGCAACGTATAGTCATAACACCAGAGATACTTTCAGAGAAATGATGAATAACAGGTGCTTTTGTAATTGAGTCAAGCCGAGTCAATTCACGAGATGTTGCAAGGAAATATCCCTGTAAACCAGAAATGAATTTACTGTTACTTCGATTATAGTCTACATAATTACCAGTTCTATCCTTTTAAAAGATCGCAAATATGTCATATCAATGAACTCCAATTTAATTACTTTAATACATCTTATGTCTTCTATCTGCCCGGAACTTTTCTTGTGAATTAAAAGTTGAGAATTTTAGTTGCAACCAATGTAGATGTGAGCTTAGTATCGAGTCATCAAGAAAGCATATCCGCCCCACATCTTTTGATCAGAGTCGCAAGTAAATAAAAAAAATTGCCACTGAGAGATTTTAAGGAAAAATTTTTTGCTGGACAGAACAAATAAAGAAGTTTCCCTTTTAATCAACATTACCTTTCAGGCGAAATGCTCAGAGAACTAGTTGTCTTTAAAAGACAATTAAGAGATGGATTTGGATTCGAGTTCAAACAAGAAAAACAAAGAGAGAGAGAGAGAGAAAAGGAAAGGCGTTATAAAGAATGCTCGTACCCTGTACCAGATATTTAGCCAACCCAGAGGAATCAAAAGTATTGTGGTTGGCCAAGAATATTGGCATGTGATGATGATGATGCTAAGCAGCGTAACAAACATGGCCAAAGTGAGATTCATAAAAAAGGGGAGAAATACATCAATGTTGGTCTGATCATTAGATGCCTGCAGAAACAACCAAAACATCTCAACATCAGTAAATTAATTTGTATTCAAAAATATGACATCTGTAAAACATGCAATGGATACATGTCTTCATTTGATCATCTAAGCAACAAACTTTGAAAATGACATGCAAGTGCACAAACTTGTTTTCAGAAAGTTACCCGACTCAGAATTCTTCCAGAAGGTGTTGTGTCAAAAAAAGACATAGGAGCGTGCAGTATGCTGTGAAGAATCTGTCTGAAAAATATTTGGGCAGTCTTAAGCCCCATGAGTGTCACAAAATACATCCTTACCACTATCACCAAAGCAGAAACAACTGCGATAATACCATATATCTCAATGAACAAAGAAGCATTGAAGGACATGGCACGATCTGCAGAAGTTTCATATGCCAGCCAATAATCACTTGCCATTAGACAACCTTGCCACAAGAAAGAAAACAAGAAAACTAGCAACACGCCCCACCATCCAAAAGCTTCAGTAACATATTGCTTATACACCCGAAGACTGACTTTTCCAGTTTCTCTTTCTTCTTCCTTTATAAGTTTTGAATTACCCCTATCAGATGTAGACTGTTGAGAGTTATCCTCTCCATTTTCTTCCCTGTGTTTAGATAATCCTCGAGGAGATTTTGATACTTCACGGGAAGTGTTGCTCTCATTATTGGTTTCCACATCCACAAGTTCTAAAGAGGTCTCATGCGCAGCTACTAACGCTTTAAAATCCATGCCAGCTGCTAGTATCTCATCATACTTGCCAGATTGCACAATCCTCCCATCTCGCATGACCTTCAAGAAAGAAAAAATAAGTTCACAAAGTTCAGGTTTTATAGAAACTAAACATACACTACTCTTGACACTTGGTTCCGAAGAAATTTAGGAAGAAGAGAACCACACTCCAAAACTTACAAGGATCAGGTCAACATTATGCAAGAAGTCCACTTGGTGGGTGACAAGCAAAATGGTTTTATCTTTAAGAATTCCCCTTACGCATTCCTGCAAAGAGCTTCAAAATGTGATGTTGAATATACATAGCACCAAGTCAAAGAATCAAAGCATTCAAATGGCATATAGGAATTGTCAACTTCACACTGAGATAATGAAAAATTATTTCACCCCTTCAGTTCTTTTTAGTTGGAACTACGAACTTTAGGCGGTTCTAAAAATAGTATGTAGTAATAAGAATTTTCAAAAAGGGAGAGATAACAACAAAATCACCACGTGGCCTCCTTCGGTACACATTAAAGCATAACATAGAAGGAGATGGCATTCATTGGTCCCTAAAATAACGTGGATGGTAAGTACCAAGCGTTCATGATCGAGCCTACCAAACTTAAAAATAGTTTTTTCGGTTGAAAGTTTTTGGTTTGTAGCTTGCCACTTTCACATCTTCCTCTTAGGAAATGACGCGTGTTTACTGCAGAAATTAGTCATCCAAAATTTATAAATAGCAGGGTTCTGTTCTCCTCTGATAGTCCAAATAATTAGCAGAATGGAACAGTGTAATTTGTATGACATTGAAGAGCTCTAACCTTGAAGATTTCAGAGCCAGTGTGAGCATCAACGGCACTGAAGACATCATCAAGTAAATAAATATCACAGTCCTGATAAACAGCTCTTGCGAGCTGAATTCGCTGCTTCTGGCCACCACTGAGATTGATGCCACGCTCTCCTATTTCAGTCTGGTCTCCAAACTCCATCATTTCCAAGTCCTTCTCCAAGCAACAGACCCGGATTACTTCCTTGTACCTATCTCTGTTCATTGGCATACCAAACAGAATATTTTCTTCTATCGTGCCATTCTGAATCCATGATGATTGTGCAACATAGGCAGTTGAACCACAAACTGTGACCTGTCGAAGAAGGGTTGGCAAAAGCAAGTTAGCAGATAATAAGATAAATTAGGATTTATTCTCCATCATATCACTCCATATTTCAACAAATAGGTGAATTAGTTCATTAGATTTAAGTATGAATCTCGCACGTACTTTCAGTGAGGCACCTGACCCAGTGAACAAACAGAGGACGACACAAACTGATTAGTCAGCATTGGTTGTGCTTGCATTCAAGATTGTTAATCCAGGATATGGACAACCAAGCAAAAAATGTAAAATATGAAGAGTAAAGTAACAAATCAGCTAATGCAACAGAAATGATAATATTTGGTTCTTATTTCTTGCTTTAGGCGTTCACATTACTTGTTTGAAGTTCATTGGAAGCAAGGACTATTAAGATTTGGTGCAAAAGGAATGAAGCACATTAGTCTGACACTGTTTGGCCAGTAATAGCGCTGATCTAGTGGAGATCAAATGATACACCAATGAGAATGCATCAGGGACCTTTTAAGAAAATATATTTGATAGGTACTAGTTTAATTGTAACTGTTCTTCATATAAGACTTCCACTCTACGCATTTGTCTAGATTATCTTTTAACAACACAGAAGAAGCTACGCAGATAACAACGAGAAACAAAAGGTAATTGGCAGCATGCTTACAATTATATTAATCATTCAAACAGAGAATAAGCTAAGAGGATGAGATCCATACCAGACCCGATAACTTGTGCATCTCACCAAGTACTGATGCAAGAAGGGAGGACTTTCCCGACCCAACTGTCCCTACTACAGCTGCGAGGTCTCCCTTTCTAATCTCAAAATTTATATCTTTCAGCGCTACTTCGCTGTCTTCATCATCCCAACTGAAAGCTCCGTCTTTCACCTTCATAGCAATTGTACCCCCACAACCTTCCAGTCTTTCCACTGATTTATCCACTAACTCCTTACTGATCATATATTTGTCCAATCTTTCAAGAGATATCATTGCTTGTGAAAGTGAGATCATGGATTGAGGGAAGGTCCTGATTGGTTCTTGCAAAATCTTGAAGAGAGAAGTTGCAGTGAACACCGTCCCTGCATCAAGTGGAATTCCCAACAAAATTGCACTTCCAAAAGTGAGTGTAGCCACTAGAAGAGGCGTGCTCCACAAGACGATAATATTACCAGCAATTGAGTACAAGAAATTGGACAACCATGTGTACTCTGATTCACGGAAGGATTGAATTCTCTTGTTAAAATGTTCTTCCCATGCCTGGAATTTTATGACACGCATATAATTAAGCATCTCATTTGTTGCCTTCATTCTGGAATCACGATTCTTCATGATGTTACTTTGAAATCTGTTGTTTCTTTTAGTTCCAAACACCACAAATGCCATGACTACTGCGAGTCCTGCTAGTGTTACAACAGTTGAGGCACCAAGGCAGGTATAAAGGATGGCTAAAGCCACAGAAACTTGCAGTGGCATGAGCCAAATGGAATGTAACTGTAGCATCATGTCAGACAGCTGTTGAGCATCCACAGCCATATAATTTACAATCTGTCCAATACCATGAGCCTGCCGAGCTGAGCATGACAACCTTAAGCCCTTCTTATACAAAGAAGTGATAAGTGTGGATCGAATGAGCATTCCGAGTTTCTGGGAGTTGAAGTTGAACTGATGAGAGGTCAGAACTTCCACAAATTTGGCAATTAAGAGAGTTCCAATGAGGAAGTATCCTTCATAAGGAGATGTTCGTTTCCCTGCTGTGTAATCGACAAACCTATTTATTAGCGTTGGCCCTACATACATCACACAGACCCTAATTACTGCAAGGGTGGCAGTAAAGACAACTTCCTTCCAGAAGCAACGTAACAACGTTGTTCGGACAGGATGCTTCGAGTTCTCTTCTGGTTTAGGCCAATTCTTTTCAAAAAGTTGAGACATTTTTTCTGCTCTATGATGAGGCGAAAGCGAAGGAACTTCATCAATCTTGAGAGGTGACGTGTAACCTTTTTTCAGTAAAGGGTTCATCCAAATCCAAAAAGCTTTTGATACTAGAGAGGCTGAAGCATAACCAGAAACACTGGATTTATCCACAAGGGGTTCATAACCATTGGTTCCATCCCCTATGTGAGTCTCAGAATCACTAATTACAGCAACCCCCGTCGAGCCTTTAATGGCAACAATGAAAAGAACAACAGAAATAGGAAATGAAACTAATGAACTTATATCATCCATCCTTAAATTAGGATCAATTTTCCTAACTGAAACCAGTCTTGTGACCCCACAGCTAAAGAATAAACTCATAACTACAAAGTTTACAATCCAGAACACGCGCAGGGACATCGGATGGGAAACAGCTCGAAATCTTTTCTCATGAGCTATTAGTATAGTGATCACAACATGTGTAATCGCTTGAAACGACCAATACACACCATCAATGACCTTCCAAGGTGACTGAGAACTTCTCCCCAAAACCAAAATGCATAGAACTACAGAAACTATGGCTAAAATAGCTGACAAAATCAAAGACAGTTTAAACCAAAGATTGGTTCTTACAGAAACCCTGTTGTGTGCAATGAGAGGTTTCTCAATGCCAGAGTTAGAATGGTCATTAGACCTAAACTTTGAATACAACTTTTGTAATGCAAACACCATGAAAGTAAGCAAAAGCAACACATCGATGGAAGACAACAGAGTCCTCTGAGGACATGGAGATAAGAAAATGAATCTTAGCCATTTAACCACTGCTGAATCTTCTGAAGATTGTAGTGTAGATGCAGAACAAGAAAGTGATGTTAACCAAGATTCTGAAGACATGTTTTTCCCAATATCCATGTTAAACCATAAAAGATTCATCGTTTATGTTTTTAATATATCCCCTTGGATCTGCATTCCTTGACTTCCTGCACACACACCAAAAAAAAAAAACATTTTAAAAGAATTGATTCTTTTATTCATCAAGGAAACATATTTGCCACCCATTACAGAATAGAAAAAGGATGTAACAGAATCATACTATTCACAAATAATGAAACCACAATCAAGAAGAATAAAAGATAAAAGAACTAAAAGATGAGAAAAAGGAGGAATCTTTACAAGCAGAAAGAGACCACTCAACATTACCAACAAAGATTTATAAGCTAATGGGTGAAAACATTGTACAAATGAAAGTTTCAAGTGGGGAAAAGGAACTAACTTTAGCAAAAAGTTTAGAGCAATATAACAACAGCTAATCATCAAAAACTTTACAAGTCAAAAAGCTCATAATTTTTATAAGATAAAACCAAAAACTCAATTGCTAACAACCACAAAAAGTTCTCAATAGAATTGTCATGCAAAAAGAGAGAGGCTTTTTGGGTTTTCAGCAAAATTTTTCACAAAATGGATAAAAATTATGAATGAAACTTACCAGTACAGAAAGCCAGGGATGGAAAATTTTGAGAGAAATTTTAAAAGGGTTTATTTCAAGAACAAGAATTCTAAGTAAATGGTACTCCTACTAAAACCAGCAAATAGTTTTGCTGTATTTGGTTCAGTATTCTCGGAAGTCTATTTCTTTGTAGCTTCTAATTTTGTTCTTTTCTTAAAATGCTGTCCAAAGTCTAATATTTGCTAAATTATTCCCAAGTCTTTGATAAAGACAATGTGTTCTTCCGGCTAAGTGCAAATACTAAATCTACCCTCTCTTAACTTTTACTCGCCATATTTGAGTTTACATAAATATTAAATTTTTAAAAATATATTAATCAATAAATAATTAAAAAATAAAATATAAATAAATTTATCTATTTAGGCTAGTAAGGGCAGATTGATTTCTGACCTTGTGATATAGTATGCTAGTAGAAGTAGTCGTGTCTTTATAACATGTGTTGTTATTATTCATTATATATTCATTATTTTTATTATATTTACATTATCATTTGTTTTTCATTTTAGGAAGGAAGCTCTAGTACTCATTGTCTTACTCGTTATACTAGTTAGACTCACTTCAAGTATTCCATTCGTTCACTTCAAACTCATTTTAGTTATTTTTTATTTTTTTTCTATATCTAGTATTTTCTACTTATGGACTTAATTTTTGAGATAAAGGTTTTTCAAAATAATATATCTCTCTCTATGAGACAGTAATAAAGTCTTCGTAAATCTTTCCATTCTCAAAACCCAATTATGAGATTCATTAAATATATCATTGTTTATCTTTTTCTAATATATTAAAATTTAAAATATATATTTTAAAATAAAAATAAATAAAAATAAACAAAGAGAGTACTAGTTCTCTTTCTCAAATATTAATGTTCCAAAAAAGATGATATTTATGAGGAAATTTCAAAAATAGCGGTACTCTATATCGTAATTATTTGTTATAATAATAATTTATTTAATCAATAAACATTATATAATTAGTAGTTCAATTCACTCTATATCAAGAGATAATAAAATAACTATAATATTAATTGATACATTAATAGAATTGATGCAATTCCAAGCAAACAAATTTAAAGAAAAACAGATAATACACAAACTATGACTAAACAAGAAATGATTGTTCAAACCTTAACATCATAAGCGTTTCGTACGTTAAACTTTAGGATTATGAATTTGAGTCATAAAAAATAATAGGTATATCTAAAGTATTTTACATAATTAAAGAAACATATTTTCACTTTACATAAGAAAATAAAAATTGATTTGATTGATGAAGAAAAAGGCTCTAGCAATTTTCTGGAAAGCATGGTGCGATGATAAAATTATTTCTTCTTAAATTAGAGATCTTGATTAAAATAAAAATTAAAAAATTATTTTAGATAAAATTCTATATTAATTGTGTGCAATAATTGAATCGATTGATAAATTAAATTTAAAAAATATTATTGATTTATTATTATATTATTATTGGATTAACGCATTTTTTATGATTTTAGAAAAAAATATCGGGTTATTGGTTTGGTTTTGATTGTTAGTATTCGATTATTGTATAAATCAATAACTCATTAAAATCATAATAATTCATTATTTTATCTCTTCATAAATATTAAATATTAATAATTTAACATCACGTGATACTAAATTGATATTCGTAAGTCATGTATTTGCTTAGTTTCCAATGTATAATCTTTCTATTGGAAAATAAATTAGAATATGAGGTCAAATATTACATATTATTAAGTTTAGGTGCTCAATTGATTTATTTATTTTATTTATCTCATTGTATTATGTCAAATTATTAGAAAAATTATATATTTATTTTATGAATATTTTTATATTGGATAAATTAAAAACCGAACCAAAAATCAATAAAAGACATCATATTTTAATTCCCGGATAAAAAGTTGAGTTGGTCTTATCACTACATCAAAAATAACTCAAAAGATTTGCTATTTTTTATTGGATCGTAATAAAGATGAAGAGAATTAATAATCTTAAATTAATTTTAAAAAAATATTAAGTAGTCAATACTAGCATCTTTTTTTTTTCTTAATGAGAGAAGCTTCCATTTTTATGAAAACGTTTTTTTATTACATTTTATTTAGTGGAGAAGAATTGTTTGTCTTATGTTAGACTTATTATCGTGGAAAAGTACGACCCGTTAATATTAATAGGGACCATATTATATATCGACAAAATTTGTCACCTAATTATTACACTAACCCAACGCCTCCTCTATGCTCTTTAGTTATTACCACCAACTTTATTAAAATTTTGATAGGACATGTTTGTGATTTGATTTAAAATTGATTTAATAAAAAATTAAATTAAATTATTAGTATTTTTAAAAAATAATTTGATTTTTATATTTTAAAAAGTAATAATATTTAGTTTGATTTTAACAAAAAAATCAAATTAAACGAATAAATTTTATATATATATATATATATATATATTTGTGTGTACGTGCGCACACATATATTAATTTTATGAATAATATTTAATATCTTATATTTTGTAATCAACTTTTCTTTATTTTATGAAAT
>JAOTQJ010000111.1:21402296-21417587 GCA_025642045.1 Solanum sejunctum | reverse complement strand
ACATTTTCATCTTGGCATGTCTATCCATATCTAGTACTTCTACATATGGGCTTTGAGCTGAGGGTTTTAGGAAACAGCCTCTCTACCTCGATGAGGTAGAGGTAAGGTCTGTGTACAATCTACCCTCCCCAGACCCCACTTGTGGGACATCACTGGGTATGTTGTTGTTGTTTTTGTTAATATTTTATAAATGTATCTTATCTATTACTTGATAGGATCTTCTATTCAATTATAAAATCAAACTTGACATTCAACTATTTATCACAGCTTTTTTTGTATGATAAAGTAATACCAATCAAAATTTCAAGGATACTACCAATTTAAACCTTTACATGACCATCATACATAAATTATGATATGTTATTTAAGATAATAAATTTCAAATGGTTTAATATTTTGCTCAACATGCTTACACTAGATATTAATAATAACACAATATAAAGAATAGGTCCTCGAAATTTATTTAGAATTCGATACATGAAAATTACATATGTAACAATATCAAATTTAAGATTTCGGACTTAATGAAAATGTTAGAATTCGAATTAGCGGTCTTCTTGGTGCAAAACTCGATAAAAAATAAAAATTCAAAAATATCTTCAATAACTCTAAAGGTTATAACAAGAGACCATCTGAAAACATCGTTGAAGTTTTGATTTAAGGTTGACCAAAGTCAATTTTGGGACAGTCAAATCCTACAATAACAACATACCAGTAATATCCCACAAGTGAAATTTGGGGAGTGTGATTGTAGGTAGAAATTAATAAATCAACAAAATAAAAATGTCCAAACCCTAAACCCTAGCAAGCTAGAGTTTTTGTTTGTTCACTGTTTTTTCCTGCTCGAAGAAGCTTAAAATGGATGGCGCAGAGGAGATGGAGATCGAACAACCATCATTACCCAACAATTCTAAGCGATTTGGTATCAAAAACTCCATTCAGACTAATTTCGCCGATGATTACGTTTTCCAAATCGTTCCAAAGTATCTCCTTTTCCCCTTATTGTTTCTAAAATACTAGTAATTTTTGATTGCCACATGAATTTTCTCAATGAATTTGATTATAGGAATGACTGGACATCACTGGCGGTATCGCTATCAACTAATGCAATTAAATTGTACTCTTTAGCTTCTGGACAATACATTGGGGAATGTAATGGCCATTCTTCGACGATTAATCAAATTTCCTTTTCGGGTCCTTCATCGCCACATGTACTACACTCTTGTTCTTCTGATGGAACTCTCAGAGCTTGGGATACTAGGTCTTTTCAGCAGGTTCCAATTTTCAACTTTTATGTGTATTTTTGTGTTTTCTTGTGGGTTTTGTTGTCTGTTTTTGATTTCAAATAGATGGAATGCAGGTTTTCTCCGTAAGTGCTGGCCCTTCTCAAGAGATATTTAGTTTTTCCTTTGGCGGAGCTAATCATAATCTGCTTGCTGCCGGGTGTAATTCGCAGGTAAGAAGCCTTGTTGCTGCAAATTAGCATTGGTAAATTTAGTAGAATCTTAGTTGTGGTGCAGTCTGTATCACTCACTAAAGCAGCAGCTCGTGTGAACTTCGTGTTTGTGTGCATGATGTGTATTTGAGAAATGAAATGTTTTTACTATGTTTAAATGGTTTGATGCAAGGACAGTGATTGACACCTGCTGGCTGGCACCCCAGTGCTATATTCGACCCTGGAAATTAGTTAGTTTGGTCTGTCATGAACTATTTACTGCTTGCTTCAGCCTTCGAATTGTTTGAAACTACAAAAAAATTCCACTTTGCCAGATATAATTCCTAAGAATTCTTTGATTACATGAGAGGTGTGATTTGGCATATTCTTTTGACCGAGGCGCATGAGTTACTTAGCTCTGTTTAGTTGCGTGAGATATGTGGCAAATGACATTGCATCGCGGTTATCTGTATACAGATACTCTTTTGGGATTGGAGGACCAAGCGTCAGGTTGCATGCTTGGAGGACTCTCATACGGAAGATGTTACTCAGGTGTGTTGCTCTACTAGTTTATACTGCGTTGTTGGTAATAAACCATTGAGTTTATTGTGTTAAGCAATGTTGTATAAGGTAATAATTGTTTTTAACTTTTTCACTAGTGCTAAAACAAGTCATACCCATGTTTGTTAGTGTACCTTTGCAAATTATTCTTCTATGAGCTGAGTAATCTGAAAATTCTTTCCTAGTAGCATGATTGTAGAGAAATTTTAGTGTAGTCAAGTTTTCTGAATATTGTTTAATGCCAGAGTTGCTCTTTGAGTATTTCTGATTTTAATAAGATGCTCTGTATCGTTTGTTTTGCTTTTGGGGATGATTTATTTGAGCCGAGGTCTTTCAGAAACCACCTCTCTATCTCCTTGAAGTAGTGGTAATGTTTGCGGACATTCTACCCTCCCTAGACTCCACTTGTGAGATTTCACAGGTATGTTGTTGTTGTAATAAGATGTTTTGTTTGTCAAAAAGAATAATAAGATGTTTTGTATTCTAATGATGACACAAAAGAAGGTAAAATACAGCCATACTAAGTATTATCTTGCTGTAGATTATTAGCTTGTTTTGAAGTTTGAGTGCGTGAGACTTAATTATTACTTTCTAGTTCTAATTTTCCAACTCCCTTAAAGTAGTTGAATGTTGCGGTGAACCTGCTATGGTTTTCAGTCATCTGATTACTGCTCCTCTACCATTCACGGATGTGATTGTGGCTTCATTTCATGTTTACTTAACTATCTGAGCAAGAGGAGAGAAAATAATGGCTGATCTAGTTGGGATGCAGAGTTCCTTTGTGCTTTTAGGATTACAAATGCATGCCCTTTCAGAGCCTTTTATCTTCTTTTTTTTTTTTCTCGTTTAGAAAGTGTCTTGAAGTCTCTTTTATTGCTTGTGGTCACTTTTAGGTGCACTTTATTCCAGGCTATGATGATAGACTCATTTCCGCATCGGTTGATGGATTGATGTGTCTATTCGACACTGGTGGAGATATCAACGATGATGATCAATTGATATCAGTATGTCAAAAGAACCCCTGCTGTTCTTCATATTTTCTGTTTGTTTATGTCATTAAAAATTATAACTACAAGTACTTTGAGATGCTGCTGTCTACTCACTTAAGGTGGAAAAGTGCACAGTAGCTATAGATTGATAGTATGTCTTATGCCTTACCATGCTGTTATGCTTTTACTGAGATCCATGCTGTTATACCTATAGAGATATGCCAAACTGCTATCGGAAACTTTCATGATTTCAGTTAACTTGTACCTGAAAGAAAAAAATGGTAGTCCATATGTATCTAATTATAAATATTCAGCATCGCTTGTATCGAGAACACAACCTCTATCCATCTTCAAGTGTATGACACTTGTATTTTCTCATGATTGTTTAGAATTTCTCTTAACTTTTGAATTGCTAGTTTTGACATCAGTATTGCTATTTTTGACATCAGTACGGTGTAGACATTTTGCAGTTTTATTGGTTATTGAGCACTGTTGGTGTTTTCATATATCTCATGGTTCTATCTTCCATTAAGTCGATTTCTGTTCTTTTTGATTGTATACTACTTACACCTAGATGTATTACAGGTACTCAATGTGGGAACCTCTATCGGAAAAGTGGGATTTCTTGGGGAGAAGAATCAGAAGCTTTGGTGTTTGACACACATTGAAACTTTAAGGTTTTATAATATCCTTATCATCCTAATAATGTTGTTGTTGTCGTGCATCTCACCTTGTTGTAGATATATCTGAACATGATCAAAGCTATTTTTTTATTTTAAAAAAACTTTTTGGAGGAAAATTTTCTGCAATCCTCACCTTTTCTTTTACACCCTTTTCTGGTGCAGTCTGTGGGACTGGAAAGATGAAAGAACTGAGGCCAGTTTTGAGGATGCTAGATCCTTGGCCTCTAAGAGCTGGATGACGGACAATGTATGTGACTTGTACACCTATTCATTTTCTCTATGCTGGAACTTATTAACTATTCTTGTTAAAAATATAAGGTAGTGATAAGGTTTGCGTACATTCTATCCTCCCCAGACCCCACTTGTGGGATTCCATTGGGTATGTTGTTGTTAAAAATATAATACATGTATGGCATATGCGTTCAAAAAGAGGACAAGCTACTGCTAGTTTGCAGTTGGCAGTGATATTTGATACTTGGCAACTGCAATGTTCTGCATTTTGGAAAAAGGAAAATTAAGGATAACTTGGAAAATGTGTTGTATTCAAGGTGCCGTGCTATTGTAGACAACAATTTTGAGTTTAGATAGATCATAAGCTGACTACTATGGCATAAATTTCAATGGCAGGTAGACTATTTTGTTGATTGTCACTATTCAGTGGAGGAAGACCGTTTCTGGGTGATTGGTGGGACGAATGGTGGTTCCTTAGGCTACTTTCCTGTAAGTTATAAAGAGACACGAGCTATTGGTCCTCCAGAAGCAGTTTTGTGTGGTGGACATGAAGGTATCATTAGGAGTGTCTTGTCTGGGGTACCAGGTGAGACCATGGATAACCACGGTGTCTTTGGATGGACTGGTGGTGAAGATGGACGCCTTTGTTGCTGGTTGTCTGATGGTTCCGGCACAAGCCAATCATGGATCTCTACTCTTGCTCTGAAGTCGGAGAAGACTCGTAGAAAGGGCAGACATTCTCCGTATTAGCAATTTTTCCTTTGGATGGAAGAATATGTTGTATATTAGTTGTCTGTCTTAGTTCATTAGTCATCCTCGCTTCATTTAAAATCACATCTTTTCTTGGTTTACTGATGGAAGCCAGTAATTGCCCAGTTACTGAAATTTTGATTGTTCACTCAGCCTGTGCAACTTCATACAAGTGTAGTTTGTAAAACCAGGATTCCCCACTCTAGCAGTTACGTCACCTTCCTGTTCATTGTGGAAATGGAAAAAATCTAACAGATAATATCATGAACAGATAACAACATATTCGATGAAATTCTACAACTAGGGTTTGGAGAGTGTGAAATATACGTAAATTATACCACTACCTCATAGAAATAGAGAAGTTGCTTTTGGAATCATGAACATATAACAGGTATGTTAAATTAACTAAAACACATCATTCTGTCATAGCCCAGAATCCTTTTCTCCACCTCTCCAAACAGAAAGAAACACAGTTATCGCAACGATAAAAGAAGTGTTTGCGAGAGAGGTAATGAATGGAAGTGTTCTGTAAGTAAACAGAAGAGGCTGTGTATAATGGAATAGATGGATAGGCAAAAGACCCCTTTCATGTATTACCAGTTGATTACTTGCCATTTTAGATAATTCTATTCCATAGAGAAAATGCAGTCTCAATTTACAGGCTTATAATAATTTACAGAAAGAAATCCCTGCTTCAATTCGGTAGGTGATGTTACCAACTGGAGTTTATAAGGTGGTCTCATCTGCTTCTAATCTTCTATGTACCTTCCTCAGATCAACCAAGTGACGCATTGTTGGTCTACCATGTGGACAATTCCACGGAGACTTGAGGCGTGAGAGATTATCAAGTATCTGGAACAATGAATTTTATAACTTCAGTCGTAAAGCAAACCAGAGGCAAGCGGAAGAAATATTTTTGTGACATAGCTGATGACCATGCATCCTCAGAATCCACAATAAACAGGCAAATAAATGGGAATACTTTTACTTGATAAAGTGCAAGTTTTCTTTCCATCAATTAGTGGTTGCGCACAAATTCTACATTAAACTAGACAATTGCTGAAGTACAAAGTAGAGAGGATGATATCTTTTTTTCTTTTTGATGAAGATAAACAGAGAGGATGATATCTAAGATACCATGATATGGACATACATCCAAAAACACAGTAAAATGAACAAAAATACCTTTTGCATCTCATTTCTCCCAAGTGGATCTCCAATAACAACAGAGGATTTGCAGGCACGCGATGCCAACATTGCACGAACTCTAGGTGGACATAATGAATCAGCTGTATCATCCCTATAAGTACCCATTATGGAACATTCTTCCTCACTATCCGCAAGAATGGAAATGAGTTCTTTCACATCTGCAAGAACAATAAAGCAAAAATGGAAAAAAAAATAGTCAAAGTTCCTCCATGCAATAAAGCAGTGCAGATGCAAGAGCTAACACGACTTCTCCTCTCTTATATTCTGTAGCTTGCATCACGCCAACTTATTCCCAACAGAATGACCAAAGGGAAATTTGTCCAGTAATGCAAAGCACATTCCACATTATGAAGTTCTCTCGTTAATTATTTTACTATGACGCTCTTCTTTAACTATCTTATCACGTTCAGATCCGAAATCCCTACTCTAACTACTTGTAGATGGTCTGTATCAAGGATCAGCAACTTGTGTGGTCATTTCTGAAGTAGAAACCAAAAGATGAAACAATGGCCTATGTCCTACGGACCTTCAAGTTCATAGAAATATGGAATGCATCTGAGTAATTACCTGCAATTCCAAAAGTTATATTTTTGCTGAAGGGAACTGCTTTTAGCTTAAAACGATGCCCTGGAGGAGCGCCCAGATCCTCTTCCAAGAGAAATCCATTTCTCCTGTGACGCCAAAGATAGAAATGATATTGCCATCAATCTAAGAGTGTACACATGGCACCAAATAGTTTAAGCTACTATGACTAGTACTCTAGTAGTTCATCAAACAGAAGTGCAAGCTGCCCAGATGTTTTTGTAGACTGCATTTGGCTGCTATATTACAAGCTAATTTGATTTTGTTGTCGAACTAATTGATTTAGCAGATGAAGAATCTGTTTTTTTTTTCTTTTGGCACTTCTATTTGATCAAACCTTAACAGACATTTTTTTACTCTCTTTCTCATTTGAAATGTTCCGTTTCCCTTTTCTCTGGTGTCATTATTCACCATGGAGAGCTTACAGGATTTCACTTTCTATTGCATTTCCAATGTTAAGAACCTAAGATGGTGGGATCTGAGAGTTCGGATAATAGTCATAGCTCAATCATGCCTAGGGAAGGGTGATTGCAGGGGGGGCTAGGGAGGGGGTTGATGAGATCTAGAACACAGGGATTTATCAGTAAGGGTTGAGGAGGGCAGAGCAGACTAGCTAGGTGCTAGAAAGCTGGTATTAGGGGCATTAAGGCTGAAGATGGGCAGCTATCTCATTTCATACTTAACGGCATGACAACGGAAAAACCAACAAATATGAAAGTATAATATAGTAAAGGAACCACACCACAGCGTAAGGTGCAGAAAGTGCAGTTCATCCAAATTCTTCACATTTTAAAGACTACTTCGGTGAAAGAGTGAAGACAACAGACATGTCAGAAGTGTATTAGTATGTGTTAGCGGTGCAAAGACTGGGAGGAAAAGATAATCATAACATCAGACAATTAATTATTATAGAAAGTAAAGGACTACTTAACACTGAAAACTAATTGATTGGCTTAAGCATCAGATAGTCATTATTTTGACTTTCCAAACAGATTGATAAGGTTAAGAAAACATATAAAGGTTGAAAATATGTCATCTTCACCTCATAAGTTGAGCATAGCCATACTTCAGATCGTTCAGGAAAAAACAAAACACACGATGAAAAGAAATGCCAATAAGAATTCACAATAAACAAGAATAATAAGGATTCTCAAGCACCTGAAAGTATCATTGTGGATGGAAATAACTATTTCTTCTTCAGCAGATAACTCCAACTTCAAGGGCCTAAAATTTCAGAAAGAAAAAAAAAAGTCAGGAACAAAAGTTCGAGCTGTGTAGAGGAGAAATATTATTTCATCACTCCTTCAATTTTCCACGCGTTTGGCTCATAAAATGTGTCTACCTAACAATAGCAGAATCCACAAAAATTCTGAAATGTGTGTACCTAACAATGGTATCTCCAATCCACAACAATTCTACAATGTAATATAGCCTCACACCTTCATAGATAACTGATATTAACTACACCTAGAAGGAGAAAACATCTGATATGTGAGAAAATAAGGTTTTCTAATCACAGCAATTAATTATCATGCATTTACGAACATGTAATTTCACCTGCAACGTTCAGACAGATTGCATGCCTCTCAATTTATCAACATGTCAATGGAGTATGTCACATAGAGAACTTGCTCTACAAATAATAGAGCTAGTCTTGGGACTTCCTTCCGAAATGTAATTGAGGGATATGTACTCAATTTTGATAGGCCAGTTGAAATACTATTTTAGATGATATAAAATAGGACCAGTTAAATCTTATGTTCTCGCCTTACACAAACATGGAGAAAGTAGAATCACAAGGATTTTAATTTTGACCTAGCATCTAGACGGGCCAAGTTAAGACATATATCAACCAAATGGGCCTACTGTTCATACCTTTCTTCTAGTTGGCACCAGGAGAATTTTAATAACCCCCTTAGTTTTTCTTGGTAATATCTCATGACTCCCAATGTTACAGGAGAGAGGTAAAAGTGGAGATAATCACAAAATCATTCAGCACTTGCTGCACCTACTCAAACTGGTAGCAACTACTTTAAGGTCAAGATAGGATTTGACATGAAAAATGGTTAAGTCACTTTGAGTAAAAATAGCTCAAATCCCATATAAATCAATTAAAGAAACCAGACACATGTTAAAGGCACAAAAATAAAGTCTTCTCCTAATCCTTGCCTTTAACAATTATGTTGCTCTTTTTCCTGTGTAAAGAACGAACTTATAAGGAAAAAAAGAGAAGGAATTCCCTCTGATCTTTTGATCAAGTAAAGTAACATCAGTACAGATTTACCTTAACAAAAACATTTCATTGTCCAGTTACTGTGCATCTATCTTGATACATAATAAATTCAAAAAATCTCAGACAAAATACAAAGCAGGAGAATGAAGACCCTCACCGAAGTAAAGGTTGCTGATTCAAGATAGTTGATTGCGACAGACGCTCAAAATTGTACTTCTCGTCTGCAGCATGCTGGCCCACCAAAGAAAAATGTAAAAAGGAGAGAGAGAGAGAGAGTCCAATGAAACCATATAAGCAACTTTCAAAAACCAAAATCAAATGAAAGATTACTTTACTATTGACTACAGAGAGGTCAGTATACAACAGCACAGGAATAATACCTGATCAACAATAAAAAGGTCTTGATCCAACCTGCCTATAATGAATCCAAGATTGAATTGCCCGATCACCTGCATAACAAAAATAAATGTTGAGAATTTTCAAATGCTGATACTAAGACAGTGTTTGTTAGGAGGAAATTGTTTTCCTGGAAAAATAAGTGGAGTTATTACTTATTTCGTTGAGTTTGGTAAACAACCAGAAAATATTATCGCAAAACCAATTATATAAATTTAGAAAAACACTATTGGCATTGGCATGGGAGGCTATGGGTGGTTGGGGTGGGAGCTATGGGGTTGTGGGTGGGATGTTCTTGAGGGTGGATATTCAAAAAATAGTGGTGGAATGCCACTTATGGATTGTTTTCCCTACATCCACTAGGGAATTCATTTTCATTTTTAAGGAACTTGTTTTTCTAGAGTGGATGTTCTTTAAAACTTTTGACCAACCAAACATGAGAAACCTAAAATACATTTTCCTTCATACCAAACACACAGAAAAACTCTGCATTTCTGCTGAAACTGCTGATGACAAAACGAAACGTGCACAAGAAGTAATTACTAATTGCATGTAAATAAACTAGTGCTTGACTGAATTTAGCATTGGAAGTATGACAACCAAATAGCATACAAATAAAGCTCACATATTGCAGATTTGCAGCACAAATTCAGCTCTGGAATATTCAGAAGTTCAAAGGAGTATGTTTATAACATCATATCCAGGAGAGGACAAAAAAAATCACTTAACAAAATTTTAAGTCAGAATGCTTAAGGTTTCCTGGTGTAAGGAGATGAAAAAAGAGAACATAAAATTCTGCATTGAAAAAATCATAATGCAAATAGCGACTCATGTCATGTTATGAATTGGCTAGTCTCAAAAGAATAGTTCTGGAATGAGTATTATCTAGCGCTAAATGAGAACATGTTCAGACTGCACTTCATAATAGAGAAAAGAAAGAGTTGCATTAAGAAACGGAGAAGTGGGTTATAACGTACAATTGGAGTGTACCTTTAAAGAAGTAGATATTATTACTTATAAGACAGAAGTAAGAGGTTGACAAATTCAATCGGGACCAAATAATGCTAAGAATTTAACTGGGGAGTTTATTAGTGCTGATGACTAGAAAAGATAATGAAGTGTCAGAACATCCCCAGTGCCACAAGATCCTCAACCGAACCCACCCCAGAAGATTTAATAGTAACATTCACATGCAAACAAAAATCAGAAAACTAAATTTTGGATTACAGACAGGGTCTATTAAGATAGGGGTATGGATAAAAGAGAAGAATCTTCAAAGGGATCTTAAGACAATCTTACCTTCCATCCAGAATCAGGTAATAAAATTATTGGCAAATCAAAATTATACTATAGGTTTGATTTTAACTACTAATAAATGGACTAGCTTGGACCTTCATTCTAGCAAAATCTTCTTTCTTGAAAAGTCTCTCCAACTCATTGGTAGCATCAATCAATGCCCTTGCCTTGGCCTCTTCATTTTCTGATTGGGAGAGCTCCAGGGTAGCTGCAGCATAATCCCTACAGAAACCATTAAAGAACTCTATGAACTAATTCAAAGACCAAAAGCTCCTCCTGCCAAGCCAATATAAATTACCGTATTGTACCTCTTTGTTTTCATTCTTTGAGATGTAAGATTAAGGAGTTGCAATCTTGACAGCCTCTGGTTCCTTCTTGAAACAAGTTCTTTCATACTAAAATGCAATGTCGAAACAAGCTCTAAATCAGATGAAGCCTTAGGAGCATCCAGCATTGGACTAGCAGGCTGTTCAGAAGAAGCAGCATCTACCATTTTTTCTGACACGTCATGGATGTTGTTACAAGTAGAATCAAGAGGCACTGGTTCAGTTACACATAATTCATTCATTTGAACCGCATGCTCCTGAAAATGAAATGGTTCAAACTTTAAAGGACAGACCAAAATAGCATAGACAACAAATTGAAATTTTCTGTGGTAACTATCATTCCTTATCAATTTTCACTGAGCAACAGGCAAGGAAATTAAAAGCATCAGAAAGGTAATTTCTATTAGTTTTCTCTCACCTGCTCAAATCTTCCATTTTGTATAATGTTTCCAGGTGGAGATAAATCATTTGTTTGGTCAAGGACTCTACCCATTCTTGTGTGCTTCATTTGATGAAGAAATCTATCTATCTTTGAGAACTTGGAAGATCCAGACTCATTAATAGTCACTTCATCAAACTTATCAGCCTTAACTGGATTATCTGAAGATATTAAGGACTCGGTTTCCTTCAAAGAATTGTCTTCTCTTGATGGGTAGACAGTCGATCCATTTCTCAGGAGAGGTACCTCAGATAATGTAGTACTCATACTCTCGTGTTTTCTCTTATTTACCGAAACAAATTTGGTGAGTAATGACTGGACAATGCTTGCACGATCGACAGAACGTGCATTATCAATACAACTTTTATCTTTTGAGCATGGGGTGAGTGCATGTCTGTCGGTTGTAGCACTAGCCACACCTCCGGCTTCAGGCCGGGAACTTTTGGAACTGTTATTGTCTTTCTTCTTTCCATGGAATCGAAGACTGAAGTCTTTCTCAGTTGACCTGTCTCCATCATTTAGCATCGCCTCAGTGCCAAATGTATCTGTTAATTCCTGAGCTTCTTTGAGAAAAAGGCCATCTTTACATAGTTTTCCAATGCATTCACCTTTCGGAGTATCATTGCTATCTGGCAATAATTGCTTGGGTTGAAACTGCAAGGCCTCAAGATGGGAAGGAGTGGATGTACGTTTTTCTTCAACCTCTTGGAGACTATTAACAACATAACTAGCATGATTAGATGAATATATCTTTTCTAAAGCTTCTCTCAAAGTGTGCAATATGGAGCCTTCATCAGACAAAAATACTTTTCTTTTATCAGGAGTAACATTGACGTCAAGTGCTGTTGGTGGGATCTCAAAATTCATAATTGCAATGGGATATTGCCGAGAGTTTGCACCTCTATACAACTCATTGACAAGCTTGCTAACTTTTGGCATATCCACTGGCCGTCCATTCACAAAAAAATATTGTCGATCTCCTAAGTTGCGTCCACTACCATAGCCAGACTTGGAAATGAATCCTTCAACAGCGCAAACATCAGACATACATACTTTCAGAGGCTCCAGACAAGTAAAGGTACTCATACCAAATACTGTGATAATGTTATCTTTCAGAGATCCACTCCCCTGAGTCTTCAGAACTACAGATTTTGCATTTTTTAGAGTTGAGTTGGTGCAAACTAGTCTGACTCCCTTAGAAATAAGAGCATAGGCCTAGAAGTGCAACCAACAAAAGAAAACTAAATAACTAAATTAACAAAAGTATAAAAATACTTCTTCAGCAGAAAACCATACCTATACTCAAGATTAAGAACCTCGACAAGAGCAAGAGCAAACTATAACGCAGTCTAACATGGATGATGTGGACGCAAAATTTATTGGCTTATAGCACAATGCAATTTGGAATTGGCAGGAGCAAAAATAATTCTTGATGAAGTAAATCAATTTTATTAAAGAGGGAAATCTCTCCTATACAAGAAGTTTAACCCAAAAAAGTGGAGAGCCTACACAAAAATATGATTCTCTACATATTGCACTATGATTTTGCATCAATCTTCAATTTAATTAGGAACCTCATTTTCCTAGGAAAATTTTCTATTTTTCACCCCTCGTGTAAAGTTTAAACAGCCTCTCTATCTCTATGAGGTAGTGGTCAGGTCTGTGTACATTTTATCCTTCCCAAACCCCACTTGTGCGATCCCACTAGGCAGGTAGTTGTTGTTACCCCTCGTGAAGTTTGCATTTATAAATGGGCTCAAATTCACTCAGGTAGGTTTCCAACTTACTTCAAGTTTTTCCAATTGAATAAAAATGACTTAGTAAATATTAAAGTATCTCCTAAAAAATACTACAGCAGTAACACAGCATAACTGCTACGACATACAAATTCATCTACAACCGTGTTTTTTAATGCTCATTACTGAGATACTTCAAATAGAATCATAAAAAGAAAAATTCAATATGGTGAAAAAATTCTCTTTTTTACCTCTTTATTTTTCCTTTTGGCTGCAATAGTGGTCAACAAAATTCTAAATTTAGAAAACAAGTTCTTCCAAAAGGACAAAGAACAAGATAGTTAACATAACACATTGATGCTTGAACCAATTTGAACTAACTTGGATATTATGATCACAAAGTGCCCTACTTTGAAGGCACCAGTTGACATTCCCATCTTCAATTCTTAAGTTTCATTACAATTAAACCATCCTAAGAAATCAACAGCCAAACTCGAGTAAGATAATATAGATTAAAGGGATCGTACATTCAGCAATGTTATAAGCTTTCCATATTCCTTGCGGATGTTGCGGTGAAACTCTTTACTTCGTACAGGTAAAGTGGAGAACAACTTCTTAACAGTGACAGTGGTACCAACTTGGCGAGCTGTGTTCCTTTCAGCTATTAGAAGGCCCGAATGATCAAAAGTCAAGTGCGTCGCAATTTGCTCATGCTTCGTTCTTGTTTCAACCGTCAAATCCGCTAAAGCACAAAGTGAGCTCAATGCCTCCCCTCTAAATCCAAAAGTCACCAATGACTGAAGATCAGGAAAATCTGATAGTTTCGAGGTATGATGTTTTAGCATCAGTACCTTCAATACCAGAACACACACATTGCTTAGTACCAAATCAGACCAATTCACTATGGACATGACAAGCAGTTACATTAATCAATAGAAAGGAAGAAACATAAACAACGAGCTAAAGCAGAGCAGAAGCAACCTTGACTGGAAATACAAATTACTGTCATGACAGTTTACATGTGAATAGGCGTGCACTATTAACACAGGCATATACACATCAACACAACCTTGATTGCAAATAGAAAGTAGTACTGAGAAAGCCTCTGTGTGTACATATTACACACGCATTTACATATACAGATACAAACACATCCTTGATTGAAAATAGAAAGGAAAAGACCTTGAAATTTTGAGGTGAGATACCACAGCCATTGTCGATGACCTGGAAGGACTCAGCACCATAATCTTTGAGGGATACCTCGATGCTGGTGGCTCCGGCGTCCAAGCTATTCTCAACCAATTCCTTGACGGCAGAGGGAAGGTCCAGAATAACTTGACCAGCACAAATTCTATGTACTACGCCCTTGTCTATGGGCTTTATAATCGACCGTGAAGCTGCTGCAGCTCCGTCCATTTCAATGTCGCGGCAGTTCCGGTACTAAGTCCAGCACTTCATGCTGAGAAATTCAGGTGTTCAGGCGTGCAATTTCGCTTCAACAACCAGAATAATTCACTGTGAAAATAAAACGAAGCAACAAAAACCCTATGGTTTCAATTCGATTGCTGTTCGGAAAATCAATTGTTTGCCGCCAAAAACAAGTCGGCATATAGTGTTGACTTAATCATTGAGTCATGAAGCGAACGGTGTCGTGGTGTAGTTGGTTATCACGTCAGTCTAACACACTGAAGGTCTCCGGTTCGAGTCCGGGCGACGCCATATATTTAGTTTGAAGAAGAATCCTTTTCCCTTTTTGGATTGTTGCACATATATGTAATAAATTAATTAGTTTACGATAAATATATACTTACATAAAAAATAGTTAAAAATAATAAAAAATCTATAATGACTTTATTTAGCTTACCAAAAGTTATATAAGTATAAATTGATTATACAAGATAAATTATTTAATTCTTTTTAAGGTTTGGAAAACTGAAAGTCAGGAGGACGAATTGTTTTACTTTTTGGAGTTATTTTAAATATAATAATAAACTTATTAATTTACAACAAATCTAATTATATTTTACTTACATAAAAAGAAGCCAAAATGATAAGAAATATACCATAACTATACTTGCAAAAAATCATAGAAATTATATACTATTGTGTCATACAAGTTATTTACACGTTTACTACATATTATAGATTACTTGTACACGAGCCTTACATCGAACATACATTATGATATATCTATACATAAAATATATATTGAATACATATGAAGATACAGTAATGATTTCTTTTATATATATATAAAATGATAAGAAATATACCATAACTATACATAACTTGCAAAAAATCATAAAAATTATATATTATTGTGTCATATAAGTTATTTACACGTTTACTAAATAATTATAACCATGAATTTTAACATTTAAAATTAAGGATTGTAAAATATTAACATCAGACAAAGCAACAGTCA
>JAOTQJ010000111.1:21382507-21402196 GCA_025642045.1 Solanum sejunctum | reverse complement strand
TGACTGTTGCTTTGTCTGATGTTAATATTTTACAATCCTTAATTTTAAATGTTAAAATTCATGGTTATAATTATTTACCTGGTACTGAGGTTATGTGTATTTGTACGTGAATTGTTTATTGACCCCTTTATACTTTATCTCCTCGTTGTCGAATTACCGACCAAGATAATAAGACTATTTTATTTGAAAATAATTTTTCTAAATCTAAAATTATTACACGTAGATTAATAAAATGGGATATATAATTGAAATGACCAAATAATCGTAATTATCCCTTTTCTTTTTGTTGTTGTTGTTCATTCCTCTACTTGATCATCAGATTATCATTGCAATCTTAGCGTGTTGTTAACAATTTCTCTAAATCATTCTAAAATCTAACTAAAGCATATCGTTCATTCCATAGAAAACAATTTCTCTCTTTGCAAAATTAGATAAAATTAATTTTTACTCTGTGTCTTTTTCAGACTCGGATTACAATGGGTTTGTTATTGTTTCATAAGCATGCAGACTTGCAGGGGGCGGGCCATTGTATATAAACGAAATTAGAAACAATTCTCAAAAGATCGCTTCTACAATATAATTGGTGCAGCAAATTAAACGTAGCTATTGAAGAAGTGAACCTTTTTTCTCATTTATAACGCAATCTTCAGTATTTACTAACGGCCAACTGCAGTATCACCACGAAAAGTTAAAACCTTGACAGTTATAGTGGCAAAAGAATAGAGTATGCAAAACATTAGACAACGTGCTACTAAATTCGTATAGCAAATCAGGCACATAAGCAGAAGTTGACGATCAAATTTAACCCGCTATGAATGTACTCACTCTTAGTCCCCGTGTCATTCGGTTCCCCAAGAATTTGCTGCACCGCAGGCACCTGATGTCAAAGAGATCTGCTTGTGCCAGTATGCATTTTTACTAAAAGAAGCAAAGAATATCGTTTCTCAGACTCCCCAGTGAACTCTTTCATTTGCAAACTATATCCTTCACTCTTTTTTGATAGAAATTGTCCACAGGAGGTCAGAATCAGATTGCACTGTTACTATGTTCTCTTTCACAATATTTGATGTACTGACTAAGCCACCAAATCTCATTTCCGTATTATCTGAATAAAAGTCAAGTAGAGGTAAATCAGTCTAGCAGGAAAACTAGATAATCACAAGTACAGCAACATCAACAGTAATGTTAACATTGGCTGTCTGGAGAGGATTTTATCCCCCTTTTAGATGAACCAATAGCTAAAGAGAGATGTCCACGGCATAAGGCATTAGCCCGTAATGAAATGTAGTAGGTCGAATCTAAACCAATCATAAAGTTTTATAAAGAAAGAGTAGATGGAGCTACTCACTCAGATTCCATTGGAGACCCGTGGTAGTGGTTCTTCCGGCAACCATTCCAATGGGTATGAGTCCACAATGTGGGCCCTCAACTGAGGGATGTATAAGAATCTTGTGACGATGAGTACTTGGAAGAAGTTGGATCAGGCAATCATCAGAGAGAAGAATAATGTGTATGGAGGGGAAACGGCATAAAACATTAATGTTTCCCATCTCATGGTCAAACCTTCCTCCAAGTGCTCCGGTGACTAGAATACACAACTGAATAACACAGGTAAAGTTAATCCCACTGAAACTCCATAGGTCATTCTTTCCAGCAACGGAAACCTACATTCATCTCACAGCGCTGACTAGTAATACTGCAGCAGATTTTTAAACTTCACAATAATTGTTTTTCTCCAATGACAGTAGATGAACTCAAAATAATAATTAAAAAGACAACAAATATATAGCTCCACTAAATACTACTTGATGTTATGAGCACTATTCCATAATGTAAAATGTTTATCACCAAACGCAATGTGTCAACTTCAAAATCTGACATTGCATGGTGATACAGCAATCAGCACTGTTAAGGGCCGTGGCAGAGATGTTGAATAATTGACTTGTTGAATTTGTTAAGGTTTATTTTATGTTGCTATCTGTTGTTTGCCAGGAGTCTTTTTAGTTCATTACTGATCTGTATTTCGGTAGAAAATATAGAAAACCTTCTGGCAGTTGAGAATCCTTAATAATTATCTGAATATTGGAATGGAACTGCTCCAAGTAGAGCAGAATGAATATTGAGTGTTCATATAGCCGACCTTCACTAGTTTAGGTTCGAAGCATAGCTGTTGTACACTCCAGCTCAACCCAAACAAGGTGGGACCAGCTTAAATAGATCCTTAATGTCCATGCCACTCCACATAAGCTGTTGTAAAGTAGTAACGAAAAATTGAACCCAGGTAGAGCAGAACGGTTACAAAGAAACCCTACATTTTAGATTAAGGCATAACTATTGTTTACCTTACTGAGGAGTACTGGGATTCCCAAAAGTGAAGAGAGTAGGAACTGGAACTTAAGTTGGTCATAGAAAACGACAAAGAGCCAAGTTTTTGCTCACAAATTTGACAGAAGTATCACATTTTGACTAGAAGTAGTCGTTACCAAAAGCAAACTGATAAAAAAAGGAGGATGTAACATTGATTTGCACATAAAAGTCCCTAAGGAGGAAAACTCAATGTCCCTAGCATTAGGATGGAAAAGCTGAAGACTTGTTTTTCTAGAAAAACTTGGTAAGCAGACTTTTTTATATGTTTTGAAGAACAAGACACGGTACAAAGAGAACTGGGGAAGCAGACAAGTTCTGCTAAAAAAGATGCATCTGGATTCCATGACCAAATAGAAGGGAATGCAAAATCTTAATACTCCATCCTTTTTATTTTACGTGAATGGGAACGAAAATAAATTAGATAACATGGTTTCCGTTTTTAGCAAAGAGTAGTTAAAAGATACTAAGCAGTAGTTAAAAAGTTAAGTGAAAGGAAAAAATACAACGTCAAAAGTTTGACTACCATTCGTTAAATGAATTCCTAAATGGACAACTCCTTTTTACAAGTAGTAAGAAAGGACAAATCCTTTTTATAAGTAGTAAGACTTCCACCTTATATATACTATAAATGCATATCACGATCTTTTTTCCCATGAAAACTTTACAACATACCCTACAAGCAAGAAAAGGAGATTAAACAGGTTATTGTATTTATAGGCAAGTACTCCACCTTGCAACTTTATATCCACACTTACATAATGATTGTGCATATAATGGTGTTCCTGGTAACAAGCTCCATTTTCATTGCGATGGAATGAGGAAAAATGTAGCTTACCATCAATACATATTGAACAATGAAGAATAACCAATACATCTGCCCACTATGCAATGATTTTCCTAATGAATTGTCCATTTCAAGCATCCATTCTAAAAAAAATTAGTACATTATTTGGAGTAACTATAACTGCGAAACAATCAGATCATAAATATTCACAAGGAAATGATAGAGGTATGGGTTGAGCAACTAAGTGATAAAATTTAACAGATGTAAACCAGCACATACTGGTAACGAATGGAAAAAGATTAAATAGTTTCCAGAGCTATGTTGCAAAGCTTGACTTACATTTGGATGTTCTGGGCTTAGCAAGTCATGAATATATGAGACGCATTTATGAAGATCTGTAGTATCTTGATCTTGAGATTCATCAATTATCTTGGTCCCCTGCATGTGGTAAGCAAGCAAATCTTCAATTTAAGGTTTTCCCTAATCATATCTTCAAAATGTGACCGTAACATGCTTTGTAATGAAATGCACAAGCATATTGCATAAGAAAAATACCACAAAATGATCTTTGATCTACATGCTAATTATATCCAAGAGTGTAATATCCTATGTATCTAGAATCAGAAAATGAAATACATGTGTTGACAGCTAGCTAAACATCCTCATAGTTTGGGAACGCTCTCTAGACGGCATACTAACAGCTGGGCAGCTGTCATGGGGGTGGACCCCTCTCCTGAGGTAGAAAAATTGGGTTTGAAACATCAAATCATAGATCTTGTCGAGACAACAAAACACAATTTGAATCACCTTCTAATTCCACTCCTAGCTCCAAAAATTTGCAAAAATACTCGAGTGATCACCGGTCATCTAACTGAAGAGGAGCTACTGTGCATTCAAAAATTTATTTCCCTATCAAAATCTGGAAAGATTCAGGGAATTCCAGGTATTGCAAACAAATCTCCACATGTAAACCCCCCTACAAACAAAAATTCAGCCAATTCTCTCTTCCCAATTAAGAGATCAGACGAGGCAATTTTGGCGAGAATCGCCTGAAAGTCGCCTTCCCTTTCAACCAATTCAGTGAGATTTGACGAAGTCTGAGCATTGGGGATTACTCTCCAGGTGAGGGCGCACCTTCTGGTAAAAAATTCGCCAAGTCTGACGGCCAAATCGCCGGCACGGAGATTTTCATTTTGGTCGCTGGAGCTCTGGTGACTGAAAATTGTCAAATTCAATGTCAAAATGCTCAGGTGAAGAAGGCACATCTCTCCATCACAAAAGCCCTATCAGAATCATCCCCTATCAATTCGAATTCCAAAATTAGGGTTTAAGCTCATTAGGTGAGCGAAAATCCAGAAATTGTTAATCAACTCAAGAATTCTCAAAATTACCTGGGCCAAGCGATAAAGGAACACAATAGTAGTGATTCACAACCAAAAATTCTGATTGATATTGATCAAGACTCCGTGAGTGGTAATCCTAAGTCTACTGGCACTGTTTCATTAACAGGAGAATCCTGTCCGGTGAGTGGAAACATAGAATTCTCAAAAAGGAGTGTTGAAGTCGAAAGAAACAAGAAGAAGAGCATAGATAATCTCCAAGTTGACAATCTGATTCAAGATGGTCAACTTCAGACTGTTACTAGCAATGCAGGGGAACAAGAATTGGTTAAATCCCAACACCAGCCCTTTGGTCAGCAAGCACAAGAATTAGTACAGCAGAAAGGTTATAAAGAAGGGGAAATTATTTCTCAACAGCAGCCTAATGAAGTTACATCATGTAAGTTGCTTGATCCTAGTAGTATTCAGTGTAATTCTAAGCTTATAAATACCATGGTTACACATTAGCAACCTAATGTAAATGAGTCACATGGTGCTGCACTAACACCTTCACCGCAGGTTAGTGATTGGTTGAACGCTGATAAAAACCCACAGGAGCAGTTCGTAATGAGAAAGGGAATGGGAGTAAACAACATAGCCAGCAAAATCATACAGAGAATTCTACAGCTCCGAGAAATAATTATCCCAAAGTTTCCAACAACTTTGGAAAATTAAACAAGCAGCCCATTAAACCTCTTGATACCAATGATCCCAATCCTAGAGACCAAGAGCCTACTGCCAACAATAACTCCAAACCTGAGCTGATCGCAGAACCAGCCCCATTCACTGTTATTCAAAGCTATGCTATCAAACTTAAGATGAACCAAGCTAGGAACGAGACCCCTATTGAGCTCACCAAACCTCAGATTACCACGAGGCAATATTCAGAAAAGAAGATTTTATGGTCAAATTGGGTAATAGTTGCAAGTATACTCTAATTGGCAAGTTTAGCAGTACTATGCATAAAGTAGAGCTTATTAGAAAAAAATTCTATACTTTAAACCTCATTTGTGGAATTCCACTGGGTATGTTGTTATTATTTTATAGACAGTTATCTGGGTGTGTGAAAATAGCTCACTTTAATGCTAGGCATGTCTACATTGACTTGGATAATGAGGCTGGCTATATCACTGCATGGACTAAGCAAAAGATGCATATTGATGGACAGCTAATGAGGATTCAGGCTTGGACTCTCCCACATTTAGGCCTGAGGAAGAGACCCCTATACTTCCTATTTGGGTTACCCTTCCAGAGCTACCTTGGCATTGCTCCAATAAAAAGTTTGTCAAAGAATTGTTGTCCCCTATTCAGAACATAGGCAAGAACGTGGTTCAACAGGAGGAAAATTCCAAAAAACAGCAAGTCACTCCTCAGGTAATGGATACAGGAAATGACACCAGTAAAATAAATACTTCTTTGAAGGAGATCAAGCAACAACTACTAGAAGCACAGCATATTAGCACAGGTATTGACTCATCTATCCCACATCCCCATACCCATTCTACTGGTCAAGATATTGCAGGTACTAACGGGATCACAAAGAAGGTTGAAAAAGGAAAACTATCACGTATTGACTCAATGCTCCCACGACCCCAGACCACTCATAATGATTCTACCATTATAGTGTTGGATGAAGATTTTGGTGGTCTGGATGGAAAGGAAAAGGAGAAACTCTCTAACAAGCAGGAAGGGGTGTCCAAAGGGGGTGGGAATTTGTTTCATAACAGGGATATCTATTTATTGGAATATAGTATAACATGTTATGCATGAAAGCCTCTTGATTGACCATAGAAATGACTCCCAAACCCCTGCTACCACTATTGGTCAGAATCAATCTCATGCTAATGCTACAAATCTATCTCACCAGCAAAATATTACTCTAGCTCCTCGTCATGAACAGTCCAAGGGTAGTATGGCCAAGGACATGGGATCTATTGCTACTACTAGTGCTCAAGGTTCCACAGCTAAAAAGAACAAACCCAGCAAAAAAGAAAGAGAGCGCTTAAAAAAGAGACAGCTTGAAGAATTGCAGCAAGTTAATCAAGAGACTGTCATGGAAGGTGATTCACCTGGAAACAAGATTCAGGACAGTGAGGTGTGTAAGGACTTTGTACTAGTTGATCATCAAGTTAACCCCCCCCCCCCCTTCCAAACTCACTATATTACCCCCTATTCTCCAACATCCCCTGAAAACCCAAATCAACAGTGTCCATGACCCCCAGAGAATGATGAATAAGGTTATTCACTCCGAGGATGAGTTGGACGAGGATGACCAGTCTATTGAAGAGCAAGTTGAGGATGATGTTATCAGTGAACACTGAAGAAGGCTTTTAGTCCCAATAATGATGGTACTGATCAGGAAGTCCAACAGGTTACTGAGGAACAAGGTTTATCTCCTAGAGGTTTCCATAGAGCCAAATATACTAAGAGACAGCTCTCCCATAATTCTGCTCCCATAGGCAGGCCCAACACCAGACTTTTTACTCCAGATCTTCCCAATGATTAGCACAATCACTTGGAATGCTTACCCTAGGGGTATTAATACCCAAGGAGTTATGGAGAGGCTCAACAAGTTGAAGAGCATCCATCACCTTTCCATGATTACCATCTTAGAAACTTTTTCTGATATTTCTCAGCTTCACAATTTCAAAAATCAATTGGCTATGGACAAGGCCATCAGTAATCCCAATGGAAAGATTTGGATCTTTTGGTTTGTAGACATTGACTGTAAGATCTTGGAAATGGATGAGCAGCAAATTACCTGCGAGATTACTCATGTCACCCTGCTTATTCCCTTCATAATCACCTTAGTGTATGCTAAGTGCAAGAACCACCTCAAGAGACCTTTATGGGACAGAATGAGGCATCTTGCTGATAACAGCAACATGAACCCTTGGTGTGCTATTGGTGATTTTAATGTTATCTCAGCTACTGAGGAGAAAATGGGAGGAATTCCTTGCAACATCAAAAAGAGTTTTGAATTCACTGGAGTCATTGAAGCATGAAGTCTGATGGACTTTGGTTTCAACGGTCAGAAGTTTACTTGGTCTAATCAAAGAGGCATTAATTTTAGGGTGTGGAAGAGGCTGAACAGGGCTATGGTTAATGACAGATGGTAGGAAGCTACGTCCCAAACCAACATCACTCACCTTCCATCAGTTGGTTCAGATCACTGCCCTCTTCTTATGGAGATGGTTAACAGGGACGAGACTAGCATTATACTTCAAATTCCTCAATTGTTGGGTGGATCATGATGCATTCTTAGACACTGTCAAGGAGTATCGGAATAGAGAGGTTCAAGGCAACCCTATGTGGGTGTTTCATCAGAAAATGAGGAGGTTGTCTAACACTCTCAGTAGCTGGTCCAGGAGTGTTTTTGGTGATATTTTTGCAAAGGTCGGTGATTATGAAGATAGGGTCAGATTGGCTGAGGAAAACCTAATCAACAATTGTGAAGATAATAGGACTGCTCTACGTGCTCTGAATGTTGAATACATCAGGTAGCTAAAACTAGAGGGGCTCATCCTCAAGCAAAAAAGTCAGCTCCAATGGTTCAAAGAAGGGGATGTAAATTCTACATACTTTCATGCCCTTATGAGGAGAAAAAGGAGAAAATTGTTTATCCACAAGATTCAAGATGAGGGCGGGCAACTGGATACAGGGTGCTGAGAACATTGCTGCAACTGCCTGTGATCATCTTCAAAGCATTTTTACTGGAGAAGAGAGGGCTATAAATGAGGATATACTCAACTGTATTCCTAGGTTGATTAATGATGATCAGAATCCCAGTCTACAATATGTCCCTACTATGGAGGAATTGAAAGAGGTGGTCTGTTCAATGAATCCAAACTCAGCTGCTGGTCTGTTCAATCTTGCTGGACCATTATTTGTAATGACCTTCTTAAGGTGGTTCATTATTTCTTCTGTGGTCACATGATGCCTAAATTTTTTTCCCATGCTTGCTCGGTTTTACTCCCAAAAGTGAACCATCCTAACAAGCTTACATAATTTAGACCCATCAGCTTGAGTAACTTCACCAATAAGATCATTTCCAAACTTTCTCTGCTTTAGACTTGCCCCCATTCTTCCTACCTTGATTTCAAGCAACTAGGCATCAATCCTCTGTATCCATTCCTCGCAGTATTCAGGTTTCATTTCATTGAATAATAAATAAATTGTCCTCTAACGCAAACTATGATTTCTCTAAGACTTTATGTTCTCCAAAATTTTACACTTATCTCTACACAACTTGCTTTAAAACATAGTCCATTAAAAAGAAATTTGCTGAGTAACTACAGGACCAACATAGGCAAATTTCAGCTTACCAGGCCTTTATAATAATCAAGAACATCAGTTCGGATTGAATCCATATCTCCTTTTATAGCAGATGGCTTGTACCTGTAATAAGATAATGATTTAGTCTAATTCAAATCTATGATAACAGACTAAACTTATCCAAACATAAAGAAATTGTTCTTCAGCCAAACAAAAAGATAAAATCTGAATGCTTTAATATATAGTCAGATTGTGTTTATAGCTAATTTAAAGCTCAATCCTAATATACAAAGGAAACCTGGTGCACAAAGCATCGTGATATAGACAGCCCAACCTAATTTCAAATAGTGACAAACTGATTCTTTCCTAATAAACAAATCCAAGTTTTGGGTTCCTTTTTGTCCATCTTGGTCCAATTAAAAATAAATGAGGTCACACGTGAAGAAGTGTTGTAAACCTATATAATAAATATGAACTATGTTGTTCGGTTAGGACTCTTCAGAAACATCTACGAATGCAATGCATGTCAGATACTCCAAAAGTAGTGTATCTTTTAAAAAATCCAACACAAGAAACATAGAATAAGAATCAGATCTCTCTAGAAGCTAAAACTGTGATTCAAGCATTTCAAAGCTAATATATAATAAACTATCCTCCGGTTTAAATCCCTGTTCTATTCCTTTTCTTACTTTCAATTTGCATAAATTGAAAAATGAACCAGCAAATTAAAGCAATAAGCTACTACAAAACTCATTAACCATAAAAATTACTGTACTCAATGAACTTCAAAATCACCTCTTACGAATAAGAGAAGGCTCCTCATGAGGAAACATGGCAGGCAATTCATCAAACACCCTGTTCGCTCCACCATCAGCACAAATATGAAGCTGTGCTGTTCTACACAACAACATATAGTGAACATATTCAGGCTAAACACAGCAAAAACGTTAGAAAAAAATCTAAAAAAGACGAAGGCTCACAGTGATTACCGTGCTTCCAAAGCAGAGGAGTGAATTGAGGAAGGCTTTGGTTAAGGATAACAAGAGCGTACGTTAAAACAGGCCCGTCGTCGGTGGGAAGATTTGGGAGGAGGAAGGTAGAAGAATGAGACGTCAAACTCATCGCTGCTAACTTGCGCCCTTCCGCCCCGCTGTTTCTGTTTCTCAAATTAAAAATGAGTCAGACGTGTATGTATTTATAGTAATTTTTTACTAATGCAGATATGAAAACTTCTATTTTGACCAAAAGCGAAAAAATGGAAAAGTCTAAACTCTTCCAGGAAAAAAGGGGACGTGGCCAATTCGAAATAATTAAGATATATTTTACTTCTTACTTATTTCGTTTTCGAGTTTAATTTAACTATATTTTATAATTAAATTTAATATTTAAATTTATATAATTAAAAACTATATAAAGAATTCTATAAGTTATAATTGTTTAATATTGATTAAAGTTTACATAATTTTGATAAATAAAATAATAAATAAATAAAAATAAAAAAAGAAAGAAATATGAAAATTATCAAAATACTTTTTAATTAACTATGTCATATACTAAAATTCAAACCAAGAGTGTTGTGTGTGTTTTTCCTTTCCATGTTGTAATTATTACTCTCCCAATTTCAATTTATTTATCGTTTTTTTAGTTTATTTCAAATATCATGTCTCTTCTTCTATTGCTTACATTTTTTATTTCAATTTTTCTATCTTCAATTTAAAATCATAATTCTTTTTTTAAAAAAATATATTATTATTTTAAATTTTATATCAAGTCAAAATTAATTAAATAAATTAAAATATAAAAAATAAGTTAAATTCTTTTTAATTATTTTATAATTACTTATAATCTTGAAATATGTTCTCACCAATCCATATTATTAGGCAAAATAAAATCAAGAATACAAAATTTCAAAAGTGATAGTCAAAGTAGAAGAAATTAAAATTACTTCCTTTGTTCATATTTATTTAATCTCTATATTATTTTAGAATATTTAACAATATTTATTTACTTTATGAAATCAAAAGATAATTTTACACTTAGTTTCTAATTTATCCTTATAATTAATTATAATCATTTCTCTATTATATTTTTTAATAGTATTTATTATATTTTAAAGATAATTTGATAAAATTATATTATTATTTATTATTTTTTAATTAATATATCAAATTAATAAGAATTAAATAAAATTAGACGGAGAAAGTAATTATTTGACTAAAACACGGGGAATTGGTCACCATTCATACAAGAAGAAAACTGGAATGGAAAGCAATCCATACCCCATCCAGACTCCAGAGGGCATAATTGTTGTACTATATGAATATTTAATTATTCGATGTTTGTAAAGATTTTTTTTTTTCAATTTTCTATTCATATTTAGAACTCAACTAATTCAAATTAATTGAGAGCTCATTCAAAAATAATGCTTCTTAATTCTTATTCATAATTTTTTCATACGTATAAGTTTCAAAATTTGGATAGAAAAGAGCAGTTACATCATCTACACTATATTTATTGATGATATTTGTATACTTGGATTGTTCAAAATCAAACTCAAATTAATAACTCGAATCAAGAAAAATTTATTGATTTTTGAAAATAAATTATTAATTAGCAATTTTGATAATAATTTTAATTTTTTTCATATAGCAAGTTATTAATTCTTAGAAGTTTATAATTTTTTTTGAATGGATTAATTATAATTCAATATTAAATTAATAAATTATATTTATATTATGCACTAATATATACACTTAAATTTAAATTTAATCTCATACTTTTATTTTTAATTATTTCAAAAACTTTAAGCATCTTATAAAATATCAATGTTTGCAAGACAAATATTTAGTATTATATTTTTAGTGGCTTTTTTTTTTTAAAAAAAAAACTGCTTAAAACCTTAGACGATTTGACACAATTATTTAAAAATTATAATTAATAAACTTCAAAATTAAATGAATTATACTGTACACCCCCTTTAATTGTAGACAATTCAAGTTGAGAAACCTCTTCAGGTTCGTATAACGAGTAAAGATCACTAATTTCTTTAGCGTCACTACTTAATTGACAATAAATAACCCCTTTTAATTTCTTTAGCAAAATAGGATTATTTTTATATATATATATTTATTTGACATTAAATGACCACATTTCTTTTTCTGGAAAAATGATTTCCTTTTTTAGATTGTCTCTATCTATCACATTTACTTTTTTTTTTCGTCTCTTTATAATTTATTGATTATTGTTATCAGACTCAAAATAGTTGCACAAGTACTCGAGACTAATAGAATATATTCTTCTAAAAAGTAATTTTATTCACTTATATATCAATATCTAAAATTATGATGTCAGCGAATCACTCAATAACATGATACAACACAAAAATTTATTTGAAGAAGTTTTGAAGTTCAGAAAATTAGAAAATTCGATGTTAAAAATAAAAAAAAACTCTATTCATAAATAATGAGTGTCTATTGTGTCTTATCGAAAAAGTTATAATTTTTCAAGAAAATTATAACTTTTTAAAAAAGTCAGGATCGTATATTCTCATTCACATATTTTAATTTAAACCCAACACTAGGTACCTCAGCCTTTATTGCATAGTGATATAAGTGGTTAAATGGTGCTTGCTCATATTTGGTGAGTATTAAATTAGGTTACTGATATCTTGTACATAAGTCAAACATTTTCATTGAAAATTGATATCATGTAACAACTCATTATGACTTTTCCTTATGAAAATACTGTGTATTTCTTTACTTTCTGTTGTGTAGATTTTTCTTTTGTTGTTCTTAGTCAAGGACTTGGCCCCTCGACTACTAGTGGATTCACACAAGCCACCATAGATTTTATCAATTGCAAGTCCTAAAGTCGCCTCACTCAATTTTCTCATTTATAGGTCCCTTTTCTGTACATATAAGTTGAGCAATTTAAGAATAACTATACGTTTTTAAAATTTATGTGTCATGCTAATATCGCGTTTCCACAAGACATAGTGGGAATGAATTAGAGTATTTTGTTGCCAATTAGGACTAAATTAAGATATTCTAAGCCAAGTTTTTGAAGTTGTAATTTTTTGAAATATAAAGTTATGTTTGGACATGCGTTTAATTTTTTTTAAAAAAAAGATTAAAGTGAAAGTCCCAAAACTTATTTCAAGACATTCTTGGAAGCTTGAAAATATTTGAAAATCTAATCAAATTTCATAGTTAAACTATGTAAAATTTGAATAATTCTGTGAGGTCAAAAGCCTCTTAAGTTCAATTAGACATCTATCAAGAAATGAAGTTAAGATTATTTTCTTTCATGTTTTGGATATTATGATGTTGTTGATGATGATATAGTAGCCAAGCAATTTTTGCATTTTGATTATTTGCATAAAAATCATAAATTGAGACGATTTTGATTCTAATATATTTAAAAAGAATCTTGGATTGAATTTCTTTTAATTAAAAACATGCAAAATAAGTAGAAATTTGAAAACAAGAAAATATTATAATCATATAAATTATAATATGATTCAAATTATATTAAACTTAAAATATATTAGTCCAAAAATAAATGTTATAAATTAATATAATTGGATTAGTTAATTAAGTCCACTAAAATATGAATTTAATTAAAAGCCCAAACTCATTTATTTGGGCTATAAAAATGACCCACTTTATTAGGCCCAATGTCCCCTCATCCCAGAAGCCCATTTGATGCCACGTGTCAGATGACGTGGCGTGCTAAGTCAAATTAAGAAACCAATAGGATCACGCCATGTGTCAGAATGACATGACATTCCTATCTCAAATCAAAGGCCAATGAAAATATGCCACATATACAAATTATGTGTCTCAGCCAATCAAATATTGTCATGCCACTTGAAAAGAGTCTTATTCTTATCATTTTTTCTACGCTATGTCACCTTAAATCTGATTGGCCGAAAGAAAGTCTGATCTATCATGACTCCTCTATTCTACAACTATATAAAGGGGTCCTTATAATTCAGAATTGACATCAAGAATTCTAACAAGAAGCCCAAGAGAGTTCGTGAATCAAATGAGCAGATTTCTGTACAATCAACAAGAAGAATTCAAGAATTCAAGAAATCAAACATTCAAGTTCAAGAACGTATCAAGACCAAGATCACCGAATTCAAGAACAAGCCCAGAAGCCCTTGGATTCAAGTACAAGTCAAGATCAAGTTCAAGAACAAGATCATATCAAGTTCAAGTTTATCAAATTCATATATCAAGATGAGGACCACCGAGTTCAAGATCAAGTTCGAAAGCCGTTGAATTCAAATATAAGTCAAGATCAAATCCATCAAGTTTTTCAAGATTCAAGAACAAGCTAAAGAGCCTTTGAATATATATTTGAAAAGGCAAATCAGAGGATTCATAGAGATTGTAGAACTCACTACTGGAATAAAATACTACGCTTGTAGCAATATTTTTTGTTCCTTATATTTTCTAGACGCGAATTTTATTGTCATACTAATTCTGGCACGCCCAGTGTGACAATCTCTACCTCTCATCTCAACTTTTCAAGAATCAAAGAATATTCAAATGGCTCTTGAGAAGATCAACTCCCAATCAACTTCCTCCAAGGCTGTTGATTCCAAGTTTTCCACTGAAGTAGTGGGAATTTTGGGTATTACTTTTGGAAGTATTGTCCGACCTCCCTTTACCCTGCAATGGGAGGGAGCCTTTGAGGCATTGGGGTAATGTTGTTGTTGTACTTTTGGAAGTGTTGGAGTTGTTACAAAGAGCAAAGCTGCTATGCTAGGACAACAAACACCGCGAGTGTCATCCGCACCATCTCCTGATTTTGGATCTTTAACTCCAAGGGGAGCAAGGTCCTCTACATATGCTTCAGACAGAGGAAGTAGTGTTGCTGAGAAGATCAAGCAAACTTTAGCTCTACTTGAGGTCTCTGGATCCAAGAATTCTACTGCAAAGAAAGACCAGGACACATCCAATGAATCTTCTCCACAAGCGTCGCATAATGTGATACCTCTGAAGATCAACTTCCATAATAATCCGTGCTACTCTTCTATGCCTCCAACAGTCTTGCAAATGATAACAACTAATGCTTCATCCACGGAGGAACAATTTTCAAGTCTGGCAAAGATGATTGAAGGACTTACCAGGCATATGCAACACCAAGAGTCTCGCATTGATAAGTTGATGGATAAAGTAGATGGCTTATTAGATTAGGAATCTAGACATGCACCTAGGAGGGGTATTGAGATTCAAGAGACTGAAAATCTTGAGGAGCAAGCGCCAACGCTCAAGGAGATGCCAGTTTCTGCCAAAGGAATGATCCCACTTGATCAATTAAAGGAGATCATTAAAGGGATCATTAAACACAAGTATAAAGTCTCCACCAAGTCTTCCCATATGTATGCCAAGCCTTACACTGCAGGGATTAATAGCCTTAGAATGTTTGACGGTTATCAACCTCCCAAATTTTAGCAATTCAAAGCCAAAGGGAATCCAAAGCAGCATGTTCCACACTTTGTAGAGACATGTAATAATGTTGGGACCTATGGAGATCATCTCGTCAAACAATTCGTCCATTCCTTAAAAGGAAATGCCTTTGACTGGTACACAGATCTTGAGCCTCATTCCATTGACAGTTGGGAGCAACTGGAGCATGAGTTTCTCAATCGTTTCTATAGCACAAGGCGCACAGTGAGCATGGTAGAACTCACAAATACTTGCCAAAGAAAGGATGAATCAGTCATTGACTTCATAAATTAATGGAGAAACGCAAGTCTCAACTGTAAAGATAGACTTAGTGAAGCTTCTGCAATAGAAATGTGTACCCAAGGAATGCACTAGGAGCTTCTCTACATCCTACAAGGGATCAAACCAAGTCTTTTGAAAATCTAGCATCTCGTACTCATGATATGGAGTTGATCATGTCTTTTGCCAGAAAAATGGAATGTTTGTTCACGATCCTCGCAAAGGAAAGGACAAGCAAGAACCACAAAAATAGAGCAAATTGAAAGGAAAGGACAAGCAAGAATCCATGACTGTCGACACATCGCGAGTGAAATTCACTACAAAGGAAAGTAGGAAGCAGAGTGTGAAGACAACTTTTCAGGGGCATCCAAATTGAAAGTTGACTTTAAAGGAGATACAAAAAAAAGAATATCTTTTTTTGGATTCTGATATTTCTCAAATATTTGATGAGTTGGTTGAACTGAAGCTCATCGAGTTACCGGAGATGAAATGTCCTGATGAAGCTGGAAAGGCTGATGATCTAAACTATTACAAATATCATAGACTTTTGGGTCATCTTTTTGAAAAGTATTTCATCTTCAAAGACAAAGTCATGCAATTGGCTAGGGAAGAGAAGATTATCCTTGATGATGAGAAAGCTAGTTCTAACCAAATCTCTATCATTTTTAGCTTGCTTGACCCGATCCAAATATATATCTCTGAAAATTAAAAGTCCTTAGACCCAACAAAATCCAAACTGATAGAGATGATGATGAAAGTTGAATTCTTGTGACTAGGTAGAGACGCAACAAGACAAGTTGACAAAGAGAATTATCTAAGAAACAGACCAGAGGAGGACGGTGAGGAGACCAAAGAAGCAAAAGCTAGTCATACATCCAAAGAAAGAAAGGGTGAAAGTGCATCACTACTAGAAGGCACAATGTCATATGACTTTTGGAGAGTTCTTGCCAAGTTGGTTTCATACTAGAACTGCCCAAGACAACAATGAGGCATCATATTCTAACATTGACAAAGGAGTGACAGTAGGTGAAAGCTCATCAAAGATGTCACCAATGGATAAAGAACAAGCAACAGGCAAAACCTCATAAAAAACGTCTCCCTTATCTTCTGAGAAGCTTGCAGAACCCTCTTCTCAAGAAATACATGCATGTGATATAAAAACAACATTTACAGAGGATGATATCTTATTTGGTGAAAAGTTACATAATCGTCCTTTGTACATGGTGGGTCATATGTTAAAGAAGAGGATAAATAGAATCTTAACTAATGAAGGATCTAGGATTAACATTTTGCCCATCTATACATTGAAAAAACTGGGCATCACGACTGAGGAGCTTAGTGAAAGTCGTCTATTAATACAAGGATTCAATCGAGGGCCAGAAGTCTATAGGCTCCATTAAGTTAAAAATCCATATTGGTGATTTGCGATCTAGTACATGGATGCACGTGATAGATGCAAAGATTTCATACAATATATTGCTTGGTAGGCCTTAGGTATATGAGAACAAAATTGTTTCATCCTCTTACTATAATTTTTGAAGTATCGCCAAGATGGGATTGAAATGAAAATAGTTGCTGATGATAATCCTTTCACTGAAGCTGAGTCACACTTTGTTGATGCAACATTCTATCTAAAGAAATATATTGTGAAGGAGCTAAAACTTGACTATGTCAAATCGACCAAGCCCAATGTACTTGCCAGTAAAAGATCTGATGTGATGGTTGGAAAAGTCAAGGACGGTATAGGGGAGTTGGTATCTTATCCAGATAAAGGAAAGATCATATCTTCGAAAAAGAAGCCAACTTTTGTACCCCACTATGTTCCAAAGGTAAAAAGAAGCCAAGTTCATCATCTGATGTTCAGGGAAATGTACTGGGAGGGCTAACTCTTCCTATCAAACGTATTGATTCAATCAACTTGTCTTCAAAGCTACTGGGCGAGCTTGTAGCTCAAAATCCACCACAGGATATGTCACTCCCTACAAAACGTACAAAGGGCTTTGATCCAAATGCTTACAAGTTACTTGCAAAGGCTAGATACAACCCTAATGAGCCATCTAAATTAGGAAAACTCACATCAAATGATGTCACCAGGAAAATGTGCAAAGTTTTGGGCTATAGCCAACCACGTCCAGTCCGTATTTCCATAAGAAGAGTAAGTAACAATTACATCACCATCGAAGATGAGTCCTCTTGTTCTAACAAAAGACCTTCTGTCTTCAGTCGACTTGGGAAATCCACTATGAGAACTTCTGTGTTCGAAAGATTGGGATAGTTAAAAAAGAAAGTAAGAAGCATTAGAGAAGCTACCTAAGGGTGACAACACTTACTCCGCTTATCCAAAAGGATATCCAAAGCATAATTCCCTCGAGGATGAAGCAAAAAGTGAAACTTGTGATTTTATGTGGAGAGGTGCTAAAAGTAAAGGATCACACTGTGGTTTACACCAAGGAACGTGAGGAAGATGAAGAAAGTAGGGCTCTTCATATCATATTACAGCTTTGAGGGAGCTCGATGCCTCATCTCAAGTAAAGGTTGATGGAGGATCAAAATACATACTCGGTGTTAGAATATATCTGTTAGTGAGAATTATCCACAAAAGGAAGAAGATATTAGAGATGCTCTACCAGAACTCGAAGAAGGAGAGAAAGCCACGATAGATCCTTTAAAGAAATTTAACCTTGGTACGGATAAAGACCAGGGTTAACTTACTTAAGCATTTTTCTAGAAATTGAGAAAGAAAACGCTTATGTGAATCTGCTCAAAGAGTATAATAATATCTTTGCTTGGAGTTACAAAGAAATTCCTAGCTTGAATTCTAAAGTAGCGGTCCACCAATTGGTAGTCAAGAATGGTGCTTGCCTTGTGAAGTAAGACCAAAGATGTTTTAGGCCAGAGTTGGTCCCATTGATCGAGAATGAAGTCAACAAGCTCATTGAGGCAGGCTTCATTCGTGAAGTTAAATACCCTACGTGGATTTCAAGCATTGTTCCTGTGAGGAAGAAGAATGGTCAAATTTGAGTTTGTGTTGACTTCATAGATCTTGACAATGCATATCCTAAAGATGAGTTTCCACTGCCCATTCCAAAGCTAATGATTGATGCTACAACTGGTTTTGAGGCAATGTCGTTCATGGATGGTTCTTCTGGCTATAATCAAATCCGCATGTCACCAAAGGATGAAGAATTCACCGCATTTCGCACCCCTAAAGGTATATATTGCTACAAAGTGATGCCTTTTGGTCTAAAAAATGCTAGTGCCATATATCAAAGGATTATGCAGAATATATTTGATGACTTACTCTACAAAAATATTGAATGTTATGTTGATGATTTGGTGGTGAAGTCGAGAAAGAGGGGTGACCATTTTAAAAGACTTAAGAATGGTGTTTGAATTGTTCCGAAGATATCAGCTAAGGATGAACCCATTAAAATATGCCTTTGGGGTTACTTCAGGCAAATTTCTTAGCTTTATTGTGCAACATTGAAGGATCGAGATTGATCAAGCTAAATTTGATGCCATCTTGAAGATACCCCAGCCTCGAGACATTCATGAGTTAAAAAGCCTTCAAGAAAAGTTAGCTTACCTGAGGAGGTTTATTTCGAATCTAGTTGGGAAATGCCAACCATTCAGTCATTTTATGAAGAAGGGTATTCCTTTTAAGTGGGACCAAACATATAGTGAAGCTTTTGAAAGTATCAAAGCATATCAGGTAAACCCTCCAGTGTTAGCAACCTCTATACCTGAAAAGCCATTGATACTCTACATTACAGTAGAAAAAAGGTCTGTTGGAGCCCTATTAGCTCAAGAGAATAGCGAAGGCAAAAAAAACTCTTTTTACTAATTAAGCAGAATGATGACACCAAATAAGCTGAATTATTCACCAATCAAAAAGTTATGTTTGGCTTTAATCTTCTCAATTCAAAAAATGAAGCATTATTTTCAAGCTCACGTTGTTCGTCTCAAATCTAAAGCAAATCCCATCAAGTTTGTCATGTCAAAACTAGTCCTCAGCGGTTGACTGGCAAGGTGATGTCACGCCCCAAGTTGTTGTTAGGATGGACTAGCACCCATTGCCGATAAGGCTCGGGAGAACCAACCTATATCTATGAGCTTGTATACATATTATAAGTAACTTTCTATGTTT
>JAOTQJ010000111.1:21353636-21382407 GCA_025642045.1 Solanum sejunctum | reverse complement strand
AGAAAAACATTCAAAGACAAACTTTACACAATACTTTTCACTATTGCCCTTTGTAAAATCATAAATATATAGTGTAATTTATTTCCTAAAAAATATAAAAATTCAATAAATGAAGGGTAAATATGGAAAAAGTTTCAAACATTCATCTTGAACTTTGAAAAATTCAACTATTTTTAACCTTAAAAAAAACTAAAAAATTCAATTTAATTTGAGACGAATGGAGTACATTGTAAGAGGTACGCATTAATTAAGAAGAAAACTAATAATGAAAGAATTCTAAAATATATGGTAATAAAAAAATTTTAAAAAATTATATTGAGACTTTTAAACCGCATGACAGTTATTGGTAAAACGTTTCCCTCTTGGTTCTTCCCAAAATCTTAAAATTCTGAGAAGAACTGTTGAGATTTTTCGTGAGTACTGGCTTTTCTGTCTTGTTATGATTTTCTTGTAATTACATATGTAATTATGTATTCTTGTGTGTATTTATTTGTCCATTCATTCAAAAAGTTGGTACGAATTGATATGGATATATACCCGTGCAACATACATGTTGAAAAATTAGATTGGACACATTCCTTTTTGTTTGTTTGTTTGTTTGTTTATTCCAAGTATAATTAATCAATATAGGCTTTGTACGAATTGATATGGATATATACACGTGCAACATACATGTTCAGAAACTAGATTAAACGTAACAGTTCACTTTACTTTTCGTTTGTATGTTCTAAGTATAATTAATCAATATAGGCTTCAAATGGAGAGAAGCAGAGATGAAGATGATCAAGAAAGCGCGCGAGGGGGATCAACAGAAAATGCATTCAAGGATGAATATGTGCCACCGTGGGAGAAACAAATAACATGGAGAGCAATGGTGACCGGATTGATCCTCAGCGTTGTCTTCAATTTCATCGTTTGCAAACTCAATCTCACAACTGGTGTTATCCCTTCTCTCAATGTAGCAGCCGGCCTGTTGGGGTTCGCGGGGGTTAGACTATGGACTGCTGTGATTGACAAGTTTGGAATGTTGAAGCAGCCTTTTACTAGGCAGGAAAACACCGTTATACAGACGTGTGTTGTTGCTTCCTCTGGCATTGCGTTTAGCAGTGGGACAGCAAGTTATATATTGGGAATGAGTCCATTCATTGCATCTCAAGCAGATGCAGGAAATACCCCGAATAATACTAAGAAGCTTGCAATTAGTTGGATGGTTCCTTATCTTTTTGTTGTCAGTTTTGCTGGTCTGTTTTCAATTGTCGCGTTAAGAAAGATGATGATAATGAAGTACAAGTTGACGTATCCAAGTGGAACTGCAACTGCATACCTTATCAACTGTTTCCACACTCCAAAAGGAGCTAAGCTCGCGAAGAAACAAGTTGGTTCGTTGTTCAAATCGTTTGGGTTCAGCTTTATATTTGGGGCGGTCCAGTGGTTATTTGCAAGGGAAGAAGAGTGTGGATTTGGTCATTTGCATACATTTGGTTCCCAAGCATTTGCCAGAAAGTTCTATTTTGATTTCTCGTCGACTTATGTTGGAGTTGGTATGCTTTGCCCCTATATGGTAAATATATCATTGCTAATTGGTGCTATAGTCTCATGGGGTATAATGTGGCCAGAGATTGAAGCAAAGGAAGGGGATTGGTACCCTACTGGCTTAAAATCGTCAAATCTTCATGGTATTCAAGGATACAGAGTATTTATCGCGATTGCCATGATGCTTGGTGATGGTATTTACCATTTTGCCTACATGTTGGTGGTCACAATCTTAAGTTTCAAAAAGAGGACAAGTCCTTCGAAAGAAAATGATGATGAAGAAGAAGAAGATAATGACAAGAAGATACAAAACGAGTATTTCTTGAAAGACCAGATTCCCAACTGGGTAGCCGTGGGGGGATACGCTGGTATTGCAGTCATATCTATCATTGTGGTACCTATTATCTTCCATTCACTCAAATGGTATCACATTTTGGTTGCCTATTTGATTGCTCCTATTTTGGCCTTCTGCAATTCTTATGGAGCTGGCCTCACTGATTGGTCCCTTGCTTCAAATTACGGTAAAATTGCAATCCTTACGTTTAGTTATTGGGTTGGTTTGGAGAATGGTGGAGTGATTGCTGGACTTGCTTCATGTGGTTTGATGATGTGCATAGTAGACACAGCTGCTGGCTTAATGGGAGATTTCAAGACTGGTTACTTAACCCTTTCATCCCCGCGTTCCATGTTCTTTAGCCAACTCATTGGAACTGCCATGGGTTGTATCATAACCCCTCCAATCTTCTGGATTTTCAACTCTGCCTATCGCTTAGGTGATCCAGGAGGTTCATACCCTGCACCGTATGGTCTCATGTATCGTGGAATCGCCTTACTTGGTGTCGAAGGTTTTGGAAGTCTACCCAAACATTGCCTCAATCTCTCTATTTGGTTCTTTATGGCTGCTATTCTCATCAACCTAGTCACTTTACTGCTGAAGACATTTGAGACCAAATATGGAATTTATCGATTCATTCCAAGTCCAATGTGCATGGCTATACCATTTTACCTTGGCGGGTACTTTGCCATTGACATGTGTGTAGGGTCATTGATCCTATTTGTTTGGCAAAGGTATAACAAGCAGATGGCAAAGGATTTTGGACCTGCAGTAGCTTCTGGTTTAATATGTGGCGACTCCTTGTGGGGAATTCCAGCATCTGTTCTTGCTCTAGCTGGTGTCAAAGCTCCATTTTGCTTGAAATCTTAGTCACATAATCTTTGTTGATGTTGATGTAAAGTTGGAACTATCCTATGCTCAATATGCTTTCTTGTGAATTCAAGTCATTTAATTGGAAATCTGGGAATGCAAGTATTACATAATAATATGCTTCTTATCCTTGTTCTGCATCGTTTACAGGTTCACAAATACAATTTAGCATTATTTTTTTAGGAAAAAGAGCATTTTATATTTTGCACAAATTGTTACTCTTTCAAGATAGGTCGAGCCTTAGAGGTCAATGCCATGATTTGAGTGTTGCTTCTCTATGATATGGTCCGATAATCGTAGTGTCTGAGCCAATTTTTGGATTACTCTATACATCAATGTTAGAACATATTAAAAGAGATCGCCCAAGTGTTGTCTCTGCTTAAATTTGAACCTGAAACCTCATGATGCTCAACCTACTCATCTTTAACCTCTTACCTACTTTGTTGGCCACTAAGCCACACCTACTCTGCTAAAACATATTAAAAGAGATTGCCTAAGTGTTTTGTTTCTGCTGAAATTTGAACCTGAAACCTCATGAAACTCAACCTATTTCGTTAGCCACTAAGCCACACCTAATCATCTTTGACATCTTACCTACTTTGTTAGCCACTAAGCCACACATACTCGTCTTTAACCTCTTTCTCGCTGTCATTTTCGTTAACGTCTGCTAGCTTCCAATGTATTCTGTGTGTAGATGGACAGTTTATGATTTTATTACTCCCTTTCCTTTTACATCATATGACTGGCAAAATGTTGCACACTCTTGAATACTGTTTTCATTTCATCAGTTAGCTAGCTAATAATCCTAATCAATCAATTGCATTTCAAACATCAGAAACCAAAATAGTTTAGATTCATGTGTTCATCGAATGGCTAGATATTTGATTATATATATCATCCGACTCGTGGTGAATTAGGAGTTACCTATCTCACTAGATCTTGCATGCATTGATAGAAATGATAGCCCTGAGTGCATAACGCCTAATGAGTTATTGGTCATGGGGAACACAATCCGAGCTTAAGTCTCACTTTATACACAACAAGCTGTCAAAAGTTATTTGTCATTAATTAATCATATTCAAATACATATTGCACCCTACTCGATACTATTTTCCCTCAGTTGTAAAAGAGGCAACAATTGCACTTTGACCGATAGAATAGCATATATGCAAACCTGTGGAGGTAGAAAGGTAGGGTTTTCAAAAGACAAAGGAGGATAAATAAAGAAAAACGTACACTTGACATGTTAAAGTTTAACCCCAAACTAGACTTATGAATCGAACTTGTGTAGGTAGAGAGGTAATTTTCAAAAGACAACAACAACATACCCTGTAAAATCCCACAAGTACAATCTGAAGAGAGTAAAATATACGCAAATCTTATCACTACCTCATAGACATAGAGAGGCTATTAGTTTTCAGAAGACAGAGGAAGCTAAATGAAGAAAAATGTACAATTTGACATGTTAAAGTTTAACCCCGAACTAGACTTCATGAACTTGTATAGGTAGAGAGGGGTGATTTTTCGAGAGACGACAACAACAACAATATACCTAATGAAATCCCACAAATAGGATCTGGGGAATGCAAAACATATGCAAACCTCACAACTACCTCATAGAGATAGAGACCGTTGATTTTCAAAAGATAGGGGCGGCTACATGGAGAAAAACGTACAACTTGACATGTTAAAGTTTAGTCGCAAACCGGACTTCGTGAACAAGGTCATCGCACTTCAGGTAAATTGACTGTCGTGCAAAGGGATTGAGGTGGTGCCCATGGCTCAACAAAATCAAAATACGATATAAGGTAAACTAGAAGACTCAAATAGAACAAGGCCTATTCCACCAAAAGAAATCAAACTATACAAAAATCAAATATGGAAGAATATGAGATGCTGCTTTTTCTTAAATTACTCAACTCATATGTACAGAGAAGAGAGACCTAACAAATGAGAAAATTGGGTGAAACCAGATTGAGGGACTTCAAGGACTTGCAACTGATAAAACTCCTATCAACTAAGTATGATACACAAGGGGGTCAGGGCCAAGGCCAATTCGACTTTGGGGAACCTGGAATGGGTTATCAACACAAGCTGGTCCCATTACTATCTCGGGTTGCAGAACAGGAAAACTAAAAAGCCAATGCTTGCTATATTGTCATTCATATCTCCTCTACATAAAGTAACTGAGAGACGTTTTCTTTCTTGATCCACCTTCTCCATATAAATCATTCCACTGGAGAAGCTCATTCATATTTGAAGATTCTGATGATACACTCGCACATACCTGCATTTGGCAACACACAAACAAGTTATGATTCTAAAGAGGAGTAGTATTCACTCTTTTAACGCGCCCTAACAAGTAGTAACAACTTTTATTTTGCATAAATAGGTACAAAACCATGAAGCTTCCTGGTATGTTAGTTCATAACAAGAATATTATATCAACGTCCAACATTATCTATAGCAGCAAAGGTATTTCTCAGGAGGAAATGATATTTCGATTGAGTTTATCAATTAGCTGCTACTATGAAGGCATCAAGTGCGATGGTCATTTGATCGCATTATCTTAACTTTTCTTCTTCTTTACAGATGAGGTCTTCTGGAGCTTGCAAGCATAATAACAAGGATAAAGACAAGATGGGTGTAGGTTTATGTAAAGAGACACTCTAGAATTGACCAAAACGAGGCACCAGAATAAGATAATTGCCTAAAAGAATAACATTTGAGCTCATAAGTCCAAGTGCCAAAGTTCCTCGGACCCCCAACTTTACCCAATGGATATCCCCTTAATCACTCTAATCCACACTATTAGCAGGCATTGCACCATTACAAGGATGGTGATGCTGTATAGGGGGCCAAAGAAATTAGCTGATAAAAATAGGATGCAAGACACAATGCACATAACGAGGCAATGTACCATTAAAACACCACCATAAAAGAGAAGAGTACTGGAATTTATCTCTATATTTCGCTTGCCGGATTAAGGCCCTACCGGTGCAGGTACAAGGTCCCTACACTAACAGCTGACTAGAAGACACTAGGGTAATAAAGAATCTTTAGACTTGCAGGAAAGAAGCCACTATTAAGAGAGAATTATCTCAGTTGGAGGAGCTATTGATCTTTCAACATGAATTAAGGCTGCCTCATTGAAACCACAAAATGTTGTGGTGGACTCTAGTGCGATCACATGAACCGAATTCCATTTTAACTACTTCACCAGTTGCATGTAATAAGACGTGAGAGCCACCAACACTCACCCAGTTAATGTGATATAACCTTAATTTCATGACGACGGCTCCGAAATCCCAAATCTGTATCTCTCACCAACAAATATATAAATAAAATTAAACTAATCACTTGAGTCCCAAAGTCTACTTAGCAGTAAATAAGACTATCAACCTTTCTCCTGAACTCCCCATGTAAATTTTGCAAAGAAAATAGAATGCAACACATTAAATGAGCTTAACAAACTACAGTATGTGCTATTATACCTGCTCATGTGCATACTTAAAATCATCCATGTTAAGAGGACGAATGTCTGCACTACTATGCAATGACGGTGTTGGCCTGTCCTCTGCAATTGCCAATGTTTTCTCCTGAAATCATGGCCCAAAGTGAAAAGAGAAAAATAATCAATAGATTAGCAGATTAAAGTGTAAAGACACCTCGCAGATGATGATGACCCAATAATTTTAAGCATCATGAAATGAAACAAACATCATGAAGCATAACTAAATGACTTCCAAACAAAATTAGTAATAATTACATTTTTTTGTATGTCGTAGATCTAGGTCACCAATTCAACAAAGCGTTTAAAGGTTATATAATTATAAGGAACAACAAGACTGAACTCAGTTAACTGACCTTCTTCTCCTTCTCCAAAATTTCTCTAATAGGGCAATGCGCTGCGCTCACACATAAATTCTGGGATAGGAAATTCAAAGTGACAGTAAGTATGATATGCAACATAGAATATAAATGCAGTTTTGAAGGAGGGATTGCAAAAACTAGTGCATTAGGAAATAAAGTAATCTGGATCCAGACCTTTAAATCACTCCCTGAATACCCTTCTGTCATATTAGCGATAGCTTCTAAATCGACATTTGGGGCTAATTCTTCCTTAGCCAATATAACTCCCAATATTTTCTCCCTATTTGAAGCATCTGGCAAGTTTACCATTAACCTACATCAAAGGTACACTTACGGCATCAAAACACATAAATCACTAAGAAATCATGATCAATCAATCAGTTACATAAATCACAAGGAATTATCAATTTAAGTTTACCTACGAGGAAGCCTCCTAATAACTGCTTCATCAAGGTCGAAGGGTCTATTTGTTGCAGCAAGTACAAGAACTCGTTCCTTGTCTTTCGTACGCAAACCATCCCAGTTAACCATGAATTCGTTCTTCATTTTCCGCATAGCTTCATGCTCTCCAGGATTTTCTCGTCTTCCCAACATGCTGTCCACCTAGTAGACATGAAGAAATGGATGGAAAAGGAAAATATAAACAAGAATGACATAAAGAAGAAAATAACTTTGTAGGAACTTGAAAAGGAAAATCAAACTGTCATCTATTTAGGAAATAAAAGATAAATTTAGTGCAGCGATGGCCGAATTGCGAAGAAAATGTCACCAACCTCGTCAACGAAAACAACGCTAGGAGCTATTTTACTAGCTAACGTGAAGACTGCTTTGACATACTTCTCCCCTTCACCAAACCACTGGCAAGAAAAAGTTAACCATTTTAAGGAGGACAAGTCAGAAAAGAAACAACAGAAACCACATATCAGTAGTACCTTGGATGTAATGCTTGACATTGATATGTTGATAAAGTTGGCACCAGCCTCAGTAGCAACAGCTTTTGCAAGCATTGTTTTACCAGTACCTGGAGGTCCAAAGAGCAATATTCCCTTGCAAGGCTGCAGATAGCATCTTATCAGACGTAGATTTAATAACCTAAACCTCCCCCCAACAATACGAAGCCAAAAAAGAGAAGAACACACACACAGATGGGGGAGGAATGAAAATGCCAATGGACATCAACATAAAGCAAATCATTTCCTTCTACCTTGATCAGCAACCCAAGGAAGATGGGAAGAGATGAAAGAAAGAATGAACATCCCAATGGACTTCAACATAAAATAAATTCCTTTTACCTTGGTCAGCTGTCCTTTACAAAACAATTCCGGTCGCTGAAGAGGCAGCATCACCAGTTCTTTCAGAGTATCCTTCACAGTTTCCAAGGCCCCAATGTCATTAAAAGTAACACCAATATCACTAGGAGGAATTACATCCCCAAGTAACTTCTTCTCGAACTCATTTTCAGTAACCACGTCCTGAAAGTCAAGCATCCATCTCACAATTCAGCAAATTCAGGACGAGAAACGCCTTTTAAATAAGTAAATTTGCACAGACGAGAAAAAAATTAAACCTTCACCTTGAGGGATTTCTTTACACTTTTGGTTTCACCCTGAATGCCTTGAAACATTTTAAACCCATAAGCAATGCTGCGAATAAAAATACATTTCAGTGACATGTAAACTAACCAAAAAGAACCTTCGCCCCTAGACAGTTGAACCAAGAGAACATTTATTCTACATGTTACAACATTATGGACCAAAGAGTGAAATTAAATTTGACCTTTCACTGGAGATAACTAGCTTCGGCTCTTTCACAGAAGACTCAGATTCATGCATAAAGTGATGACTCAAAGCCCAGCCGATTATCTTTTCAACACCTTGACAACCACATCAATAAACATGACAAACTATTATGATCAATTAAAGGATTCCAAATCTAAAAGGCCTAAAGCAGCGAGAAATGACTTACTTTCATTCGTCAGTGCTTGATCTTTTATGCATAGAGTTTCAAGGTCATTGCAATTAATTCTGACTCGATTCAAAACCTGCAACCACCCATATAGTTAGAAAACTCAACCAAACGGTTCATTGAGGATACAATTTCATAAGCATATACTCATCTATCTTACATAAATCATCATAAATGTTAATTGTAAACATTATTCTTATGTTTTACAGTTTTAGCTCCATAAGTAGTTGAACAAAATAAACTGCCTCTTCTCACAAGGGATACACCGATGAGAAGGTGGTTTTAGCCTTTCAGGTGAATCCAGGATAAGACAGTAAGAAAATCAAAATCGAAGTGCTAAAGAAATGTACATGGTGTTGCCTATGTAAGTAATTAGAATTCCACAGAACATAGAATACTTCGTAAGGTCCCACATAATCCACAACTGGAGAACACTGAGAGGATCTAAGATAAAAGGTTTTCCCCTTGGATGGTAAGTATATAGCACTCACATTGCGAATGCTTGCTATGTTTGACTGAGATTTCATAGTTTCCATATCCCGATCTAACTTTTGCTTCCAGTCTGATAATAAGGTTTCATCCTGCCACAAGACAAACATTAAATGCTTGCATCAAAATCAATAGAGTTGGCAGTCTAAAAATGAACTGGAAGTTACCTGAGGGATCTGTATGGTAACTTTGTTGGGAAACAGTCGTGTGAGCTGCTTCATTGTCTTGGGCATTTCTTTGCTTTTATCATGCAACCTACCAAAATTATCCTGGAAAGAGATGACATTCAATGCAGTATATATCAACCAATTTATAGGCTCATGTACTTCTAGAATGCAATTAAACATTCACTTAGAAACTTCAAGGAGATGTGAATAAGAAGAAGAAGAATAACAACAATAGCCTTCATAGAAAAGAAACCATCAACAACTTTTTTTTTGACAAGTCAATATTAACAATAACTTGTCGAGAAAATATTATTAGCAATGACAACAACGGCGACTCCACTCTTCTTTACAACTCGCGAATAGAGCTAGCAAGTTAAATGCAAGCCCATAGGCCTGTCCATTCCAGAACCATATGAACCATACTAGTTCATAGTTTAGCACACAATGGTAAAAATAGGTTTCAAAATCTTTATTGAGTTGGGTGTGGGTTTAAGAAATGCTATGTTTCTTTTGAGGGAATGATAGGGGAATTGGGTTGGGGATAGGACATCAGTTTAAAGGATTTGGTAAAGGAAAAAACACAGGAACATAAAAAAATGTTCTAGTCAATTTGTTTGTATGCCACACCTGCCACCCTCTAATCCCAAACAAACCCAGCAAAAGAAATTTAGTATTGCCATTCAAAAAAAAATACTATTTCCTTCCATTCTATAACTTCCCTCCCTCTTACTTTTTTAAAGGTTAACAGTATTTCATTTCAACAGCTTCATCATCCAAGAAATGATGAATGGAAACTTACATCCCACCTCAAGGGTACATTACAAGTTTCCTATGAAATCTACTAAATCAATTGTCTCCCCTATCAGACTACCTTTACACCAAAAAAACAAAAGATTTGTACAATTCATTCTAATTCTCTGTAACTTGGTTCTTTTCCCTTCAAAGCATCTTAAGTTCCTTTCTTTATATAGAGTCCACCAAATACAGGCAAGAGTGGATTCCCTCCCTCTTACTTACAGACACATCATACATATCATCTACTACAAACACCACACATAAAAGAAATTTCTACAGGTCATCGGTGGGTGGTAGTAGTATTACAAAGGGACACTTAAACCCCTGAAAGAGGCTCAAAACATGTTAAGCGCTTTGCCTCTCTTAATGTGCGCTTCAGGGTAGTCATCGAGGTTCTAACACATACTTTTCCTTGCCAATAAGCCTCTTTTGAAGAGGCAACAATGAACAATTGATATTTCAGTTCATTGTGAAAAAAAAATCAATTTCTTCGTTCATATATTTATCATTCAAGCTTATAATTGTTAGTCTTCAATTAAACATATATCTTTGTATTTTTTTTTCCCTTCACATTTTTTTCATTAAAGTCCATGATTTATTTGTGTTAATTTCCCTACTGACCTTAGAGCATTTTTGTGTTGTTTGCTTTTGATAACACTGGGTGGTGATAGCTTTTGTGATTGAAAGATGAAGAGGTATGAGTAGGAAAAGAAATATATGTCTGGTATAAGATAGGTAAGAGCAGAAATATTTGGGTTGTTTAAGAAGAAAGAACAAGGATATGGAACAAAGGGGTATCACAGGTGGGCTGATAAGGGTTGTACTGGTTACTAAAACCCAATCTGTTCCTGCCCATACCCAACCTAATCCACAAATTTGACCTCACTATGCCTGAGAATTTCATGTAATGTAGGAAAGAGTTTGAGTTGTATGCTCGACCATGCAAATGTGTGAGTGAAATACTTTCCAGAACTTAATGTCAGCCATGGCAAAATAGAAAAAAAATTTGAATTTTGTGATTTATCACAAAAATACATTCAAATAAATATATAAAAGTATGAAATTGGGCACATGTGAGATATGGATAGCAATCGGCCCCGAGGGCTTTGGTCTAGTGGTAAGAGCACAGTGGGTGATATGTAATTAGGCACATGTTATGGGCTTGAACCCAGCCAAAGACAAAAGTCTGGTACGTAAGTAGGAGTAGAGCGATAGGTCATTATCCACCAAGTTTCGAGCCATGCACTAACTGGCCTTACAGGTTTCACTGTTATCAATATATATATATATATATATATATATATATATATATATTAGAGTAGAAAAGAATGTATTGTATAAGAATAAGGTATGAGGGAATGGGGTTTTGTGGGTAAAAGCCGGCACCCATATTGTTAAAACCCAATTGACACCCAATCGCATGAAACTCCTACACCTCAGCATATTGAGGAAAAAGAATCTGTTTAGTATCGTATGCTCTTCAACTATGCAATTCATAAATGATCAAATGAAAAGGCTTGGAGAATCCCAAGTGTAAGTCATGTGTAATAACAAGATAAAGAAAATCCATATTAGACTATTAGCACACTGACAACCTCCCCTAAGACGTGCAGTCACAGTGCTTACATCCTCGTAGTTCTTATAAACACTGAGAACAAGAAATGGAAAAACAAAAAACAAAAGGAAGAGAAAGCTCTACATACTGGGAAGGCAAGGTCAAGCAAAGCCGTTTGGTTACTTCCAAATTTTGTAAATAGCAAGCCACTGGGATGCGACTGTAACAGATAAAGTAAGGCTATCAGAATCACAAGTCAAATTTTTATCATAAAATGCAAAATAACTAGGCGTTAGCATACTTTCTCCTTTCGGCTATCCGACTGGGCATGGCAAGCTATGGCAACAATGTTCTCAGGCAAATGCTCAAGCTTAATCTTGAAAGCAGCATAGGCCTCAGGATTACCCACCATCGACTTCTCAATGTCTTTGATGAACAGAACTAGAGGGCCATTTTTACTTTCTTTTGAAGCAACCTACACAGGGAAAACATTTAAATAAACTAACCACACTCGGCTCAGAAATGGAATAGTATCATGGAGAAGCATATTAGGAAATATACCTCAAAGAGTTCATTGATAGCAAGTTTATCGATTTCATCAGTGCTTGAGCTATCAAGACGGAGCAAGTCAGCTGTGGAAAAAGCAAAGATCAGGTCACCAAAAAGGTATCCTCCGTTATTCAACATAGCTGAGACAGGCAACAAAAATAAACTATGGAACTTTCTGCTATAAAGCAGGCAGCAGAGAAATACCAGCACAAAAGAACCCATGATCTTCATCACACAGACCACCAAGATCAGTACCCTCTGGAATTGATTTATCGAATCTGACACCAATTTTAGAGGACCCATTTTCCTCAAATGCAAGAACCACTTTGCCCCTGTAACCATATGTTGGACCCCTGCAATCATGCATGTCTTGTGATTTTTAAAATAAAGGAGTGATTGACTGACATATCTCAATAGAGACAGCATTTTTTTCCCAAAAAAATTAACTAACAACAAGTCAATCCTGACATAGAGCATTCGGTGCACAGAGAACAAGAAGTAGGCTAATAGATTGTTTACTTGAGCTTTCGTGAGGCCAGAAGTGTTTAGTTTAGAAAAATAAGGTGTTTGGCCAAAGTTCTGAGAGAAAATAAGTGTTTCTAGGGAATAGCAAAACTTGTTTTTCAGAAGCTAAAATGTAGCTTTTTCCCACAAGTATTTTTTGAAAAGCACTTTTGAGAAGAACACACTTACAAGCACCTTTAATGCTGCTTTTAAAAGTTATTTGTTGAACACAAACTGCTTCTCACCAAAAGCACTTTTTTTGAAAACCACTTTCGAAAATAAGCTAATTTTAGAAGCTATGGCCACACATGCTATAATTAAATTTACTAAACAAGTCAATCCACACACACCGACTAATAGCAAAGGTATAGGCTCTCATCCTAAAGGACTACTGGATAATACTAGAGACTGAAATCTAAATAGTGAATCTTTGAACATTGAAGTAAATGGTTACTTTATTATCATACTTTACATACAAAAGTTAACAGTGTCCCCTTTAGGAATTAGGACTATTGGATAATACTAGAGACTGAAATCTAAATAGTGAGCTTTCGAACATTGAAGTAAAATGGTTACTTTATTATCACTCTCATCATACAAAGTGTTTTTTTCTTTTTCCTTTTTTTTTTTTTTGAAACTGGTAACATGTATGCTTCAACATTAAGGGTATGCTGGCCACCTCCAAAAGTGTGCTTACACAGATAGCTAATTATCTCATCATACAAAAGTTAACACTGCCTCCTTTAGAACTGGTAAAACAATGAACACCCAAACAAGTAGCGTCCGTAAGGAAGTAAAACAATTGATCAACATTAGTATAAAGGAAGAGATTAATAATTAATTAGTAATTTAAAACCACATATAAACACAAGCAAATCGTATCTCTATCCATGATAATCTATTATGCCAGAATATCTAGGCGAGACTTATGTGGGCTGGATCTTTTGGAAGCTTTTGGATCTAGTGAAAAGATAAAAGGGAAGTTCATTAGGAGTTATTATTAAATATTTTCTACAAGTGGAATTTTTGACAAAAAGTTGGCCCATTCAAGAAAAATGGTTCCATGAAACTTTTGAAGTCATTACATATAAGACCACTTAATTCATTCAACTAAAAAGAGTATTAACGCTATTAAACAACTACTAACTCAATTACAAAATCGACTAATATTCCAACTGATTCGGAAAAAAAGATCCATATCATGAACTCAAGTAAACAGCCATTGTAAAACACTAAGCAACTTAGCTAGCAACTTATATATGGAGACGTGCAAATTGCATTTGTCTAAGGACATTGAAAGTATCAAAGAATACTCGGGCTGATCATAAAGTCAATAATTCTATTCGTTGAAGATTTTAACAAGACATTGTATTTAAACAGCAAATTTTCAGAACTGATTCAAAATACATCATCAAGCATACCACATATGAGAATTAATGAGTGTACTGAATTAATATCAGTGGAAATAAATTAACAGGACTTATTGCAGTTACCTTAAAGGAGCTTGCAATGGAGAAAAGCCTGATGTTAAAGATCCAACATACTTCACTCTATCACCTGTCAAAATGACAGGTTTAGCATTAAGCACAAAACTGCCACTCCAAAGGATATTTTCTAACCCGACGTACATAACGAAACGATGGTTCCTATCTTTATCAGAGAGAGAATCTAAAAGGACTCCTCACTATTAAAGCAACAATTACCTTTCTTGAAAGTGTAGTTTTTTGACGAGGCAGTCGATGCCTCCTGCTTAGGCTGAGCATGAGAACTTAAAATTGAACCACCAGTTATATCAGCCTCAACACTGGAAGCTGGCTTCTTATTAAGATGCAATGCTGCCGCTTGCGCAGCACGCTTAGCAAATACACTAACTCTTACTTTGACAGGCTCGACATCTTTGGCAATTGAACCCTATATAATATTAAAGAAAAAACAAATGAATTGCAGGACAATGAAAATTCAATCACATTAACCGGCTCTTACACCAATAATAACAGAAATGTTCAGAGTACGCATCCCTCCCATATTACGTAACACTGCAGAATAACGCTCAGGTGGCAGCTGTTAAGTTGATAAAATACTCTTCAAAAAGTCTGACCACCATCCATATGATTATTGGAAAAATTTTGCAGAACTTTAGATTGCATTGCCCTGAGCCAGCCGTCAAGCACTTCCCCATTTACTTCTTTCTAATCTGGCTTGCAGTGGGTAGTGTGGATGTTCATCGTTACAGGAGCATACTAACAAAATCCCTAAAGAAATAAGAAAAATTGTTGATTTACACGAGCAAACTAACAAATTTGCAGCCAAAGTTTCTGTCCCATTCTCTAATTCCCCATTGAAATGATATCCCTATTGTTCTCGAGGTCGAGGCTCAAACCCAAACGTCATTTCCTTTCTGTCAGTAAATCTAGATGAAATGAACCGTAATACATGAAGTGGTTGATCTCTTAATGATTACAGTAGAAAAAAGAAACATTTGGCCATTATGCAAAGGAGCTCATGGTCTATAATTTTAGATAGAAGTTTTCTTTTTTCAACCTCAGTAAAAAGACTTTCCTATTCCATTTATTATGATGGAAGAATTGGAAAACCAGAATGTGAATTTTTCTCGCATAGCTTTCAACTATATTTTCACTTTCCATAAGAGGAGGCAGTAGGGAATAAGTTAACCAATATAAAGGGGCATCTTGGGTGTTCCAAGTGGTAAAAATAGTATGAGACCCTCAAATGAGTAGACGACACATGAGTCCAGTAACAGAAAACACTTACACCAGGCAGCAAGAGAGAATCAACTATCAGTAGCTTAGCACCAAAGTACTTGGCAAGTGCTTTGGCCAATGTCTCCTGATAAATTTCTGAACCTGTGAGCAGCAAGTCAATGTGATTTTTAGGACAGGATTGAACTCAACAAAACTAGATAATTGATTTCTACGGAGCGGTAGTTACCTACTGGACCTGATAGCAAAATCCTAGGGCACACTGTGGAGAGATCTGATGTATATTTTGCAAACTCATTACACTTCAAATGTATATAAGTGGAAGCAATCAGAACATTCTTTGTGTTTTCACTGTCAGAGAAAACAATCCAGAAATCAATAAAACAAATTCCAGAAATATGTGTGTGCCAACTTCCACTTGAATAAACATAATGTTGCAGCCAGAAGTAATGAAGGCAGAAATGACAGCAACATCAACCAGAAAATGGGGGGTATCAATAATTACCATAAATAATATGGAAAATTTTCAAATGTGACATCAATACTGTTGCAATCAACTACTCCTTGCTGTAAGGCATTTTTAAATGATTGGCTCCTAGTTAGAGCAGAAATTGGAGGATCAAAATCCTTGAATACTTCTCGGAAATTCCTTTGCTCCTCCAAAATTTTGGAAATGCTACCAGTCAAATCAAACTCAGAAGCAGAAGATCCAGCAAGCACTTGAAGGAGAGGTTGCACCTTCCCAGTCTCTGCATCAACCGAATCTAATGCAACATTATCAAGATTAAAGTTACCATTTTCAACACCAGGAGATATTACATCATTCTTCTCATCCACCAAAACACCAGGTTCATCATTACCATCAGAAGCATCCTTCATATCAGTATCTAAATCTTCTTTCTCTGTCAGACCACTGGCAGCGGGTAGTATTGGCACCTCTGAACCTTGTTTAACATCCTTACCATTTTGAGATGATGGTGGGAGAAGGGACAGATCTTTCTGAAGATCTGACAAAGATGCCAGGGTCGATGCAACTGCTACAGTGGAGGGGTCCCCGGACCTTGCCTCAAGGTGCAGTCCCTTGATGGATCCACTATGAGCTTCCAATATGCTAACAGGATGAGCCAAACTTGTAGCAGATAAGTCGTTGTCAAAGATCTAAAAGTATAATCAAGGAAATGCTGGTAATTCTAGTTCTAACAGCCAAAATGGATTTCACATTTTTTACATGTGTATGAACTCTCAAACACAATGAATTAAGGATACGTAAGCATGTTGACCAGATGAACCAAAAACAACCTCATCACCTCCTTTAAGAGGAACAGTAGAATTCTTTGGGTAGACCTTGCCATTGACTTGCACATCGCCTTTTTTCCCCGTAATTTCAAGAAGAGTAATGGATACCCCTTTCTGGTCATAAATAAAACACAAATAGAATGAATAATGTGGATTTTTTTATACAAACTAGTGAGAAAACAAAGGAAAACAATGTTAAATGATGAGGACACATTATTTCTGAGCCAGGATAAATAGTGTCTTAACAAAAATTCAGGTTTACCTCTGTCTCAGTGTGCTTGAGATTACATAAAGTTTTACTAACAGTAGAATCTCCTATCCACAAGTCACTGCCACGACCTTGACCTACAGTATACGTTGGGTGATGCATGACAAAATGAGGATTCTGCAAAAGCAAGTAGAAGCTAGTTAGTGTATGGGTTGTTTAATTTCAGAAGAAAACCCATTAACAAGTTGGCATCTGCGATGTTGTTGATAATAGGTACGATAAATATGTAAAATGATCCAGCCTACTTTTAAAAGTGAAAAGAGCTTGATAGCATGTGCAACCATTTTGAGTATGTTTAAGTTTATCAGTAAAAAGAAACTTTCTAATTGTTAACTTCCATAAGGCTAATGTTGAAAGACAGTCAATTGAGTGGCCAACACCAAGCCTCGTCTCCTCAATACACTAAAAATAGAATTGTCTCTCAAACTACCATATCAAAAGAAGAACTATTACAAGACTTAAGAGAATGAGTCATACCAAAGCAGTCTGGAGACATTATAAGTTGCACCTTCATGTAAAATCTAACTCAACTTTCTACATGTTTTCAACACCAACCCTACCATGGTTATATTTTTTATATTTTAATATTCTTCTAGAATGTGGTGTTCTGCCTAGCTTGGGTGCACCTTGACTACTACCCGTTACCTCCAACTAGTTCAGGTATTGAGTACCTCTGTCCACAAGTCTGAGATAGATGGAAATAAGTCTCCTAGTGTTTTTGCCTCGGCTGAAATTTGAGCTTGAGACCTCATGCCACTTAACTCTTTTCATAGTGGCCACAACATTGGGTACAAATAATTGTGGTACAAAGCCAACTTGCGCTTCAGCACTCGTGTTGGTTTGTTGGACAACATTGAGACACTACCTCACACAATCTTATGCTTTTCTAGAAGTTCTTTTCCAGCACACAACACAAACTTCAGAAGCAAAATGGATTCTTCGCATAATGAGACCTTTTAGAATGTTAAATCCATCCTTCTTTCAACAAGTCTTTAATTTTTAAAAAAAAATCCGAGCAAAGTCTTTAATAAAATTTATCAAAAAGAATACCTTTAATCAACAATGAACATCAAGACCTTGTAACTACATTTAGAAATTTAAAATCCCTGTACCAGACTACGCGATCCACATCTACTCTTTTTTATACAACTTTCCAGAAAACAAAAAGTAGTAAGATCCCTATACCAGACTTTCCAATCATTCAGATTTTTCCTAAAAGCTATGCACCAGGTACCCTGATTTTTCTAGTCTGGCGGTGTTGCATCTGATTGAGTCTCCATATATCTGGCCACACTTCCAACTGAACTAGCCTAGCCAAATATCATTAATGTCACCTAACCTTTTCCAGTTTCAAACAACAACAACATACCCAGTATAATCCCACACGGTGGGGTCTAGGAAGAGTAGAGTGTACGAGACTTTACCCCCTCTACCTCAGAGGTGACGGAGAGAGGAGGTTTCTGATAGTCTCTCGGCAAACGATGATGGAAAAGTTAAAACTACACCGTGTGGTTTGTCCATTCTACCACCTTCTTCCCAACTAATTCCACTCTTCACATCGGTGAAAGAAAGCTACAATGAAGCCATCCGGACCAGGTACGTTATCTCCCAAGCAACTTGCCAGAGCTTGAGTGCTTGAAAGTAAGATCTCTTTGCTGAATAGTTTCTCCAAATCCTCCCTATAGTCTATTGTTTGTGTGTCTGAAAGTAACTTCGTTCAACACTGGTCCCCAAATCTTCTCTCCTTACAGAGATTGCAATAATACTTGGGAGTACATCCCTAATATCCTCCTGCTCCAATACCATCCTTCTATCAATAATAATAAACTTCACAAAATCACCTCTTCTATGAGTAATAATGAGTGTTAGTCGTCCAAAGAAGAACTTCATTTCGCTATCACCTGTTATAACCATTTAATTATATTGACTTCGCCTCATTTATCTCTTGACCCAGACACTACACAACATTTTTAATGGTTTCTCTAATAATAATCTCCTCATCGCCACTTAGGTCTTCCCTTTCATCCTTGTACTCCAGTAACTTCAATTCCCAGAATAGGTTTGAAATCTTCCAGTTCAAAAAATCAAAATAGTGGGCTTCAAATCTTAATCTCCATGATTCCAAAAGCCTTCCTTGGCAACTTCACTTTTCTCACCAATACATTGCTCTCATCCTAATATGGGGTAACTATTACACCAAAATGTAACATTCTCATCAAAGTTTTGATGTTCTACCTACATATTCCAGATCTGAAGAGGACTAGAACCTTGTGCATGACTCTATTAACATATGGAAGCTAACAGTCTCTGTAAGCGTCTACTGTGTAAAAAAAGATATGATGCTTGTTTTAATCAAGTATGGCTCATCTCTTTGAGTATTTGGAGTATATGAATCTAGACAGAGAGTTCTGGAACCGTAGCTGCCCTTCTTATACTTCTGCAGTACCTTCATGGTACTAGTTAAGGAAATACATTTACTTTATCATCCAAACATAAGAAAAAAGATTTGGTCTGAAATGCCTCGGTAAATCCTTTCGATGAAAAGGAGAAAATTATCCCCCTATTTTATGGAGATCAGAAAATGATAAGATATGGCTCTCCCATTTCTCCATGTGAATTTTGCCTAAGTTGCTCAGACACTTCACTTGTAGTGCCACACCCATGTCGACACAACATGTGTGTGGGTGTGGGATTTATATCGGATTTGTTCAACCGATTTTGGATACTTTGACCAAAATCATCAGAGAAGTTCGGGACAGATACTATGATTTTTGCAATAAAAACAAACCTAAGATGAACTTGAAGAACATAGAGTACCTTGTTCCATGTCAGTCTTTTTCCTTATATAACCTTCAGAGATTCTCCTCTTTATCAATACTTTTTTCCTTACAATACTTTGTAAGTTTTCCACTTAAGGTCTCATTTTATTTTTAGATATTTGAATTAATTTTTAGTCAAAACCCACACCCATCCATACCTGTATCAGATACCCGCACCCTAGTCCGAGCAACTTAGAATTTTGCCTCAATGCAAGTTGGTAGTGTTGAATTCCTGTCTTACACATATCTAACAAAATGATAAGCCCTCATCACAACCCAGGCATGCCATTTCCAACATACGTCATACAACCCAAATCTCCCTCTTCCTTGATCAGCAGGCCATGTATGCATTCTCTGTAATCCTTGAGAAACCACAAAATTTCTTTGACTCGTTTGGAAGTGCATGTCAAAAGAATGTGTCTGTGGAAGCACCTTAAACTTTCAAGCACCCTTTTGTCCCACTTTATTAACACCGCCGACATCTATTTACCGAGAAAGTCCCATCGACGAATCTATTTTTCCATATCAATGATTTCAATTAAAAAAATGATTTCCCCGTAACGATTATATTTGAGGATCAAAAAGGAAAGGTTTCCCCATAACGATGATACTATAGTCTATAGCATTTGATACATCTTCAGTCTTTTTCTTTCGCAGACTTGCCACATTTGGTCCCCCTTCAATGTGGCTACAACTACTACTCATTTCAAGAGATCATTTACACTCCTCGCATTCGACGTCATAATGTTCCTCCAAGTGTACGAAGATCACTTTAGCCTATTATCCCCCTCCCCCTGGCTTCACCCTTTTCTGCACTTGTCCACATTATCTCAGAAGATTAATCTTCTGAACTCATTCACTTCCCTCAAATTCAGATTTTACCTCATACATAAAATTTTTAAGGTTGCGCTTTGCTCTAAAATAGAAACTTTACTCATCTGCTACATGTGGCAGTGAGCTAGTAAACGGGTTACAATTTTTGGTGCGAAATCATCAGCATTCCATCACACATGTCCTATTTATCCATCTCCAAATTCTTTTGGAATCTTTACTACTTTACCCAGTTACAAGAGTAGAAGATAATTATCCTGAGAGCTTAAGAAGCAAAACCCACCAGCAAGAATCAAAGATAAACATACTGAAAGCTTAAGAACCCACCTGAGAGCACTGCGAAAGAAGTTTACCCCATGCAGCACCAACATTAGATTCCAGCTGCCGCTTCTTTCCCCGGTTCAATGGCGACCCATTTGACTTGGATTTCTCCACATCAATCGCAGAATCACCTAAACCCCATCACACAGAAGTTCAAAAAGCCAACCGGAAACATCAAAAAGATCAGAATTTTGGTAAAGTCGAAGCACATGCAAAGAATAAAAAAAATCGTACCTAAAGTCATCGGTGATACCAAAGGCTCGTTTGCCCCTTCAGTTTCCATCGATTTCTGTGGCGCAGCAGCGGCGGCGGCGGCATCATCCGATGATTTCAAGACACTGGCTCCAGCGGGATCAGCTGATCGAACCTCTTGCTCAGCAGATTCAGGCCCTGAATCATTTACCCCACCCTGGGATTTCCCCCCAAGGGTATCATTAGTCGATGACAAAGCTTCCACCGCCTACAAGGCGGATCAAATTACATACAAAATTCGAACAACTCAAAGAACCCCAAAAGAGAACAAAAAATCCAAGATTTAGAGTCAAGTTAAATTACATACAAAATTCAAACAACCCCAAATCTTTCTTGGATGTTTTAACATGGATTCAAGTGGATTTGGTCGACCCCCAAAATCTGAATTGATAATCAGATAAGGAAAAAAAAAACCAACCTTAGCACGCTTGCCATTGTTTTGCAGAGAAGATGAGGGAGGAGAAAGCGAACGCTTTGAAGAAGAAGAACTTCTTCTAGTCTCAACCATGTTTTCCCCTTGTTGTACAGATCCAAAGAATTAGAGAAGAATGAAGCAAAACCACTTTGGTTTGTTTGTGAGAGAAAAAAATGGGGAAAAGGTGGAATGATTGCGTGAATATCAGTTATGGAGCTCCGTCTGTTGCTGAATTTATATGCAGCTAAAGTTCTAAAATAGCAACCGGTAAGGACCAGCTAGCACTAACTTGGAACTTTATTGGGAAATAAGGTCTCTACATGAGAAAATGATCAAAATAGGGTGGTATACCACATTCCGTTCAAATTTATTTTGGACTTAAGTAAGTTGGGCTTTAAAATATTAAAATTCAGATTAAATTATAAAATTACATAAAATGTTCATTATGATCTTGATCTTTTGCTTTCTATAAGAACAGTCTTACGAAAATGTGTCCATTTTTTCATTTTAAGTTGAATCAAAATACATCTCTTATGAGGACATTTTTAAAAGACATTTCTTAAGAGGGGCAAAGAGCATTTTTGAACATATGCCCGTTCAATTTGACCAGCTTAATCTCAATAATTCTAATATATTATTATTTATTTTGTATAATCACAATTTGAATTTTAACTCGAAATAAAAAGTTACAAATTAATAGATAAATGATAGAAAATATAAAATAGATAGAAAACATACATTATATCAATGCAAATAAAGAGTCTTAGAACGTATTGAACTGGAGATTAAATTTGGCTCAATTGAAGATTCTTTTGATATGGGTTAAGGCTTGAACGAGTTGAGACTGAGCCCAACTAAAACTATCTTGAGTCCAGCCCATAAATTTTGGACGGGTTACCTATATTTAAGCTCATTTTGATACCCTTAGTTATAATCTTTCAAATAGTACTATTCAGATGATTTTTCTTTCTGAATTTCACTAGATATATATACTTGTACTACTATGAAATAGAGAAAATTGAAAGTAAATGATGAAAGCAAAATGCATGAAATCAAAGCACATTTCAGCATAATGACTTTCTTCTCTGAATTTCACAGGCAAGTATTACGATATTATTGTGAAATGGAAAAATTAAAAATAAATAATGAAAGCAAAATGCATGAAAACAGAGCATTAACTTGGAACTTTATTTGGAAAGAAGTTCTCTCTACGAGAAAATGATTAAAATAGAGGGTTGTAATATTTTCCCTTTTTTTCAGGGGTCGAGACGAGGTTAAAGTTCAATTTTCATTGATAAAATAAAAATTTATATGATTAGAGCTATTGACGGTTGGTATGTATAGATAACTAACAGTTATAATCTTTTAAATGTTGCTATTCAAATGACTTTCTTCTCTGAATTTCACATGCATGTATGACTGTATCACTGTGAAATGGAAAAAACTAAATGTAAATGACAAAAGTAAAATGCATGAAATCAAAGTATATTTCAGCACGATGACTTTCTTCTCTGAATTTTATAGGCATGTATAATGGGATTACTGTGAAATGAAGAAATTAAAAGTAAATGATGAATGCAAAATATATGAAATCGAAGCACCAACTTGAAACTTTATTTAAAAACAAGGCATCTCCATGAGAAAATGATTAAAAAAAGGGGTTGGACTATTTAGTCTCTTTTTCTTTAAGGATGGAAAAAAGGTGAAAGTCGAATTTTTATTGATAAGTTGAAAATTCAAGTAATTCGAGTAATTGATGGTTGACATGTATAGAAAATTAACGGTTATAATTTTTCAAATGGTACTGTTGAAATGACTTTCCTCTCTGAATTTACATGCATGTATAACGGTATCACTTGTTAAGAATAATCCTATCCAATTAGATTGCAAATCAAAAGGATAGATTATAGAATCTTTACAGATATGTGTTAAAGATATTCAATATTGTATATATGGTAGTCTAGCTGATTTATAGAGATTTGATTACCTAGTTACCATAGCTAGTTAGTACTCTTCATTATTTATGTCATTGTATCCTTTAAACAATAAATAAGGTGAAAAATTATTCTATTCTAAATCTCTTTATTGTATCAGGGCAGTGATCCAAATTGCTTCTGAAAAATCATTTTCTTCCTTTCTTTCTCATGGCTTCCTCTAGCACAAATAATCTTACTCACTTTTCTGGAAAAATCTTGATTTCTATCAATGATTCTCATCTTCCTTTGAAACTTAACTCTCAAAACTATCCAACCTAGAGAGCCCAAATTATTCCTTTACTTCGTGGTCATAATCTTATGGGTTATGTCACTCGTGCAAACAAGTCACCCCCAACCACCATTGAAAAGGATGGTCAAAAAGTCTCTAATCCTAAGTATGAATTTTGGGACTATCCGAATCAGTTAATCTTAGCAGTCATCATTGCTTCTATATCTTTTTCAGTAATGAACACCATTGCAGATGTCAAAACCTCTGCGGAGACATGGATCAAGTTGCAAATGGCATTTGCAAACAAATCAACTACGCAAATTTTATCCTACGTGACAAATTATCCAGAGCAAAGAGAGATTCATGACCAGTTGTTGAATATCTTCAATTGGTCAGATCAATTGCTAAAGAACTCTCTTTGTGTGAAAGCTCTATCATTGATGTAGATCTTGTGATTCACGTTCTTAGTGGTGTTGGATTTGAATTTTGATGAACTCTAAGTCAAGCTACTAGCTCATGAATTGTATTTGAAACAAACAGATCCCACATTTGACATCGCTTCAGTCACATCAAATCATGTCCGCAAAGGTACAAATTCTAGATCTTCATATCAGCAAAAACAAGGTAATTCAGGGAAGATAAATCAACATTTTCAATATGAAAATTCTAGTGTTGGTCTTCTAGCGAAGTTCTCATCATATAAGTCTCAAAATTCTGTGCCAAAACAACATTCTCGCATTATTGAATTTCAAGCCAAAGTCCAATGTCAATTTTGTGACAAACATAGGCATCATGTCAAACAATGTTGTCAAACGCGTGACTATTTTAGGGACTTGCTTTCACAAAATCCTCAATCACACTACACTAATATGAATTTGGGATTTGATCAACAATGGTTATTAGACACTGATGCATCCCATCACATCACTTAATGACTTGAGCAACTTATCTGTTCATTCACCATATGATGGTAATGACGAACTGCACCAAACTGATGGCTCAAGTTTGTCTATCTCACATGTTGGTTCTCGTACTATTTCTCTTTCGGCCAAAAAGTTTCATCTTTCTAATATTTTATGTGTTCTCTTTGCTAAAATCAATCTCATATCTGTATCACAATTCTGTACTTCTAACCAAGTGTCAATTGAATTCTTTTCTAACTATTTTCTTGTGAAAGATCAATTCATGAGGGAGATTCTTTTCAAAGGCCCACTTGATCAATTTTTGTACAAGTTTTTGTTCCCTGCAGTTTCAAATAAACCTGTCTCCTTCAGTATTCGACTTTCATCAGAATCTTGGCGTCAACGTCTTGGCCATCCTAATGCTAGGATCTTTAACTTAATTTTGTCCAAGTTTCAGTTACCAACATCTTCTATTAAACCATCCTTTTGTAATCCTTGTCAATGCAATAAAAGTCATCACCAATCTTTTGGTGTTTCTTCTCTAACAAGTAGTAAACCTCTTAAGCTATTATATTCTGATTTATGGGGTCCTGTACCTATGCAATTAATTGATGGGTTTCGTTATTATATTATTTTTGTGAACCATTACACAAAATATATTTGGTTCTTTTCTTTAAAGGCAAAATCAGATGTGTATTTTATTTTTTCACTATTTCAAAAATTTATCGAAAATACATTTAAATGTCAAGATAAAATCAATTTACACCGACAAGGGTGGAGAATATGTTGTACTTAAAAAATATTCTCAATCTTGTGGAATAAATCATTTGCAAACACTACCTCACACCCCACAACACAATGGGGCTGCAGAACGTCGTCATCGTCACCTAGTTGAAACTGGCCTTACGTTACTGAAAATAGCTTCCCTGCACTTTTCCTTTTGATCCTTTGCATTCAAAACAATCACTTATCTCATTAATCGTCTTCCCACATCACCTTTACAAATTTTTTCTCCCTATCAAAAGTTATTTAACTGTTCTCTCAATTATCAGTTTTTAAGTGTCTTTGATTGCCTCTGTTATCTTTGTCTTTGTCCTTATATCAAGTCCAAATACAATCTCAAATCTGTCCCCTGCATCTTTCTTGGTCACTCTTTGCATCAGAGTACATATGTTTGTTATGGTCTTAAGTCAAAGAGGTACATTACCTCACGTCATGTGGTCTTTCTTGAAAATATTTTTTCATATCAAACTCATCCATCAGATTCTCAGTCCAATACAGATTGGTATGATATCTCTTCAACTGAATCTTCTCACACCATAATCCCATTTCAGTCTTATTCCTTTCCTAGTCCATCTTCATCTCTCATTCCCTCTATTGAACAATTGTCATTACCTTGTAATCCTTCTCTTTCAACTATGAACACCAATCCTTCTCTTTCAACATAAAATAATATTTCTTCCTCTTTGCTACCAAACGCTTATCCTATGGTAACTCGTTCCAAGAATAACATTTACAAACCTAAATCTGTTCACCATATCACCAAGCATCTTTTACCAGATGTACTAGAACCAACAACAATTAGACAAACTCGGCACATCCTGAGTGACGCTCTGCTATATCTGATAAATTTAATGTATTAATTAAAAATAGTACTTGAATTCTTGTCCCTTCAGATTCTCAACAAAACGTCATTGGTTGTAAGTGAATTTTTAAGGTCAAAAGGAATGCAAATGGTTTACTTCAAAAATTCAAGGCTCGATTGGTTGCAAAGGGATACAACTAATGACTTGGAATTGATTTTGGTGAGACATTCAACACAGTAGTTAAATCGGTAATAATTCGTGTGGTCCTTACTTTAGCTATTACATATTTCTGGCCTTTGATTCAAATGGACATAAATAATGTCTTTTTACATGGTCCATTAGAAGAACATGTATTCATGAAACAGCTACCAGGATTCACTGATTCAGCTAAACAACACCTGTATATAAATTAGTCAAGGCTCTTTATGGACTCAAGCAAGCCCCAAGAGTCTGGTACTAAGTGTTGCGATCATTTACCTTGAAGTTTGATTTTTGACAATCACAAAGTGATCACTCTCTTTTCATATATCGTCAAGGCACCACATGTTGTTATTTCTTAGTGTATATTGCTGATCTCATTATTACAGGTAACAATTCCTCCTTCATCATTCGGCTTATTGAAGCCTTTGGAGCCCAATTCTCACTAAAGGATCCCAATGAGTTGTCTCTCTTTCTTAGTGTTGATGTTCTTAAAACATCAAAAGGTATCTTTCTCAACATTATTATGCTAGAAAAATTCTTCAACATGAAAACATGGAGGGTGCAAAAGAAGTGTCTACCCAAATTACTACTGTATATTCTTTGCTCAAATCACAGTGCATCAAAGAAGCCTTTGGACTCATCCGTTATTGCCAGCTGATTGGAAGTTTGCAATATCTAAATCTTACGAGGCTTGATATTGCTTTTAGTGTCAACAAACTCTCCCAGTTTATGCATTGTCCTAATCATCATCACTGGTTGGCCCTTAAGCATTTGTTAAGATATCTGAAATCTACCATTGATTTTGGTCTCCATATTAATCCACAATCTCCTTTAAAGTTTCATATTTTTTCTGATGCTATTTGGGCCGGTGATTCATCAGATAGGATATCAACTTCTGGGTTCTTTTTATATTTTGGTCATATTCCAATTAGTTGGAGTTCCAAAAGCAGACAACAGTTGCTAGATCGTCCACTGAAGCTGAATACAAAGTCGTTGCGCAACATCTGTCGAGGTTCAATGGGCTAAATCTCTTCTTCAAGAACTTGGTTATTTAGTTCCACCTCTCATAATATACTGTGACAATATCTCTACCATATACACATGTCAAAATCCAGTTCTTCACTCCAAAATGAAGCATCTTTGAAATTGACATCCATTTTGTTAGAGATTTGGTTCAAAAAGGCGCTCTTCGAATATCTCACATCTCTTCAAAGGATCAGATTACTGACCTTCTTACAAAGCCTTTGTCCAAGAATTAGTTTCAACTTAATAGGTCCAAGATTGGTCTCCTGAATTGATCCTCAATCTTTGCAGGGGAATGTTAAGGATAATCCTATCCAATTAAATTGCAAATCAAAATGATAGATTACAGAATCTTTACAGATATGTGTTAAGGATATGCAATATTGTATATATGGTAGTCTAGGTGATTTGTAGAGATTTGATTACCTAGTTATCATAGCTAGTTAGTACTCTTCATTATTTATGTCATTGCATCCTTTGAACAATAAACAACATGAAAAATCTTGTTCGTCTAGTGAATAAAATGATATTTAATGCATGAGATGTTGAAAAATAGTACTCAAAAAATGAACTATAATTATTGTTGAAAATAAATTTGTTATTAAAGAATTTTTTGTAGATTTTTAATTTGACTATAATGCATGATCTTTATCACATTTCGATTCACAAATACCAATTTTTTTTTATTGATATTTCTGTTTGATATATATTTAAAGCACATGCTTCAATAACTGCATAGATCACTTTTTGTATTATAGAATAAAAAATATTTTGCAATTGAATATCATTAGTTCTTACGTACATGTGTGCATGCGTGTCCTGTAATTACATGAGAGTTAATTTTAAATTAAATTAAAAGTCTCATTTTTTAATAAGGGAGTGGATGATTAATCATGTGCAGTTAAGAGACCTTCAATGAAAAAATAATGACAATTATTAATATGGGAATTATTTCAACAATTTGATGAAAGTCATCGTCTTCTGAATAAATTAAAGAAGTTTACTGTTCATATGAATAATTAAAAGATGGTATGCATAGTTTAAAAATATTTTTAATCAAAAACTCAATATACACCTCTGCATTTTGGTTCCTTAGTATTTGTAGATTTCGGAAAAACACACTTTTATAATACATTAGATCAGTGTACGTGCAAATGTCACATCAATTTAATATATATAAATAGTATCTATCATTAAATAAATATAATATTTATATAAATAAAATTATATAAATATTATTAGTTTGATGCAATAATTTAGTCTATTATGAAATGATAAAGATGAGAAAATCAAGTAAA
>JAOTQJ010000111.1:21336255-21353536 GCA_025642045.1 Solanum sejunctum | reverse complement strand
AAAGATCTTTTATTTTAATATATTATATATAATCATAATTTTAAAAAATAAATAAACAATTAATCATAGAAGAACTAATAAATCAATTAAAAGTGTAATACTTTTAATTGATTTAGCTCATTTTAGCTCAAGTAACGTTTAAGGGAATCAGTTTTTCATTCATTAAGACCTCCGGATAAAACTTAATAATTTTAACTCAAATTTTATATTTATGTTAAAAGTATATTAAATAATTTATTTAAAATATAATAAGGAAAAATTATGTTTCGGAATCTCTAAATTAAAAATCTTGATTCCCTTTTCTAAGTACTTTATTTTATTTTTTGTATACTTTCTTTCGTCTTTTATTTAAGTAACAATTAGTATGAACGCAATATTAAATATTATGGTACTCTTATAATAATATGGTCACGATCATTGTATATTGACATTTATTTTTATATATATAGATAAAAAAAAAAAGAAAATTGTCACAACTTGTTCTTTGTGAAAGCATGCATGTATATTGGCTGGCCTTAACGAGGGGGGAAATATGTACAAGTTTTCAATTTTATAAGTTGGGTTTTTGAGTGATTATTTAAGAATTTTATTTGTAGTACATTACTTTTTAAAATAATTTGATCAACAAATTTAGAGTGATTTGGAAAAGTTTTCCTTCTTAATAGATATGGATGAATTAATTATATCATGTTTTTATTGTATCGAAAGAGGTTACTCAGTAGCGGAACCAGAATTTTAATTAAGAGAGTTCAAAATTTGAAAAAGCAAATACATAAACTAATCGAAGGGGGTTCAATATCTATTATATATACATAAAAAAATATTTTAAATTTTACATAAATAATATAATTTTTTGCGAAAAAAATTCGAATGGACCCTTCACGGTGTATTGCTCCGCCCTTGAGGCCACCCCATAAATCTAAAAGAATTTAGCCATAGATTGGATTGGGTATTGTTTATCCATAACTAAGACACAAATAAAGGAGATTTGTTTGTAGTAATTTATGCAAGTTTCTCTTAGATTATAATTATTAAAATATTCGTCTTAACAAAATATAAAATTATTCTAGTTAAGAAGTGTGATGGTGATTTGATGGGAAAGGTAACATTTCTTTTGACCTTTCATGAATTTTTAGATTTTATAACTATTTCCATGATTAACTTATACTCTAAAACACTTTTTTTTTAAAAAAAAAAGAAATTGACCTATGTTGTAACTTCATTATGTTGTTTATGACTTATACGTATGAATGATATGATTTTTGAGGAATTCAAATGCATTTCAAAGAAGAAATTTTATGTTTTTGGGAAAATTTGAAAATGAGAGTTTGATAGAGTGAACATTTCGAATTAACAGGTTCAAATTTGAGTTTTGATGCTCTGTTAGATTTGGAGGATGATTTATAACTTCGTTGCTTGATTCACACAAATTTCGAGACACTAGAGAGTGATTTAGATTATTGAGTTAATTTTTAATTTTCTTAAAGTTTAGAGTTGACCATGCTTAACACGTAAACAATACAACCTCATATTGGTGATTTAATAATTTCAACAATTCGAAAACATATTTTATGATTGGTTTGCATATTTGATTTGTGTTTGTGAGGTCCCAAATGAGTTTCGAGTTCTTGATCGAAGATTTGATATGTTGACATAGCTTGAGTGAATGGTTTGCCCTAAAGTAAGTGAGCTTCAAATTGTGTTTGCTTGAACAATTCAATTTGCATAGTAATTTCAAAATAATAGCAAAAAGAATTGTTGAATTTTAAATTTGCATGAAGGATTGTTTTTGAAGTTTTTTGTTTAGCTGCATTTGTAATTGTTATATATACGAATTAGATGTCTCAAATATGAAGGTATCGCAAATGTAAGAATCTTTCTATTTAAATTTTTTTTTAATCTTACAATGTTCACTAAACATCGAGTTTGAAAGCTAGAAAGGTTCGATTTGAACAATTTTCTCATTTATATGACTTTTCATAATCATTTAAGTTTATTAACATATTACTTTTGATTTGATTAAATACCATTGAAATTTTAAACTCCAAACTTAACCAAAAATATAATATAACTTAATGATTTTTTAGATTTAGTGTTATGAGCTATGAGTAGCCTATTTTCAAAAGAAAATTATTATCCTGACCTTACAGGTTGGAGTTCATTTTTTAGGCTTGAACTAAAATTATATTAATATTATTGTTTATAGACCCATATACTCATGTAGAGTTTATTCTTGATACATTAAAAGTAATTTAAATGTGTTCAAAAAGAAAATACACATATGTGAAGGTTTGTGAACACATTTAAATTACTTTTAATCATACTCGACCATCTTCACATTCAAAAAATCAACGATCTGGATTATGTGCGGGCCAAGAAATCTTCATTATTGCTCTTTTTCCACAATGACAAAAAAATATTGGAATTCATTATTTATCAAAAAAGATAAAAAATGTGTAGAAAAAATGGAAAGGCAAATACTTGTGTATTTTTGATAAAAAGAAGAAGAAGGAAGTGTATGCTAATTTGAAAATAAATAGTATATATATACAGAAATGTGGTAGGAGTAAAATGGTCAAATTACTCATTTTTTTCCGTTGGAATGTTCAAAAAATGACCTTTCACGCTCCCCTTACGAGTGTAATGCACGCACTATGCCATTTCAGCCCCCTGTGCCTACTTGTTTAGGAATTGCCAAATTGAGTGTCATATTTGTACACTAATAAAAGTTTAAGTTCTAACTTAAAAAGTTATGCCAAGTTTGAAGTCATTTTTATGTGTTATGCGTTTTGCTTAACACTCAAGATGTTTATGACATATCTTTTTAGATGTGACTTAGGCAATGACTTATTGTATAAAGGATGTTATGATTGAGCTTATTGATTTTATTGTAAAGTTGGAGAAATATATTGTTACTGAAAAATCTAAATGGGGACTTAGTTGATAAATGCTATATCAATTGAAAGGTATATTTGTTATGTATTATACAACATTTTTCATGTGTTAAAAAGGTAAAAAATTTGACAATTGAGCTATTAAGATTCATATTGAGTTGTAATATATGAATTATAATGTAAGAATTATTTATTGTCTAAATTTTGATTTGTTAAATAAGAAATAAAGTGTATATAGTTGTGATTATTTATTTAAATGAAGTAAAAATTTGCTTACTATATGAAGATTATCATGTATTTACTAGTAATACTTTTAAAAATAATATAAATAATTATCAAATAATAAATTAAAAATGTATATAAATATGAAAATATTACCAACGAAACATGCAAAAATCTCTAACTATAACATTCCTATTTAACTTGTGTTGTTTCAGTTCATATTAACTTCAAACATCAACATGTCTAAAGTTAGTTTTGACAAAATTTAACTTTAGATAAGATATAATAAGTTTTATATGACTAGAGTTCGAATACTTTTGATTGAATTTCATCAATATATTTACTGAAATATTAGTTATTTTTGTCTGATCTCAAGTATTTATGCCCAAAGTTTACATACAGAAGTTCAAGCAATGATTGATAGATAGATATGTTTCAACTATTCATGACTAAATTCCAAGTAAAAATAATTGAAGAGCAATCATCTTTTACTTGAACTTCAGTCAAAAATACATGAACTTCACTCATATGCAATGTTAGAAACGTTTAACAAAACCTAACTTCAAATACAGTATTTGATATGCGTATATAGTGTATATTAAAAAATTAAAGTGAAAAGAAAAGCCTGAAGCTGCACGGCCCAAACCAAAAGCCCAATTAAATTGGACCTAGATCTCAGTGCTCTAAAAAGCCCAAAGGGGAAAAAGTTGAAGATTTTTTCCTGGGATAAATACGTCAAATGACCATTTGGTCATTTCAATTATCAAAAAATAATCATTTGGTGTCCTCATATATTCAATGTATATTTCATATATAGAGTGTATCCGAATATATATTTAGTATATAATTTATGTATAAGTAATTTATATTCAGTGTATACTTTCTATTACTTTTGGCAAGCTATACTAAGGGTGTCAAATGGGCGGGTTGCGTTGAAATTGGGGAGGTAAAAATTGACTGCATCAAATATCAGATTGGGTCTTGACCCGCCCAAATGTATTTGGGGCTCAAATGGATTGGCTCAAATGGGCTAAAATTCGAGTTGGGTCATGACACACCCAATTGAGCTAAAGTGAGAATCTTATTGGACTCAACTCAAAATTATTTTATAATGGGTTAAATTGTATAGAGCTGAAAATTAGTCTAATTCTAAATTATACTAAACCCAACCCATAAAATTATGAGCGAACGGGTTGGGGGATTGCTTATGTTTGGGCTTATTTTGTCACCTCTAAGCTATACTATATAGTCCTTGCATATCTTCTATAATTTTTTTTACTTTTTTTTATATAAATAAATCGTAGTTATATTTTTTATAAACTAATTTCATAAACCCTTACTTTATTGTATATATACGAAACTATCTATTCTTCGTCCCATTCAAGGAAGATAGTTTAAGATCATTTGCACTTTATCCCTATTTTGCGTTGGTTTTTAATTCACGCCCCTTATAACAAATTTTAGGACATAAGTCTATAATTTCGTACTATAGTATCCCCAAAATTATGTTCAATCATGACTTTAATTTCTAAAGAATTTATATCTAACCGCTAAACATAAATCAATTGCTCAAATATAAAAATATAAAAATCAATTCATTTAATGAATAAAATGTACAATTTTATAGATAATCTAGGCACTTGGAATATCATGGAAGGTGGAAAAGAGAGGGCCATACATTAGAGATGAGGATGTAGAGGTCCACATAGAATCAGTAAAACCCAAGTTATGACAAAATTTTCAAAAGCAAAGGGAACATTCAAACAAAAAGAAAAAAAAGGGGTGGGGGTGGAGGGTTGCGGGGAATTCAAATCTCTTAAAGATATTTTTTTGATTTTTTATTTAGTGTTTCATGTTCGTTCTTTATATTGGGGTTCAATTTTTTTTTTAGTTTTTTAATTGGTAAGGCTCCATTGAAAGAAAAACACTCTCTATCAAGAATTTTTTCATACCAAATTTGAATTTAAATCCAAAATATTTGCATCATATTCGTCGATAATCCAAAAGATATTATTATTATCATCATTTTCATCCAAAGCCTGCAGTTACAACCAAACAAATATGCAAATCCAAAATCTTCAGTAAGATTGTGACATTTCTCAAGTCCTTCTCTAAATGCTAGTTGCCACACTCTATCTACTTATAGGTTGTTCACATAAATTTTTAAAGTAAAAAAATAAGTTAAAATGTTTGAAAACGTATTAAAAAGGAAAAAAGTGATTACGAAAATCACATAAATAATTTTTTTAAAAGTACTTCTAACGTTTTGATTAAATAAGTACTAATATATTTATTTTTCAATTGACCACAATTTAGTTCACTAAAGGTTTCATTATACGCAGGGTACGAGAAAGGATCGACTATAAGGATCTATTATACATGGTGTTACTTTGCGTTTCTACCAGAAGCTATTTCGAAGACTTGAACCCATGACCTTCTGATCACAGAATAACAATTTTATCAGTTACTTGGAGCCTCCGCTTTTAACAATTTTATCCCCTACCTCATTAGACTTTAGTTCCTGTCAGATTCAAACTCATTACGTATACTTAATTCACACATCACATATTCTTTTTCTATTTTGAACTAAACTTATGCATTCGGAAAAAATAAAAACCAAACGTGGGATAACTTATTTGAATATAACTTGTTACATATATAACAAAATTATGGAGTCAGTTTTGAAGATGAAAAAAATAGAAAGATAATTAATCTTCTTATTGTTCTTCATTCGATTCAATTTCTGTATTAAGACTTAATCAATTAAATTTGAATTTACGTAAAAAGAATTTATATTAAAGATAAAAGTTCTCAAGAAAGATGATTTCATACTTACATAACAAGTTTCATATTAAAGATAAAGTTAAATAGTTTCATTTCATTGAATTACGAATTGTTTGGTAGCTAGTAAAAAAGAAGCTTAGTTGTATTTTTTTATATAAGTTATACAATGCTTGATAATTAGTTACACAATAAGTTATTCCTACAAAAAAAATTAATACAACATTCTCTTTGCAATTTAAAAATTAAAATTAATATATTATCTTATACAAATTAAAAATAAAATGCATAATATCCGTATAAATAAAACTGATATTATCAATATTTACATAATTTGAATTAACTATGAAGCGATAGATTTATTGCTTTCCTCATTGCTGAAGGGGCCCTACTATACATTTGTTGTTTGGTGGAACGTTTCCTTTTGTCATTTGTCTTATTATTTCTTCATTTCATCTATTAAAGTTGGATTTCTCGTGTTATAATTTTGCTTCATCTATTTTGATATTTATATTGAAATTCTGAATAATTTATATAAATATTATATAAGCTCATTAATAGTGAAGATATTTTTTATTAGAATTTTATTTTTTATTTTTAGTATTTAAGATGATGATAAAGTTAATTTTTTGTTAAGAATTTTAAATATTTGATATATATGTACAAAATATTATACCTAACGTATCAATTATAAATATTTTATATAATCGGTATAATTTTCTGACAAAGAACATTTAATTGAGTGTCTTTTACCATATATGTTGCTCAAATTTAATTTTTTTTTAAGATAACAGATTCTATCTATTTTATCACAGGTAAACAGATAATTCTCTATATTCGAAAATCACATTAGTGGTCAATAAACATGACAAGTTTCCATAACATTAATTAGTCAGAATAGTTGATAAAATTGATTTTTAGTTATAGTTTCCATAATAGGAGTATTAATTAGCTAGTGATTCATGTAGCTTGAAACAGTAACGTTGACTTCAATGGAGACGCTTGGGAGCAGAGAGACTTACAAAATTTTAGGAGAAAGTTTTAGAGTGGGAATGAAATGGATAGTATTAGACAGAAAAGGGTAGATTTAGGAACCAAAACGATGTAGTTTAGGGTCTAGGATACGAGAAAAAGTTAGAAATCTCCTTCATTAGAAACTGTCTGAGGGGGACTACGAGATAGGTCTACAGGTCGTAGACCCATTTACGATTAGTAGGAAGCATTTCGGTCTGATTACACTCCCAAAAGATCAGAAACCTGAAACTTGGGTCCCCAAACTACAACTCAATTTATAACTCGTAATTCTTTTAAAGGTCATAGACGCCCCTCGTCGATACCCCCAACACTTGGCCAATTTTAAACCTTCAGAATTCAAATTATGAAACCTTTCTACGATCCGTCAATCAAACTACTATCCGTAAGCGATCTTGTCTGATTGAACGTTATTTCACCTTTTTTAAAATCTCAATCAGAAACCTATTTTACAAATTGTACATGTTTTTATAATCCGTAAGGACTCTTTGTACATCCAATCCAAACTTCTCAATTTTTCATCAAATTCTTGACCTAACCACGAACCCATTTATGATCCATAATTCAAACTACGAATCGTAAATGGTACTCGTACATCATTGCACTAGAAATCATACTCACATTTTTAACTAAATTTTAACCTTTTGATGTTCGGGGTATTACAACTGTGGATATTTGCTTCATGTCCTTTGCACTCCTATTCAATTTATAGAGGAGGTCAACATTGCTGAAGCATTGGCCATTCTTAAGGCTTTGGAAAGAGCTTTATAAAGTGGTTGGTCATAGATTTAGATCTTATTATCAAATGCAAAAAAATGTAGAGCAAATGTTATAAAAAGAAGATAATGGTATTTTACTATCACTTACGAGAATATATGAAGATTGATGGATTTTATTTTTGAAGATATCAATAATTTTTATATTTCTTCAACATGAAAATTGCTAACTCATAAACTAGCAAAATTTCCTGTTTTCCTCCTACTTAGAATTTCTTGGGGGTCTACTTTTTCAAGTTGAATTGTAAATGATGCCTTGGCATCATATGAACATTTGAAACATATTATGAAGTAACATAATGAAGTTGTTTGCATACAAAAGAAAGTATCTGCTATTTTTGCCATTCATTTATATTTGTCAATTTTGAAATTTGCATGTTTCTTAAAAAAATAATAATTAATATGAATATTTTATCATAATATCTATCTTAAAATATGATTTGACAATAGGGGGCTATCGGAGGATGACAGAGCAATCGCATGCTCCCTCCTGACATCTATTGGGAGGGAACCTCCTTTCAGAGTGTGATTTGTTATTTCTAACGCGATTAATTGCTATTAGGCTTTCTAGAAAAGTTCCCCTCTGCATATGCAGTTAGCTCAACTCCAGGTATAACACTTAATGGGCATGTAGCCGTAGGGAGGAACTCTTTTTTTAATTTTATTCTTTGGTCAGGCTGGTAATCCATTCATTAAAAATGATCATAAGTAAAAGTAAAAATCTATTTTAAAATATCAAACAAGTAAAAGTGAATCGAGTGAGTACTATCAAACTTGAAAGAAATGTATTCAAGGATCATTCTAAACCTACTACTAAAGATAATTTTTGTTTCTTCGTGTTCTTTATATTTAAATTTAGAGCACTCGAATCAAAGTTCTTTTGGAAATAATTTTTTATTTTCACAAGATAGCGATAAAGTCTATGTATATTGTTATCGTTTTTGAACCCCTTTTATAAAATTTTGATGGATATGTTGTAGTTGTAGTAGTATCAAAGATAATTTTTGTTGCTATTTTTCTTCTTAATTTTTTTTTTCGTTTGTGAAAGAATGGAATTTCTCAAAACCCCAAAGCCTCCAATAGTGTGCGTATATACAACTATAAACCTTATCGTTTATTCTTATCTCACTTACACAAGAACCAAACCCGTCCTTTGTTCTCTCCATAGAGAACTTGCTATCTTTACACTTCTCAAATTCTTCATAGTTGAGAAGCGGAGTTGTTCTTCTTGTTGCCGCCATGGATTCTGAAGAAGCGACGTCGTTTCCTCCTGCTGTCTCTTCTCCAGGTTCTTCTATCATCGACAACTCTTCTTCTTCTTCTGTTTCTTCTAATCGTACTGAAAGTGAAAATGTCCCCAAAATTAATGTGGAAAACACTGATTCCGATATTAATAGTAATAGCAATAGTGAGAGTAAAAGTGTTAGTGGTGTTTCAGGTGATGTAACAATTGTGAGTGGTCAGCAAGAATTGCCAGATGAGGGAACCCTAGAAAAATCAATTGGTGAAGAGAAGTTGAATGATTCCTCAGTGGGTTCTGCGGATGTTTCGATGCTGAAGTCAGAGAAGCCTGTTTCTGAGGTTTCTATGAATGAGGGTGTTGAAAAAGTTGAGGTTTTGGGGGGAGGAAAGGGTGAAGGGGTTGGTGGTTCTGTTCCTGTTATTGGGAATACGTTACCTGATTCTAGTGCCTCTGATGCCACCAAATCTCTGGGGATGGGAATCGAGGGTTCTGAAGGGAATTCTGAAGGATTCGACTCAGTTGACAAGTCGAATTCGATTGAGCAAGTGAAAGATAGTAGTGGTGAGGTTGCAGTAGCTGCAGAATTGAAGGAGGGTGAGGATAGGTCCACTCAGGAGGAGGTGAAGGATGAAAAGATAGAATTGAAAGAGGGTGAGGATAGGTCCATTCAGGAGGAGGTGAAGGAGACTCTGGAGAATGAAAAAAATGAAGCTTTAACTAGTGTTGCTTCATCTGATTTGAAGGAGGTGGAGGAACCTACTTCAATTATTGAAGAGAGTTCTATTGCTTCATCCAATTTGAAGGAGGCTGAGGAACCTACCTCAGCCATTGAAGAGAGAGCTATACATAGTGATGATGCTGAAAAATCCAATAAGGCGGTTATTGAACAACCGTCAGAGTCTTTGTTGGCTGAAACAGATGGTGAGAAATTTAATTCCCAAGGAGATGCAGTTGTGGATGCTATTGAAGTCAATGTCTCAGGGACAGGGGTTGCTGTTGTTGGAGATGTGAAAGATAGCAAGGAAGTGGAAGAACATGTTGAAGCTACTACTGATGAGAATGTGACATCAGTAAATGGTGTTGGTGAGACCAAACAACTTATTGAAGAAGTGGCTAATATGACTGTTGATGAAGTAAATGCACAGAACTCTAAGCCTGCGGTGGATGGTATTGTTGCAGCTGCAGAATCAAAGCCTGTGGATAACATTGTTGGTGCTGGAAAATTAGATTCTGGAACCGTTCAGACTGGCAGTGTGGTAGCTGTTACTGAGAAAATCAAAGAAGCTGATCCTGAAACTGTTGATAAAAGGGTGGACATCCAGGGTGTTAATTTGGAACCTGAGAAGGCAGTGGCTGGAACTATATATGCCAATGGTGACCATTCCGGAGAAAGCATCGAGGAAGATGTAGTGGAAGCTGAAGTCCCTGGTCAAACATCTGCGTTATCAAGGTCGATCACTGACTCAGAGCAAGATGGAGAAGCTAAAGATCATATAGTTGAAGAAGCTGACCTTGAAGGCTCAGTTTCAGATGGAGAGGCAGATGGTATGATTTTTGGAAGCTCTGAAGCTGCCAAACAGTTTATGGAGGAGCTGGAAAGGGAATCTGGTGGTGGCTCCTATGCTGGTGCTGACGCTTCGCAGTATGTTGATGGTCAGATTGTCACCGACTCAGATGAGGAGGCTGATACTGATGAAGAAGGAGATGGGAAGGAGTTGTTTGATTCAGCTGCCTTGGCTGCCCTTTTAAAAGCAGCAACAGGTAGTGATTCTGATGGCGGCAACATAACAATCACGTCTCAAGATGGATCAAGACTATTCTCTGTTGAACGTCCTGCTGGTCTTGGGTCATCACTCCGGTCACTGAGGCCAGCTCCCAGACCAAGCCAACCCAATCTTTTTACTCATTCCAGTCTTCAGAACACTGGAGAATCTGAGAACAACTTGAGTGAAGAAGAGAAGAAGAAGCTGGAGAAACTACAGCAGATTAGGGTCAAGTTTTTGAGGCTTATTCAGAGGTTGGGGCTTACTTCTGATGAGCCCATAGCTGCACAAGTTTTGTACCGGATGACACTTATTGCACGAAGGCAAAACAGTCCACTTTTTAGCATTGAGGCCGCCAAGATGAGAGCTGTCCAGCTTGAAGCAGAGGGGAAAGATGATTTGGACTTCTCTGTGAATATCCTGGTTATTGGCAAATCTGGGGTTGGTAAGAGCGCTACCATAAACTCAATCTTTGGAGAAGAAAAAACATCAATTAATGCCTTTGGACCTGCTACCACCAGTGTGAAAGAGATTAGTGGTGTTGTAGATGGTGTTAAGATTCGGGTATTTGATACACCTGGTCTCAAGGCCTCTGTGATGGAACAGGGTTTTAATCGCAGTGTCTTGTCTTCAGTAAAGAAATTGACTAAGAAGAATCCCCCTGATATTTTCCTCTATGTTGATCGGTTGGATGCCCAAACTAGAGATCTGAATGATCTTCCCATGCTGAAGACTATCACAAGTTGTCTTGGCTCTTCAATATGGCGAAGTGCCATAGTCACCCTCACACATGGAGCTTCGGCACCTCCAGATGGACCTTCTGGATCCCCTTTAAGTTATGAGGTGTTTGTTACGCAAAGATCTCACGTGGTTCAGCAGTCGATTGGGCAAGCAGTAGGTGATTTACGAATGATGAGTCCAAGTTTGATGAATCCTGTTTCTCTGGTGGAAAATCATCCATCTTGTAGGAAGAATAGGGAAGGACATAAGATACTACCTAATGGCCAGAGCTGGAGGCCTCAATTACTGCTATTGAGCTACTCAATGAAGATCTTATCTGAAGCAAGTGCCCTTTCAAAGCCTGAAGATCCATTTGATCACCGTAAGCTCTTTGGTTTCCGCACACGCTCACCACCCCTTCCCTACATGCTTTCCTCAATGTTGCAGTCACGTCCGCATCCAAAGCTTTCTGCTGAGCAGGGTGGTGATAATGGTGATTCGGACATTGATTTGGATGATTTGTCAGACTCTGACCAAGAGGAAGAAGACGAGTATGACCAGCTTCCTCCCTTTAAGCCTCTTTTGAAGGCTCAGCTCGCTAAGCTCAGCAAAGAACAAAGGAAGGCGTATTTTGAGGAGTATGACTATAGGGTCAAGCTCCTTCAGAAGAAACAGTTGAGAGAAGAGTTGAGAAGAATGAAAGAAATGAAAAGTAAGGGAAAACAGGCGGCAATTGACTATGGTTATGCAGAGGAAGAAGCTGATGCAGGTGCAGCAGCTCCTATAGCAGTTCCCCTACCTGACATGGTCCTCCCACCTTCTTTTGATAGTGATAATCCTGCCTACAGGTACCGCTTTTTGGAGCCCACATCACAGTTCCTTGCGAGGCCTGTTCTGGACACGCATGGCTGGGATCATGATTGTGGCTATGATGGTGTTAATGTGGAACAGAGTTTAGCCATTGCAAGTCGTTTCCCTGCTGCAGTTACAGTGCAGATCACCAAAGACAAGAAGGATTTCAGTATCAATTTGGACTCTTCTATTTCTGCTAAGCACGGTGAAAATGGATCAACCATGGCTGGCTTTGATATTCAAAGCATAGGAAAGCAACTTGCCTACATTGTCCGAGGAGAAACCAAATTCAAAAACTTGAAGAAGAACAAGACTGCCTGTGGGATTTCTGTTACATTTCTAGGTGAAAATATGGTTACTGGACTTAAAGTTGAAGATCAAATAATCTTAGGCAAGCAATACGCTCTAGTTGGCAGCGCTGGCACTGTTCGATCTCAGAGCGACACAGCTTATGGTGCAAACTTTGAACTGCAGAGGAGAGAGGCAGACTTCCCAATTGGTCAGGTACAGTCTACATTGTCTATGTCTGTCATAAAGTGGAGAGGTGATTTGGCTCTAGGTTTCAACAGTATGGCGCAATTTGCTGTGGGACGTAATTCGAAGGTAGCTGTTCGAGCAGGAATCAATAACAAGCTCAGTGGGCAAGTAACTGTGAAGACAAGCAGTTCAGACCATCTCTCTTTTGCACTCACTGCTATAATTCCAACTGCTATTGCCATCTACAGGAAGCTTTGGCCGGAAGCTGGCGAGAAGTACTCAATCTACTAAATTTCGTTTTAATATGAGCATTGCATTTTTGGTTCGTTAGACCTTATATCAAGGCATATTGTCTTTGTCATTTTATTGAATAATGCTTCTGTTAATTTTCCATCTATTTAGGATTCCTACTGTTATGAGTTAAAAGTCAATTTTGAGTGATTGAATGTACTTTTTTGCCAGATGAAATCAAGAGGTTCGTCTTGCTTTAAATGCGAATGTTTCTCATTTAATGTACTTGTATTCAACAACATACATCTTACATAGAAGGGTCCACAGGATATGACAGTTTCCCTGGTTCTTTTGATATTCTTTTTTATTTTACATTCGGTATCTGGTACCTATATTCGAGCTCGATTAATTCAGATTCGTGCCGCATAAGATTCATTCAGAGGGAGTGTTTTCTATCAAAGATTTTTTCATATTCAAGGCTCAAATTTGTGACCTCCTGTTAAGAAAGGAGCAACTTTATCTATTGCATTACATCCTTGAGTGGCGATTCTTTTGATATTTATTGTTTCACAACTTGATATTAATTGAACCAATTGACACTATTGGAGTCTTCTAGACCTGTCAGATACTAAAAGTCTCGTAGATCTGTGACTTATTCTTGGGCCAGGACATGTTCAATGGCTTGTGTCATAGAACTAGAACCATTTGTTTGAATATTTTCCAAAGTTGAATTTGCAAACTCTTATTATTAACTTTTTGTTTGAATAAAGTGTTTGTGCTGCCTGACCAACGGTCTGTTGGAAACAATTTCTCTATTTTCAAGTTAAATATCACCTTCAAATCCTATTTATGGGATTGCGTTGTTTGTTGGGTAAGTGTTTGTTTGAGTTGTTTACGTTTTGTTTTTGTGGGATTACGTTGTTTGTTGAGTAAGTGCTTGTTTGAGTTGTTTATGTTTTGGTGCAAAATGTCCAAACCAAACAGAATACCACCATTAAGCAAGCATTTATAACATGCAACTAAAATACTACAGTATATATTTAAGTAATAAAGTAGTAATATACACTATCAATGTAATAATTATTTTACATTATCATTATAGTTTAACATGTTACTTTACCATTAAAAAATTCATGTTTTAACTTTGTAGGTATCCATAGAAGCAATAAATTATTTTCTGGTACGAGTAGATAGCATTAGCTATCTGTGTATTGTACGCAAAATTGGAGAAATAACTCACGATCATGATGGATCTTGGGTCTTTTATTATGTTCTTGCTGCTGCTTCATGTCACATGAAAAAAATTACAGTGTGAAACAACTATTCCAACTAAACATTTAAAGTGAAACCCAAAACATTTTATGGTTGTAATTTATGCCAAGAGTGCCTATATACTGAACTATGCCTTCATTTTGATCAGCTATATGGATCATTTTCAATGGAGTTTACTCCCTCTATCTCATATTATATGGACATTTTTCATTTTACACTATTATTAAGATATTATTAATGTATTAATGAATTTTTTTATTTTACCCGTTATGTATATCAATATACATTAAATTAAGTGCGAAAACATTATTAATACACTAATTAATAGTGGATAAAATGAAAAAATAATAATTAATTTTATTTTAATTTAGTAAATGTTCATATAATATGAGATGGAGATAGTATATTTACTCTCAACTATTAGAAGATAGGTGAAAAGATCTCTTGTTACCACTTACAAATTGAATAGCAATGACCTTTATCTCCAATAAAAGAAAAAAATAAGACTAAACATAAAGTTGTAAAGCGCTACAAAACTAACTCTATCCTCGTAATGTTTATTAGATACACCCTAAAAACTCTTTATTCTTGTTTTTTGTTTCAAGTATTTGATCAAAACTTAATACTTATAAAGAAAGTATGACATCCTCTTTGATTGTCCACGTGACATGTTAAAATCACAATATTCTTTAATTTATTTTGATACATTTGAAATAATTTCAATTTAGGATCTCAAATATTTTTTCAATTTTTAAAAACTTTCAACTCATTCTATACTACTCTTTCTGAAAAGGAGGGATTATAATATGGTTTGTTCCTGAATTTAAGTTTGGTGATTTAGAATACTTATTTAATACAGTACATTAAGGAAATGCATTATATTAAGGAATTTGAGATATGGCTTATGATATAGGATGGACAATTACTACCGAACAAACATAATTCAAGTTATTAAAACCCGCGGCCCATTAAGCCCAATGGGCTAAACCTCAGTAAAGAAATGTAAACTGGTCATTGCGCCGGAGCAATAGTACCATCATTCAGGGAAACGGACTGCTCATTATCTGCGGTGGCGCCGCCTTCAAACACCTTCGCGATCCTTTCGACGGGAATAATCGGGAAATAACGCGCCGCCGCGTAGCCTCTCTCCGACGCACAGGTCACCGCTTGATTGTATTTTTCGCTCCAATAAGCAGCCGTCGGCACCAAAATCTGAGCTACTTGAGGGAACAAAGGAAGCTTGTTAAGAGATCGCCATGCCGAAACTGCATTCTTCTCCGCCATTGGCTCGTATTTTGCGTATAGTTCCTTGGCTATGGGTTCGTACTTTGTGTAGAGTTTTTTAGCTACGTGACTCGCCGTGTCCACTAAGCCATCATGCTGTACCTCGCCGGCGAGATCTCGAGCTAATTCTGGAGCCTTCTGAGCTATTAACAGAGCTTTGGATGATGCCTGCTTCAGTGGAGAAGGAACATGGCTGCCAACTTCTTTTATCAAGTCTGCCACCTGCATAGATTCAACCTTTCAAATCCTTTCCACTGAAATTCATTCCTCATGATTCCAAAATTTACAATGTTTAATCAATCTTAGTGAATTTATCGATGCTCTGTCTCAGAGAAGTCATTTTTACGGCTCAATCGACCCTAGATACTCTCTATTCCAGGAAACTTTCAGCTGAAAGATATAGTACGGTGTAGACAGTATGGGTAAAATTCATTTTGGAGAAAGAAGGTGAACCTTTAGGTCGATGAACTTGAGAAGATTGATAGGAACGTCGTGAAACTTCTCGTAAACTGGTCCGATGACGGTTTTAACAGTGGCTTCTACGGCCTGTACACCAGGTTTCAACGGGCCAGAGTTCTCTTTGCCATATTCATACAAAGTTGAGAAGCAAACAATCACATAGAGCGCTGCAACTTGAACGAAATCCAGGTATTTGAGTTTCTTCTCATCTTCTGCTACCTTCAATTATATACAATCAGGTACAAATTAGAACTTAAACAGTGCTTCTTATAGGTTGAGAAAACACATCTCGAGCAATTCAGGCAAAAAAGAAATTATAATCGACAAATTATACAACTAATGTTCTACCTATTTGCAGGCATAAATTAATCTGTTTACAGTATCGCCTTTGTTCATGAGTTGCTTTGATAGCTAACTACCTAGTAAAAATCTAAGAAATCAACCCGTCAAAATCAACATCTCATTCCTCAATTAATATGGAGATAATTGAACACCTCAAAATAACGAGATAACAATTCATTCCAGCAATTAATTGAACAACTTAGATCTAAATAAATGGACCGTGAATAATATAATATGAACTTACATTCCACACTAAAACGATGCTATTTCCTCTAGATGTCCAGTAACAAACAATTGAAAATTACAATTGATTCAACTCTAATACGATGAAAAACGCAGAAGGCGTTGTGCACTTACAGGATCCGTATTAGTAGGTGGCGTTGTGCTTACAGGATCCGTACTGTTAGGTGGCGTCGTGCTCGCTGGATCAGTACTAGAAGGTGGCGTCGTGACGGCGTCAGTAGGCGGCGTTACAGATGCGTCGGCCATGGTGCAGAAAAGTGGAATGGGAGTGATGGAGAAAAGTCAAGCCTTTTTAATGGAGTTATACAAGGAAACTTTTCGAAACGGTAGTAATTCTCCTTTTATAGCGGAGCGGACACGTAACAATCGTTTGCGGAGAACTCGATGAAATTTTGGTCACACTTTTAAAATATGTGGTGTTCACAAGCATCTTTCAAACCCATGACATTAAATTTTTTCATTTAAATTAAGTTTACATGAAAATGAATATTAACATTTTCCTTCGTCATCAAAAGTGTTGCTCTCTTCATTTCATTTTGGGAAAAATTCATTTATTTAACATGATATTAAAAAATAAAATTTGAAAAATTTATAATTTAAAATATTTTTTAAATATTTATATAATTAAAATTTATTTTATTAAAATAAAAAAATAAAATTAAATTATTTTTAATTATAAGAAAATAATAT
>JAOTQJ010000111.1:21319950-21336155 GCA_025642045.1 Solanum sejunctum | reverse complement strand
GGAGGGGAGATTGTACGCAGACCTTACCGCTACTTCAGAGAAGTAGAGAGGCTGTTTCCTAAAACCCTCAACTCAAATGTTACTTTACTATTTTCTTTTTATTTATCTTTATTTATTATTTAATAATCTCTCCGTCTATCTTTACTTGTTTCTTATTGACTTAGCACACAGATTAAGTAGTAAAATGACAAGAACAATTATAATTATAGTGCCGTAAAAAATATAGTAAGAAAATAAATATACTTAATAATAAGAGTAAATTAGTAACTAAGTGTAAACATAAATATTATTGAGAATCTTAAAATAGTATATCGAATAAATAAAAATAGATGGAGAAAGCAATTATATTTCATTCTCTTTTATGTATATTTTCAAGGCACCTTGCTAATTTTTATTTTTTTTTTTGCTCAAGGAATGTAACGGGCTAGTGAAGCTGCATAAATATTCAACAATAGTATATTCAATATATATAATTTCAGATGTACATGCATCATATGAAGGGACATGTGTGTATCTGTGTGTGTCTATATATATAGAGGGAGAGAGTGTGTGTAATGTGCAATTAATTTGTAAAAAAAAAAAAAAAAGAGAAGTTAATTATATAGCATAAGGGGAACAGGCAGGACTTGGTTGTGGGGATCTATAATAAAATCCCCCATTTTCAACCACCAACATGGTTACTGTTAATAATCTCTTTTTGTAGATATATATTTATATCTCTATTTAGTTTGTGGCTCGTGGCAAGTAATAAGTTGCCTTATTTATTGTTAGGATATTCAAAAGAATGGAGGACACATGGATGTAGGGCGTAGTGAACGAGAAGAAGGCATTCATGGGGAAAATAAATAGGCTTTTGCTATTGCAAATGAACATTGACCAAAAACGACATAAATATATGCTATTACTTTCTCCATTTTGAAATTTACTCTCATTAAGGACTGATTGATAATGAATTTAAAGTCGTTTTTGCAATATTTGGAATCTATAGATTGAAAAGTTGCAAAATGACACGAAAAATAAATTGAAGGAATAGATGGATTCATAAATTTGTATGTGAAAAGTCATTTTTACAAAGGGTGAAAGAAACTCGGCATATCAGCATATATGCTAAAACTTTCAATATAGAATTGGCAGTTAAGGCATCAAATACCAATGGAGGCTAAACAAATAAAGACACATTATGCAGTCTTTAGAGTACAAATTTTTAGAAGTCAAAAACTTGAATAGATATTCTAAGATTCGAGCAAAAGCCTTCTGATCCAGACTATTGAAATTTCTTTAATTGTGGTTTGGTGTAACCTTTTTCTTTTGAAAAATAATGAGATATCGTTGAGGAAAAAACAGGTTGAATTGCAACAAAAGGGCAAGAAGTACTCTAATCGAGAAAAATAGTTAATATTTACGTGTCAAACAAATCAAATTTGTTCAGACTCTTCAATAGGAATAATTCCAGTATAATACAATATCAGCTTGAACTTACTTTCATGGGACAATAGTAAAGCAACAACAAGGGCAAACGTGAATTCAGGTTACCTGAATGATTCTTAGCATATCTGGCTGAAGTAATGGAGGAAGTAGAAACCCGCAGTGATAATTCTTTTTTCTTATTTGGTGAGTATTTATCTTCATCTACATCAAACATTCGTTCATAAAATAGTTTAAAGGCGAGGTTTCCTTGAGAGATTTTTTTTCTTACTCATTGGTCAATACTAATTTTTTGAAATTTTTTTCAGGGTTACAATAATTTATGACCAAGCTTTCATAGCGGTCTCTTAAACAAGAATTGTTTGTCTTCATATCCATCACAATTTGTATTAAAGATAGATCATAGGTATGTCAGAAAATAATTTAAAAGACGAGGTTTCCTTGAGAGATTTTTTTCTAATGCAATGGTCAATATCAATTTTTTAATATTTTTTTTTTAAAAATTACAATAATTTATGACCAGACTTCCATACCAACCTCTTAAACAAGAATTGTGAGTCTTCATCTCTATAGCAATTTGTATCAAAGATAGATCATATGTATGTTTGTGCTTGATGCACAAGACATTCAGAAGGAGTCGATAAAGTGGATACGGTTGAGGATGAAGAGGGGGAAATGCCGTTTCTGTTTGTTTGAAGATGAAGAGGGGTATCTGTTGAGTAGTGGAAGATGATGTTTCTAATTAGGAAGGAAAATTGTGTAAATATATAATTTAGAATGAAGGGGTGTGAGTGCGCTTATATATATATAAAGGTAGAGAAAGTGTGTGTAATGTGTAATTGATGTGTAAAAAAAAAAGAGAACTTATATAGCATGCCAGGTGAAGGAAAACACGCAGGGGTTGATTGTGGGGATCTACAGTAACTATGAAATCCCCCATTTCCTGAATTACCAATATGGTTACTGTTAATCATCTCTCTGTAGATATATTTTTATATCTCTATTTAGTTTGTGGCTTGTGACAAGTAATAAGTTCCCTTATTTATATTTAGGATATTCAAGAGAAGAGAGGACACATGGATGTAGGGCATAGTAAACAAGGAGAAAGGAGGGTGAATAAATAGGTTTTTGTAGTTGCAAATGAACATTGACCAGAAATGATATAAGTATGTACTATTACTTTCTAGATTTTGAGATAAATGTCAGTTTAACTCATTTCACTTCTACTAAGGAATGATTGATAATGAATTTAAAGTCATTTTTGCAATATTTGGAGTCTATAAATTGAAAAATTGCAAAATGACAGGGAAAATAAATTGAAGAAATAAATGAATTCACAAATTTGTATATGAAAATTCATTTTTACAAAGGGAGAAAGAAACCCGACATATCACCATATATGCTAAAACTTTTAATGTAAAATTGGAAGTTAAGTTATCAGATACCAATAGGAGGCTAAACAATTTAATAAAGACCCATTATGCAGTTTTCCGAGTATAAATTTTGAGAAGTCAAAAACTTGAATAGAAATTCTCAGATTCAATCATAAGCTTTCTGATCTAGACTACTGGAATTCCTTTAATTGTGGTTTGGCGTACTACTTTTCTTTTGACAAATAACGAGATATCAGTGAGAAAAAACATAGGTTGAAGCGCAACAAAAGGGCAAGAAATAATCTAATCGAGAAAAACAGTTAATATTTATATGACAAACAAATCAAGTTTGTTCAAACTTTCCACTGGGAACAATTCCCGTATAATACAATCTCAACTTGAACTTACTTTCATGAGACAATAGTAAAGCAACAGCGCAGACAAGAGTGAATGTAGGTTACCTGGATGATTCTTAGCATGTCTGGCTGAGCAATAGAGGAAGTAGAAATTCGTGGTGGTAATTTTTTTTCTTATTTGGTGAGTATCCATCTTCATTTGTATCAAATATTCATTTAGAAAATAATTTAAAGGCGAGATTTACTTGAGGAATTTTTTTAACGCAGTGGTCAATACTAGTTTTTTGTATTTTTTTCCAGGGTTACAATAATTTATGACCAAGCTTCCATACTGGCTTCTTAAACAAGAATTGTGAGTCTTCATTTTTATCGCAATTTGTATCAAAGATAGATCATAAATATGTCAGAAAATAATTTTAAGACGAGGTTCCCTTGAGGAATTTTTTTTTCCTAATACTGCAGTCCATACCAATTTTTTGAATTTTTTTTCAAGGTTACAAAAATTTATGACCAAGCTTCCATACCAACCTCTTAAATAAGAATTGTGAGTCTTCACTTTTATCAAAATTTTTATCCAAGATAGACCATAGGTATGTCTGTGCGTGATGCATAGGACGTTCAGAAGGAGTTGATAAAGTGGATGTTGTAAACTGTTGAAGATGAAAAGGGGGAAACGTCGTTTCTGTTTGTTTGAGGATGAAGAGGGGGTGTCTGTTGAGGAGGAAATGATGATGTTTCTAATTAAGAAGGGCAATTGTGTAAATATATAATTTAGAATGAAGGTGTGTGTGTATAGGTATGTGTGTCTATATATATAAAGGGTGAGAAAATGTTGTAGTGTGTAATTGATTTGTAAAAGAAAAAGAGAAGTTACATAGCATAGCGGGTGAAGGGGAACACACAGGGGTTAGTTGTGGGGATCTACAGTAACTATGAAATCCCTCACTTCCTGAACTACCAGCATGGTTACTGTTAACCATCTCTCTCTGTAGATATATATTTATATCTCTATTTAGTTTGTGACTCGTGGAAAGTAATAATTTTCCTTATTTATAGCTAGGATATTCAAGAGAAGGGTGGACACGTGGATGTAGGACGTAGTAAACAAGGAGAAAATATTCGTGGGGTGAATAAATAGGCTTTTGCAGTTGCAAATGAACATTGACCAGAAACAACATAAATATATAGTATTACTTTCTCTATTTTGAAATAAGTGTCAGTTTAACTCATTGCACTCTTATTAAGGAATAATTGATAATGAATTTAAAGTCGTTTTTGCAATATTTGAAGTCTGTAGATTGAAAAATCACAAAATTACAGGAAAAATAATTGAAGAAATAGATGAATTCACAAATTTGTATATGAAAAGTCATTTTTACAAAGGGAGAAAGAAATCCAGCATATCACCATATATACTAAAACTTTCAATGTAGAATTAGTAATTAAGACACCAAATACCAATAGGAGGTTAAACAATTTAATAAAGACTAATTATGCAGTCTTTAGAGTACAAATTTTGAGAAGTCAAAAAGCTGACTAGATATTCTCAAATTCGAGCACAAGCACTCTGATTCAGTTATTGGAATTTTTTTTATTGTGATTTGGTGTAATATTTTTCTTTTGCCAAATATTGAGATATCATTGAGAAAAAAACAGATTGCACTGCAACAAAAGGGCAAGAGATAGTCTAATTGCGAAAAATAGTTAATATTCACATAACAAACAAATCAAGTTTGTTCAGACTCTCCACTGTGAACAAGTTTAGTATAATACAATCTCAACTTAAATTTACTTTCATGGGACAATAGTAAAGCAACAGCATGGGCAAGCATGAATGCAGGTTACTTGGATGATTTCTAGCATATCTGGCTAGAGCAATGGAGGAAGTAGAAACCCGCGGTGGTAATTCTTTTTTCTTGTTTGATGAGTATCCATCTTCATCTGTATCAAACATTCGTTCAGAAAATAATTTAAAGGCGAGGTTTCCTCGAGGAATTTTTTTCCTAGCGCATTGGTCAATACTAATTTTTTGATTTTTTTCCCTAGCGTTACAATAATTTATTTCAAGCTTCCATAGCGGCCTCTTAAACAAGAATTATGAGTCTTCATCTCTATCATAATTTGTATCAAAGATATCATAAGTATGTTAGAAAATAATTTTAAGACAAGGTTTCCTTAAGAGATTTTTTTTTTTCTAATGAAGTAGTCAACACCAAATTTTTGAATTTTTTTTCCAAGCTACAAGAACTTATGACTAGGCTTCCATACCGACCTCTTAAACAAGAATTGTGAGTCTTTATCTCCATTGCAATTTGTATCAAAGATAGATAATATGTATGTCTGTGTGTGATGCATAGGACGTTCAGAAGGAGTCAATAAAGTAGATGTTGTGAACCTGAGGATGAATAGGGAAAACACCATTTCTATTTATTTCAGGATGAAGAGGGGATGTCTGTTTTATGAGGGGAAGATGATGTTTCTAATTATGAAGGGCAATTGTGTAAGTATATAATTTAAAAGAAATTTAATTAGAAAGGGTAGTTGTGTAATTACATAATTTCAAACGAATTCCTGCTTTGTGGTTGCGCCATATCACCGGACTAAACATCCTCTTTTATATATTCCTATTATACAGAAATATGAAAACATCGATAGCCAATGACAGTTTTAAAATATGACTACATTCAAAGGTAATATATATATGGGGAGGGGGTGGGGGGAGGATTACATGGCAATAAAGAGTTGTACAATAAGAAATATAAATTATACTATGTACTTGACCTTATCTTATTTTCTTACCGATTGCCTCTAAATATTTTATTTATATATTTATATTTATTTATTTTTATTATATAGAAGAGCCATGGAAGGATGACCATGACAATAAAGAATTGTATAATGAGCACTACAAATTATACTATATAGTTAACCTTATGTTATTTTTTTTATCAATTTTCTCTAAACATGTGTAATACATGTGGACCCATTAATTATCTTTGTATCATTTCACTTTTATAATATTTTTGCTTATAATGTTAAATGTCTAACTAATATCAACTTCATTCATATTTTATGAACCCTGTTTGTCATTATAAACTTCACTATATTTCTTAGTTGCACTATTTAAAATAAAGTTAGTTTTTTCAATACAAATTTTGAAGTGTCTAAACTATAAAAATCACCCTTTTGGTAATTTTATAACTTAGAAGTTCAATTTTTTTTAATGGCAAAGTATGACTTTTTTTTAATATGCTTTCCTCATTCTAGAGTACTCGTCATAATATTTTTCTGAGTCAAATGATGTAAAATTTGACGAACACTTAAATATATATATTAAAGTGTATAATCATGTAGTCTGTATCAAGTTATAAGATAAATTGTATTAACTACTTTTTTCATCAAAGGTGTTAAAATCCAAATTCTTCTATCAAATATTAATCTAGTATCATTTTGGATGATTCACTGCAACAAAATATAAGATACACTATACTGACAATATTTTTCATCACATGTGATTCAATTGATCTATTAATATAGTTAAGATCTAAACTCTCCTATCAAATATTAATCAAGTATCAGTTTGGATGATCCATTGCAATAAAATATTTTACACAGATTTGATACACTGATTCAAGTAACTACAGTAAGGTGTATAATCATGTATAATATAATAGTGTTATATCAAAGTTATAAGATACACTGTACTAGACACATATTTCATTGTGATTCAATTGATCTAGTAATGTAGTTAAAATTCAAATTCTTCTATCAAATATTAATAAAGTATCATGTAATTAGATACACTCAAATAAGAAATTTTCTCATAACTGTAACACTACCAGAGTTCTTCCGCTTTTTTTAAACTTTTGAATTTGGGGAATTTGAATTTTTAGCTTCATCCTTGTTTGATTTGACTGCTCATTCTTTCTTCATGGCTAGAAGATCGTGGATATGTTTGGATCTATTTTCATAAAAATATTTATCATCAGAGTTATAAACACCATTTCAAATAGATTTTTCTTGATCTAATTGAGTGAGTCCAATATTAAAGGATGAATGATTATTCATATGTATTTGTATATGAACCGAAAAATACGAAATTGCCAATGATCTTCAGTGAAAAAGAATGAGTATGAAGTTGAAATGAAGAAGATAAAGTTAACCTATCTTTTTTTGAAATTTGAAATTAAAGAATAGAGAAAGATAAAATTATTTGAAATTGGAGAGAACTTGGAAGTAATTGATTCAAATTGAGCCTTGATTTTAGGAGAAAAATTAGAGTTATTGAGAAAGAGGTGAAAATATGAAGGAGTGTATTGGATGTGTATAGAGAGAAATAGGGAGAAAAAAAGGATTTTGAAAATTTTTAGAATTAGTGAAAAATATTTTAGAATTGTTAAAATAAGATGTGTACTTTGGTAAAAATTCCTATCTAGTATATATATATATATACTTACTATAAAGAAAAACCAAACCTAGGAAGGGACATTTTCGTAATAATGTTATCATGCAAAGATAATATTATCTTTATATTAGACTATTTTTTTTACTACAACATAATTTCTCTTTCATTTCACTTCTAGACCATTCTCTTCAAGATTATCAAAATTATCAAGAGAGACTGATAAACTCAAATCAATAGTTTGAGAAAGGATATGATTTTTTGGCTTCTTTTTTTCCTAACGTCATCATTGAGATTCATGTAAGTAAATCTTTAAAATCTACTACACTGATTTGTATATATATGTATTTACAATTAGGATTTTAGGTTTCTAGTTATGTTTGTATTTTTCCATTTCGGTTACAAATGGTATAGTTATTCATTTATTTATGGGTCGATAATCAATTCTTTGTTAATAGCTTTGTTAATTTGTGTGGTAGAATACATGGGAGTGTGAGGGTAGGAAAAAAATTATATTTTTTTTGGTTATTTTTTGAAACACTTGTTCCAACATATCCAGACACTTAGTTGATAATTATTCTTATAATTTTATTTTTGATTTGTAGCGAGATTTAATGATGTATGCATATGTGAATTTTTCGTCGAAAGATTTTGATATTCACTTAGTGTTTATAGAAATGTCTTTGCTAAAAATATTTACTAAATTATAAAGGAGTAGTTTTTTATTTAAATATATAATCAAATTTATACTTTATTTGATTTAAAATGAATTAATTTAATTTAAATTTGAAGTTGTTGGGTAAAGTTTTGATAATAAAAAAATAAAAAAAGGTCTAATATTATTTTACATTAAAATTAATTAAATCAAAATTTTAATTAATTATAATAGATTACTTTTAGCATTCTAAGTAATGAATATGTGACAGCAATATTTAACCATCCAAACAAAGTGTACATAAATGAAGGCAACTGCAAAGTGCAAACTGCATAATTGAACCGGAGATTTTAACAATGAACGAGCTGAAGAGGGTTCTAAAGGAAGCATTTGGCGAGTCATCAGACGGCGAAGGTGAAGAAGAACAACAATTTCTCCATGATCATTCTGCAGATAATCAGGTCAATGGAAAAGCCCTATCTGGGTCAGTGCTTGGGGAAAGTCATAGCTGGGAAAGAATCAGTGAAATTGATGGTCTTTGTCTGTTCAAAAACTTTTTATCTCCTGATCAACAATCAAAGTTGTTATCATCAATCGAACAAGGTAATAGTCCTCGGTGTGTTGCTCATATTCATCCTGTTTTAAAGCAGATTTAGGGTGGATTTTGTGGTTCAATTTTCAGCTCAAAGTATGAACATATATGAAATTAAAGTAAATTGTGTGCGTATATTTCGATTACTCCTGAATCCATTATTCTAGTTCATGACTTCTCCCTAGTTCTCCACCCTCGGCAGAGGAAGATCTATAATTTTTTAATAACTCATTTACTACTCTTCTAGACTTGGTGTACGGGCCTTACATCTACACAGGCTGGAGCAACAAGCCTGTTAAGGGTTTTGAGAAACCGAGTAGCTTTACCCTAGAGGCGTAGACCCTGTATTTGTGTTTGTATGGGGGAAAAATTGGACTTAATAAAGGAGCAAATCACGTTTTGGCACGTTGCAAGACCAAATACAATGGGGCCTCTATGGGCGATTGGGGACGGCTCTCCCCTATATGTCTCAAGGAAGCCTTGAACGCAGTTGGGACTGACTCACAACCAGACACCCGAAAGAAGCCTCGCCTCAGGGAAACTGCCTTACAGCTGGAATGCGGTCATAACAAGTCGTGGAAGCACACCAATCAATCTGGAACCATGTGCCCACCTGCGCCAACAAATAAGAACATAGGCAAGTGTTATGAAATAGCCTTTTCAGTATCCAAGTGTATTGTCATTTCACATTGAGGTGAAAATTCAGTTTTTGGCCTATAAAAGAGATGAGGGTTCCCACGAAATAGCCTCTCTACCTCTGTGGTAGTGGTAAGGTCTGCGTACATTCTACCCTCCCCATACTCCACTTGTGGGATTTTACTGGGTATGTTGTTGTTGTTGTTGGCCTATAAAAGAGATTTACAAGGAATAGAAGGCATCATAAGCCAGATATCACAAAACCCCAAGAAGCTTTAATTATTTGATGCTCTCCTCCATTTTAGCATCTTGTGTAGAAGAGGTCTTAGAATATCATTTCACGTTAGAATGTAGGCATGTGCTATGAAATAGTCTTTTCAATATCTAATAGTGCCGTCGTTTCCCATTGTAGTGACAGTTCAATTTTGGGGCCTAAATGGAGGCTTTGCAGTGAAAAGAAGGCATCAGAAATTACATATCATAAAACCTCAAGAAGCTTTAGTTATTTGATAGTTTTCCCCCATTTTAGCATCTCCCGTGAAAGAGGTCTTAGAACCTCCCCTATTTGCAAAATTCATTTCCTTCTTTGTAAGTTATCTACTTGTAAAAGATCATGACCCTTGGTGTTTTAGCCAAAAGAGGATGAACTTGATCGGCTTTGACTTGTCTTTAATCCCCTTTTATAAATTCAATCGTTAGATGGAATGGCGGTTTCTCCGGAAAACAATATTTAAAAATTCGCTTATTATGTATACACAATTTTATTCAGAACCTAACAAACTCGTCTTTTTCTAGAATTCACAACCCGTAGACCCAAAATCCTCTTAATTTACTCATACACTGACACATATACATGCAAATTTTAAAGATTCTTTAAACTATATATACACATGTATATTGTGAGAAATATTGAAGAAAAATATTACTGAATTGTTGTCTACATTATTACATTGAGACCCTATTTATAGATACTATATTAGACTCCTTTTCCAACTAGGATACTATAATACAATCCTTTTCCAACTAGGATACTATAATACAATTCTTTTCTAAGCAGGATTCTACATACTATTGTTATTCCTATTCCTATTCTAATTATGATTGTATTTACCTATTCCTATTCTAACACTCCCCCTCAAGCTAGTGCATACACGTCATATATACCTAGCTTGTTACAAATATAATTATACGAGGATTGATGAAAAGCTTGGTGAGATATCTGCAAGTTGATCACTAGACACAAAATCGATAATCAATCTCAGCGTGCTTAGTCTTCTCATGAAATACTGGATTTGATGCACAATGTCCATAAAACACAATGTGATAAGTTCTTCAATTACAGTGTTGAACTTCCAAAACCAAACTCAGAAGACTGATTCATATCATAAAGGGACTTACACAACCGACATACAAGGCTACCAAACGATATTTAAGGCTACCAAACTCCCCCCGAGCAACAAAATCAGGTGGTTGCTCCATATAGATTTCTTCATCGAGATGATCACGGAGAAAAGCATTCTTAATGCTCAACTGATCAAAAGGTCAATAGAGAATGACAATATGGATCATCTCGAAATTACTCTAAGAAAGTCACTTTAAAACTGGTCGGAACTTACTCTTGCACCAAATTATTAGATTTGATGGATGAAAGTGGTCACAAATTGAGAAATAAAATTATATGGGTACGGTCGGGATGATGACACGACCCTACTGAGAAAAGAATTATATGGGTAGGCTCGGAATGATGGCACATCCTACTGGAAAATAGAAATTATATCGGTAGGATCATATTGTCGGCATGACCCAACGACAAAAGAGAAATTGCATGGATAGGGTCGGAATGATGGCACAACCCTACGCAAACTAGATTTGATGAGTCACCGAAAAGACGAATGGAACTACGCAAATCAAATCTGAATCGCCAAAAAGACACGGTGCTATGCAACTTAGATATGAGAAAGCAGTTCCAAAAATTTACGGTACTACATAAATTGAATATAAGTAGTCCGGAAAGATGCACGGTGCTACACAATCAAATATGAGAAAGTAGTCACCGGAAAGATAGCACGGTATTACACATGATAAATATGAAAAAGTAGTCACCGAAAAGATGATACGGTGCTACACAAACACTTGATAGATGTGGGGTTGACACAAAACAACCCTAGAAAGTCACTGAAAATGGACGCACAGTGACCTAATTTTTTCTTTTTTTTTGCTAATATAATCATTGGTCAAACGGGCGGCATATATGGGTCGTATCCGCCCGCTGGCAGCAAAAACTCTTTCATTTTCTACCAGGACCGTAGAAGCTCTGATACCATTTGAGAAATATTGAAGAAAAATATTACGGAATAGTTGTCTACATTATTACATTGAGACCCTATTTATAGATGCTATATTAGATTCCTTTTCCAATTAGGATATTATAATACAATCCTTTTCCAATTAGGATAATATAATACAATCCTTTTCCAAGAAGTATTCTACATACTATTGTTATTCCTATTCCTATTCTAATTAGGATTGTATTTACCTATTCCTATTCTAACATATATCAAAGAATTTTTCAACTATATGCATAGAATGTTGTCTTGCCTTGTGAGGGTTTAAGGTTTATCATAGGACTAGTTGTGTCATTATAGTTGTATTCTTATTTCCTTTTGATCATCACATTGTTTTGTTACTGTTATTACTTTTTTCTTGTAGAATTTACAGTGCTGTTCATTTTTGCCGCTATGCTATCTATTTTTTTTCTTCTTTTACTTGGGGCGGATATATTTGAGCTGAGGGTCTTTCAGAAACAATTTCTCTATCTCTATGAGGTAGTGGTAAGATCTGTGTACATTCTACCCTCTCCCGGCTGTTGAAGGTTACATCTGCTGCTGCCTTGGCTGGTATATTGCCTGTAACATTTTATTTTAAAACAGCTGCAATAACCTTATGTTTCAATTAGGAGAGAACAATTTTAGCCATCCTGAGAGAGCCCCTTATCACGGTTTCCCTGTAAATATACTGCTGCACTTGTTATCAGTGATAATATAATGCTTTCATATGACGAAGGCATAAGAAAAATGTCTTTGATCAGACAAAGTTCTTATTTTGCTTCTTGATTGTTGTGGATGCAGAAGGATGGTTTACTGAGTCTTCAGGCAATCAGGTCTTGTTGGATCCCCAAACTTTCAGACCGTTCTTGTATAATAAACTCATTCCCTTTACCTTGTTAATTTTTATTGCTTGCTTATCAACTTGAGAATTGCAGAGTCATTAAGTTTGATTCAAAAACTTACTCATGTGTCATTTGGCTGAAGAATATATTGCTTGAATATTACTATATTATGTTAAATCTTCACTTTTCATACTTATGCCCTTGAACTGTGTAGACAATGACTCTTGTATGTTTCATTTGAAATAGATGATCGCCGTAGTTTCTATGTCAAAATGTAACTTTGTATTTAGTGTCCCTAAAGACTATGACTGCAACTTGAGGCAGAAGATGTACTTATGACACTTTCCTCTGAATATAGTGCACGGAATAATCTTGGTGTTTACATTCATTTGTCCGCAGTTGATAATTTTAGGTTAGTATTCAATTTGGGGAGACTTATCAAAAGGAGGACTGGAATACTAACAGGTTTTGGATAAAGAAGGTAAGTATTTTATATCCAAAAATGCTGGACGCTCAAGTATCTATTAGAAACAGAAAAACAAGATTCTGGAAGCAAAAATCAGTACAGTGGTGATTTATAGGTTATTTCGACGGTGTGCATCAAACCAATATCCTTCTTTCGAACTTCGAAAACCTTTACTCTCCATTCTCCTTGTAATAGTTGTTCAAAATAATCTCATTTTCTTTTAGTCAATAAAGGGGAAAAATTCAACTTTGATATGACCTGTAGTAGTTAATTGGCCTTAGAATGAGAGGACTGCAAAGCATATCTGGCATGTATCTGAACTATGAAAGGGTTGCTCTTCGGTTCTCTCTAAATAGTATGGAGCAGAAGGTTCCGTTTAACGTTTTCTTTTCCTCTGTTTAAGTGAGCTAGTTTAATGTGTTTTTAAGCAACTACAAATTTTTGAATTTCTAGTAATGGGGTTGCCTGTTTGACTCTTCTAACCTAGTCTCATTTATCAATGCACTTGATTCCATGTATTTTCTTCTCTTGCAGGCTATGAGATTTGGTGACCTACCAGAGTGGGCAGTTGAGCTCTCCAGCTCTATCCATGAGGTGATTCTTTCTGGTATTTATGCTGCGGAGTTGGAAAGCTGCGAGAAGGGCAAAGAAACATGCATCTTTCCACAAGACCTGTTATGGAGGGAACCTCTATTTGATCAACTTATAACTAACATGTATCAACCAGGTGAGGTGCGACTTCCTTTCACAGAACTGTTTTTCAGTGTCAAGTGTCTTACCATAAATAAATTACACTGCTATGTATAGCTAGTACAACCATCAAGTTGTTGATGCAGGATAAGATGCTCGCGAGAAGGATCAGCATCCTAATTTTTGTAGACAAATTTAGGTAATTGGTATAAAATCTCTAAAATCGTTACTACTACGTGTAGTCTATCAAATGCATGCTTAACGGTTAAGAAACTGAAACAGGATTTCTGGCGAAGGATCATAGCTTATTATCTGGCGAAGGATCATAGCTTATTATAAAGATTCTCGTAGCAATGGATTAAGTGTGAGAGAAATTGAGCAATATCTCTAGTAGAGGAAGGCTTTACTGTAATTGTGGTTTGAAATACTGGGATTTGGTAGATGTGCACATAGCCGAATTAGGATTTTTATCAAAGGTTCGAAATATAAAAAATAAACATATAAAGAGAACAAGAGGATTCAACATCTAGTAGCTCTACCTGTGCACTGAGGTCTTCGACATCAAACAAGTTTGACCTGTTCCCAGACAAAGTATAATAGACTGAAGCTGAGACTCTAGGAATGGACTGTGAAGCTGAGACTCAATGGAGTCGTTTGGTTGGGAACAACTTATCCCAAGATTAGTTGTCCTGTGATTAGCTATAAGTTATCCCTCCATGCATATGAGAACTTATCCCATCACTATGTTATAAATGGTGGGATAAGTTATTCCAAACTTGGCAACCAAATCAGATATCAGAATTTTATCTCTTCATTATTTTTGTCCTATAACTATTTATTTTATCCCTCACACCAAACGACCCCTTAAGGATTGGATATGCCTCTGTTGTGGATTTGTGTCACAAGTTATTATGAAATGTGAGTAGCCCGTCCTCTCTTTGAGAGAAAAGGCGCTTCTGGTTCTGTTGGCACTAGATTGTATTAACATCTACTTTCCTCTCAATCTTTTCCGAAGAGCAATATTTTTCTTTTTCGGGGCAAAAGAGATACCAGTCCATGGTTCTTATTTTCCTTAAACTCATTAGTGCTTTTCGCAAATTTTATGTTGATCAACTACGCTGATTTAGCATCAGTAGTTAAAAGTTGAGAGGTACATTCGTGGTGTAATAAATTTTCATTATATTACAGGGAATCTGTCCACATGTTGATCTAATGCGGTTTGAAGATGGAATTGCTATCGTTTCTCTAGAGTCATCCTGCGTGATGCATTTTTCTAGAGTCGAGAACAAAACATGCAAAACCCAAGATCCACCACATAAAGTGCCTGTGCTTTTGACACCAGGATGTCTCATTTTGATGTGGGGAGAAGCACGCTACCTTTGGAAACACGAGATTAATCGAAAGCGTGGTTTCCAAATATGGGAAAACCAAGAGATTGATCAGAAGAGGAGGATATCAGTAACACTGAGGAAACTCTGTCGCACTGACTAGTATATTACTGATCAAAATAGCATTTTGGTCATCGTCATTTACTTGCAGAAGTACCCTGTTCTATAATATTGTTCCAACAGCCATACAAATATCTTACTGCTTAAGCGAGAGACGCGTAGACTCGTATCATTCGTGTTGAAGATTGAAGCTTATGATATGATGATGAACGTGCATGTGGGCTTTTACAAGTCAACCTCGAGTAAGGGAACAGGTCTCCTGACAGAATGACGAGGTAAGAACAGATAGAATAAGTAGCGAACACATATCTGCAGATTATACTCAAGACACCCCTGTTCCTTTCTGAAGAAATTTTGTTTCTCTCTTAGTTTTTGGGTTTCTAAAACATCATCTCAGTATAATCCTATTATTAGTACTATCTGCTGCTTCATTTACTTTCATGTAACAATAGAGGTGACAAATAGATGGATTAAATTGAATTTGAATTAAATTGAATTTGAATGAATTGAATATGATTTTAATTTATTTTATTCTCTTGAAGTCCAAAAAATTAAATCAAAACTAGTTGTTAATGCTTAATCTTATTCAACCAAATTTTACTCTCAAATAATTATTTTTAATTTTTTTTAAATAAAATTTTAATGTTTTGGTGTATCAAAATTTTAAGACTCTAACACATAATCGAAAAATTATTTTTTTTTAAAAAAACATCTATACTAAATAAAAAAATTGAATTAGTTTAATTTAATTTAATTTTTTAATATTTATGCATCATCTTAATAAAAAATATTAAATTTTTTTACCCCCTCTTCTATCGATATCTTCTACGTATCGAATAAAAAAAATGAATTAATTTAATTTAATTTTGAATTTTTAGTTTTTTAATATTTATATTCAATTCAATAAAAAATTTTAAAAAACTTTTTTTGCTTCCTCCGCTTCAATACCAGATTGAAAAATTAAATTAAATTAATTTAATTTAATTTTTAATT
>JAOTQJ010000111.1:21302350-21314764 GCA_025642045.1 Solanum sejunctum | reverse complement strand
GGCTTCACTACAAGACTTCACTACTAATCATTTCTAGTACTTATGACTAAAATCTCTAAATAGGATTGGAGGGGGCATTTTACTTTTAAAAATTCTTTTTATTATTAATAAAAATTTTATAATAATTTTAAATTATATAAATTATAAAATATGTTAAGTATCATGCTATATAAAATAAAAAAATATTACATAAATTAAAATAAATAATTAATTTCTAGTACGAATATCAAATATGTTTAGAAATCAAAAGAAAAAAGTGATAAGAACGTACTTGTTACCTGTACGAGAAGATTAGTTAATGAGGAAGAAAAGAGACATGTGGCTGAAAGAGGGGATGAACAGTGTAAAGGAGTAGTACACGTGGGGAGAAGTGACTGACAACACTGATAGCTATTATTTTTTTCATTCTATTTCGTGTGACAGTTTATTTTTAAAAAATATTATTTTATTTAAATTATAAAATTTTAAAAATCTTTATTTACTTTTAATATATTATATTAAATCAAAAAATATTACATAAAATGAAATAAAAGTTTATCCTGTGTTAATCAAAAATACTTGTGGTCAAAAAGGACACATGGCGTGCCTATCATCTTCATTTTAGATTTTGAATCAAAGATTTTTCTGTGGATTTTGAATTGATTTTGTTAAGAGTAACAATTAGGTCAAATGTATGTTCTCTGAATTTCTACGGAGAAGAAAGCTTAAAAAACATAAAGATTCATGAAGAAGAAAACAAAATATGTGACAAATAAATTTGGTAATACAAAATGGAGTCATCTCAACAAAATAATAATAGTAATAATTTAAAAAATATAAAATTAAGATCTAATATATGATTAACTTAAAAATATTTTATTTAGATATTCAAATTAATTTTAATACGATTGAATTTCTCAAACTTCTAATAAAGTTTGATGTGAGTTCTCATTCATCAATTAAGCTAAGCTATTCATAAATTTTTTTTTTTTTTAATTATATGCATCAACTTCAAATATAAATATGTTAAAATCAACATCTTATTGAAGTGAATACATATAATAAAAGTAAATATGTTTACATAATTAAGTATCTAATGATAAATAAGAACACATGTAAAAAGAATATCTAAAATTTAAATTAAAAGTGTCAAACTAAAATATTTAACTAGAAGCTGAGGTATTTAGCTAACGTAAGACTTAGTTCGAGTGTTTGTATGAAATATCTTGACAAATCTAAGGTGTTAATTATGTATTAAGCCAAAGCCAAAGAAAAAATTGAGGGAAATGCATTGGACATAAATGTCCGTTAAAAACGCATATTTGAGAGTTATTTTTTAAATATGTCCTTATGTGATAAGAAGGAACCATTCAAATTTAAAGCTAAGTTTTATATAGTAATAAAACTGTTATTGTTGTATGGGATGGAGGATTGGCTAGTCAAGAACTCGCACGTCCAAAAGTTACATGTTGCAAAAATGAGAATGTTGAAATGATTGTGTAAGCATACTAAAAGCGACAAAATTATGAATGAGGTTATTTGGGTGAAGGAGGGAAAATAGATTTTGTGATAGGTAAAATGAGAAAAACAATATTGAGATGATTTGAATATGTAAAAAAGAGGTGCACTAATGATTGCCCTAGTGATAATGTGTGAGATATTGCTTGTAGGGGATACGTTAAGCAATAGAGATATGCCCAAAAAGTATTGGAGAGATGTGATAAGACAAGACAAGATATGGTGTAGCTTCATATTTTTGAACATATAATTCTAGATAGAAAGAAGTAGATGTCACATATTAAGACAGTAAGTTAGTAGGGGTAGAGTGTTATTTCGCTTTGCAAAGGTTTAGATTTGTTAGTACCTGTTGTAGTACTAGTTGTACCATTGAAGTTCTTGTCTTATGTTGTTTATTGTGTTTTGATAATCACACTATTTTATTATTGTTATTGGCTTCTTCTTTACCGGCTTTACAATGATTCTCTTATTACCTGCTATGCTTTCTTTGCTTGAATTTGAAGCACTTAAGCTGACGATCTTTTAGATGCAACCTATCTACTTTCACATGATAATGATAAGATTTGCATACACTTTATTCTCTCTAAATTTCACTTAGCGAAATTTTCGTAATTATATTATTATTATTATTGTATGTAATTTTAAGCGAAATTTTCGTGATTAGATTATTATTGTTGTTGCATGTAATTTTAGTACTGTTTCTAGTAGTTTAGATGTATTCATGAACCAACAATCAAATAAATGGCGTCTTTGTTCCACTTCCAATAGATCAGGGTCATTTTTTTCTCATTTTAAAAATCATGTGCATATGCTGCTGTTTGCTAACAGCTATGGCATTATAATACTATTTCTAGTAGTTCAGGGTCATTTCTGGACAGCAAACTAACTAGAGGGGTCTATATTCTACTTCTAATAGATCAGGGTCATTTCCCAACAATTTTTAGAACCATGAAACGCTGCGTTTTAAACAGGGAAAAAAAAAAGCTCGATTCCTAAATTCCTAAATTCGCCGTCTTTTCGCCGAGATCGTCAGTTCTCCTGCTCCGGCAGCCATGGCAGCCAAATCAGCTGCAATACGCAAGAGTTCACATAGATCGGACAATTTCATTCAAAAAATCGTAAAAAATCCCAAAATACCTTTTGCTATTGCAGTACTCGTCGCTGATTCCATCCTCATTGCACTGATTATCGCTTACGTTCCATGTAATGTTTCAGTTTTTCCGCACTTCATTTACAGCTTTTGTTTTTTTATATGTATATCAAATCGCAAATTCATTAGTTGTGAAATTTCTTCTTTTTAGATACGAAAATTGATTGGGATGCTTATATGTCTCAGGTGAGACTTCAATATTTTGATATATATGTTTGTTAGTTGAATTTAGTTTGCACAGTAATTTGAGTTAAAAGACAAATTAGATGCAAAATATTTACCAGTATTTGTCATTGGGAATAAAATGGGCTACTTAGAAGATTCATAAAGCTTATATTGTTTTGATTGATTGGTTATTTTTGGTTTATTAGGTTACTGGCTTTCTCGAAGGAGAGAGGGATTACAGTAACTTGAAAGGTGATACAGGGCCTCTAGTTTACCCAGCAGGATTTCTTTATATTTACTCTGCTATACAATATGTTACCGGAGGTCAAGTCTATCCTGCTCAGGTAATTTTCCTCCTTTCTCCATTTACAGGAGGCATGATTCTTTATTTATGTTTTTCAGTGATCGCCAGTGAACTTGCGTTAGGACGTGCTAGCTTGATCGTGATCGTTAACTTTCAAATTTGATTAGATCTGAAAGAGCACACGAATGCAATTAATTCATTGTCCCTTTCAAAATTGATTAGATTTTGCTACTGAATTTTAAGTAAATGAATCTATACACTAGAATCAACAATAAGACAGACATTTTCTATTTTATGTGTTAACTAATACTCTCTCTGTCCCATTTTATGTGGGCACCCTTTAACTTGACACATGTTTAAGAAAAAAGGAAGACTTTTTAAATTTGTGATCTAAAATCATTTTTAACTATTTCTGTTGCTGAGAATCATTTCATTAAGAATAAAAGGGGAATTTAAAAGTTAGATTGTTTTCAATTAGAATAGGGTGATATTCTTTTTGGGACAGACTAAAAAGAAAAGGGTGCCACATAAAATGAGGCAGAGGGAGTAATAGAATAGAAGCATAGTATCTGTATTGACAATGTGACTAGTTACTCCTGCAGATCATGCTGGCCTTGATTTCTTAGCAGCTACATTAACAAGCTTAACTCTTGCTTTCGTTTGATTTCATAATTTTTGGAACTCCAGCTAGGTCTTCATGGCCGTTATGCACTTTTCTTTGAGGATACTGATTATTCTGGGCATGCATTCCATCTGCTGGAGTGTTTCTTTCCAGTAATGGCAATCTGAAGCAAAAATTTGCTTTTCCTCTAACTGTATTCTAACTAGAAAAAATTGCAATGATTGACGTTCTATGCTTTGGAGGATGGTGTAAGCTTTAACTAGATTTTAGCATGAGAAAAAATTGCTAACCTTTCGCTGGGTTTTGTGTGTTCTGGAAGGTTTGCACGATACAGAATAAGGTGTAGGCACTTGTTTAGTTAACTAGTACTGACTTTTGAGTAATGTGGGCATATTCAGCTGGTCATTGGATAATCCTGACACTCTATTATGTCCTTCAGTATAAGGTCACGTAGCTTGGGTGCTATTAGTTGATTTCTATCTTTTCCTGTCTGTGCAGATTCTTTTTGGGTTTCTCTACATTCTGGATCTAGCAATTGTCATGTTCATCTACTTGAAGACTGACGTGGTAGGTGTCCTCTTCATCTGAGTTTTATTGATAACCTTTCAGGCTAATACATTCCTGAATAGAATTGTATTGTGTCTGTTGTAAGATTGGAACCACTCTTGAAGTTTTGTTAGTGTTGACTACATGACAACAGCAACATACCCAGAGTGGGGTTTGAGAAGGGTAGAGTGCATGCAGACCTTACTTCTACTTTTCAAAAGATTGAGTTTCTAGGTCCCCACAGTTTTAGACAGGGATATACTTTATCTTCTCACATTTGCCGTGATATACTGATCTCTGGCATTATATTAGTGCTTTTACGAATAAAACCTTAGCCTTTTAAAAAGAATAAAATTTTAGACATCAATTTGAGACCTGGTGACAGAATGCACCTTCTTTAAGCTTATACAGATGATCTTTTTTTAAAGGAGGTATCTTGGTAAACAATAAATCAAAATTGAACTTCAACAGGATTTACAGAGGCAAAATATGGTGGAGCTGAGAAGTTATTATATTTTTGGGAGGTGTTTCTAAACAAAGAAGTAAAAGAAAAAAGTCAATCTTGAGATTGTAGTTATGTCATTTATCGCTATCATTCAAATCTTATACCAAGGAAATCAGAATTTTTACTCAAATAATTTCCACAAATAATTACGTGTGGTTCAGGGGAAGTTCTGATGTGTAATTGAGGACACTTGTAAAAATTTGTCTAAACATCTCTAATAAAGCAGAAATCTTGATAAATTTTTTTTGGGAATTTTGTATATCTTTTCACACTGAATCAAGATATGCTTTCAACTGTAGCAAGAGGAGAATGTCTGCAATATGTCTTACTTTCTTCTGATTTAACTTTACCCTTGAAACTTCTAATTTACATTCTTTCAGTAAATATTCAGAAGTCCACTTTTTACTAAGTAGGAAATCTTTTAAATGGACAAACCACTTTGCCTTGGAGTTAGGATATGCTTTGAGTAATTGGAGACATATTTTTCTCAGGTACCTTGGTGGGCTCTCTCCTTGCTTTCTCTGTCTAAAAGAGTTCACTCTATCTTTGTTCTTCGATTATTTAATGATTGCTTTGCCACTACTCTCCTCCATGCTGCATTGGTGTCAATTATTTGCCAAAAATGGCATCTAGGGTTGGTAATTTTCAGGTATATTCTTGCTTGTTTTGACATTTTTATTGATGGATTAATTTTTCTCTCTGTCATTGATGAAAAGCATCGTTAAGGTTGATCAGTGGTCTTCTCTTTAGTACAGCGGAGCTGTTTCCGTAAAGATGAATGTGCTCCTGTATGCACCACCTCTGTTGCTCCTGATGGTGAAGGTATACTATTGGGACAGTTTTGGTTGTTAATAATCTCTGTGGGTGTTGAATTACATTTCTGATTATCCTTTGTGTTATAACTTATATGGTGGAAACTTGAAATACAGGCAATGGATATTGTTGGAGTTATATCTGCTTTAGCAGGTGCTGCATTAGTGCAGGTGGGTATTTTCCAAGTTCCCTTTCTAATTTCTAGTGCAATGACGTTCAGCGGGTGGCATGATTTTCTTATCTTCACTCTTGTTATTGTCTTCATTACTGCAATTGTGTTCTTTGTTAATGTTGTTTGGGAAAATAGTTTAAGTATGTCTCATTATTTGGGGAGGGAAGGTTTTTGGTTGCTCCAGGATCAAGGCATCACTTTCTTCTGCATCATGATGTTTTAACTTCTGTGTGATCTATATGTTCCCTCCTTGATGCTCTTGGGCATCTTTTTAATTGTTACAATATTATTTCTATTCTTTCCTCAGAGATCGACTGATGAATTTGTGGTTCATATGCATAGGTGAGTCTCGTTACAAGTATACTTCTATTGAATGGAGCTTCTTCTGATCAAATCGTTTACCAGTGATCATGATGATTGGTGATTGGTGCAGATTCTCATAGGGCTTCCTTTTATCCTGTCGCATCCAGCTTCATATTTATCAAAAGCTTTCAATCTTGGTCGTGTTTTCATCCACTTCTGGTACTTTCTTAAAAATATGTGGAAAATTGGTACTCTTGAGTCACCATGTCGAAAATGTCATGCAACTTTAAGTCTTTAACATTGTTGTCATCCTTCTTTCTTTGATCTATTTGTGTTTTGGTAAAATTCTTTTAATGTGCAAAACAAATAAACATTATACCCCTGGATATTTATGAAATCCCCATGCATATGGTGCTAAGAGATCGTGTATATATTCACTTGACACACTGTTATATAAACGTGCATTATCATCACATGAAACAATATTATTATATTTATCAGGCACTTTTTACCTCAATTGTCATCAAACAATACACTGGTATTTGGTGTTGCCTGCTAAATGTGGGAGATGCATGTTCTTACAGCTGTCTGTAGTTGTCTGTCTCATCCCTTGGGAGTTTGGGTGTGTAGTGAGCTCGTATTCTTTCGGTGGACGTAGACAGCAAACGTATTTTTCCCCCATTTTTCTTGTATATCCACTCCCACCCTAAGCCTACTCTGATCTTCAAACCAAGTTTAGTCAGATCCTTTTGAATTTTAAGTTGTATTTGGCATGCATTTTAGAATAATCTGATTCGCTGAGAACTGTATTTCTATCATCTGTGTTGTTGCGGTTTGCAACATTATGCTCATGTCATGATTTCTGCTGTCCTTTACAAAGAACAGTTTATCGTAACACTCTGATTTGTTGCAGGTCTGTTAACTTCAAATTTGTTCCTGAAGACATATTTGTTTCTAAAGCTTTTGCTCTCTCTTTGCTAGTTGCTCATCTCAGTCTGCTATTAGTTTTTGCTCATTACAGATGGTGCAGGTGAGTATTTCTCATATTATCATTACAGCTAGTGTAGTGGCGTTGATATTCCAGTGTAGAAGTGGGAAAAGGAAAATCGTAATATTATAATCATATTATTTTCTTTTCTACATGCGAAGGGTAATGATTTAGCGGCCACTGGACTGGATTTTTTCGTTTTCATCTTTTGCAGGCATGAAGGGGGACTATTTGCTGTTGTCCGTTCTAAAATCATTCAACTGAAGCTCAGAGTTTCTCAGAGAAATCCTACTTCAACCAACAAGGTCCTTCAAACTGACCGTAAGCATCATGCACAATCTATTTTGTGATTTTCTATTCTTAAAAGGCCGTCAAGCGTTTTACTGTCACTAGTTTTTCTTGATTCAGCATGATCTATGGTTGCTGAATTGGTCTGTGTCTATTTCTCAGATATTGTGATGACTATGTTTGTTGGGAATTTCATTGGCATTATATGTGCCCGATCCCTCCATTACCAATTCTATTCTTGGTAAGTTTTGCAGATCATTTTTTTCTTTAGGTCATGGATTCTGTCTCATACTAACCTAACGCAAATGTCTAGATATGGTTATTAAGGATTGGCTAATCTAATTCTCAATGTGAATTAAAAGAAGATTAAATTGTCCACATTAAGTGTTTAAATATGCAACTTTCCATATTTTTAAACATTGGAAAAGCTTCAGTAAATGTTAATTTACTTTGATATATGGAATAGTTAACAAAATATTCAGCGTGAGATAATACATGCTTTTATGATCTCATATTTTTATTTGAGCTCAGTTCTGGTGGTTACTGCACATAAAAGTAGAACAAATATTTCAAGAGGACATAAATGAAATGTTAAATCAGAACTTTTTAAAAATGATAAACTGTCTTATTCTAATTTAATCATTTGACGCATTAAAATAAATAATGCATTCCGGATGGGATTAGTAATAACTTGAGATGCTACAGCATCTCATTGAAGAACAGAGAATTTTGGGATACACTTTTTTAGTTGTTCAAGGGACTGCAGCATGTACTTAAAAAGGAAGAAACTATATTATTTATAAAATCCTGAATAGTTGACCACCTCTTTGTATGGATGTTTTTCCCGGTGAGTCAGTGAAGATCACAAAGATCAGCCCCCTCACCCTGCTAGCATGGCACTAAAACAAGACATAAAAGCCTTAACATTTGCCAAGCAAATGGAAAACTGGAAGCTCGCTCTGTCACTGCTTTCCTTGATTCTGTGTCAAAGTTCAATTGAATTAAGACAAAACTATTGATGTCCTAGATCTTGTTTGCAGGTACTTCTATTGCTTACCATATTTATTGTGGAAAACACCATTTCCAACCCTCCTACGGTATTAAGTTGATACTCAATTTCCTTTCTTTGCTTAGTTTTATAGTATTTTCTGTTTACAAGTTTTCGTTGTTGTGCTGCAGCTTACTGTTGTTCGCAGCCGTTGAGTTTTGCTGGAATGTCTTCCCCTCCAACATTTACTCATCAGTTGTCCTCTTCTGTGTCCATTTGATCATATTGGGCGGTCTATGGATAAGTTCACCAGAATATCCATATGTAGAAAAAACAACTGATAAATCAACATCTAAGAAGAAGGCCAGATAGAGCACTACTTGTTTTCTCTTGTTCGAGATCGGTTATGCGTGTGAATGGCAAAATGGCCTGCCCTCGTCTCCTACCGCCATTGTGCTACTCTGATGTTCTGACCAAGAGGCGTCATTTTGTTATGCAGGGATGAGTTTTTGTTTTTATTTGTAGTGTTGATGCTTATTTCTGTTAGATGGTATACAAAACCAGAAAGCTGGTCAGAACCACCTTAGATTCTAAAAGACACCCGCAGATCATCCCACGGAATCAAGGATGACTATTCTATGGGATTTTTGACATTAAGGATTTCAGTAGCACAAATTTGAATTGGACTTGAATTAGGGGTGGGCATAACGTATAAATACTGAAAAGTTGAAGGTTTTTTGTGTTGGTGTTTTTGTTTTTTTTTCAAAAGTTTGATTTTTCGATTCGGTGTTCAGTGTAGGGGTTTCAAAATTTTGGTGTATTGAAGAACTGAATTTTTATTAAATTTTTTTTTAAAAAAATATTTTATATATATTAGATCAAAAAAATAAAATTATTAATATATACATATATATTAATTAGCAATTAAAACATTCATAAAGTAGCAATAAATTTATAATTCATATAGTTAACTTGAAATATTATTTTTTAAGAGAAATTTAAACATATTTTTGACGATTTATGTTACGTAAAAGATGTTTTCATGCTTGTTTTCTTCAAGTAATAATTGGAGGCACAAGTTTTTGACAAAGATAAATATAAATTTTTAAGCACAATAAATGTTCCATCGGAGCACATCATCACTTAACATAATTTTAATTTTTTAAGTGTTATATACTTTAATTTTTTTCTCATTTTATTTTTTATTAGTTTGCATCAAAAAATCATTTTAAAAAACATTGAATGAAACTGAATTGAACTTGAAAAAATCGAACAGTCTTGAAGTATTTTAATTTGGTATATGATGCATACTTTTTCAAAATAAAAAAATAAAGAATTGAATCAAATTTGCTAAACTAAATTGGAGAACCGACCGCCCACCTAAATAGGTCAGGCTTTTCGAAATTTATTTAAATGTGTACGGGTGTATACATTATTAAGCTCAGATATGGACTAATTATAGCATGGTGTTGTATGTCTTTGATATTGAGGTTTAATTGATTGTGTCGCATCTGTATTGTCATCCTTGCCCATAGCTCCTATGTTGCCTGGTCTGAACAATCCCCTTATAAATACAAGGAGTGTGGACGGGAAGATGTCAGGGTGGGAGCGGTTTTTTGGGAATTCAACAACTTTTGAGCTGACCTTGTATTTGTAATGAGAAGCTTATTAAATAGAAGAAATATTTGTTGGGAATTCAATAACAAAGTAGTCTCTTGGTCCAAGGTCGAAAGGGATGCTTGCTCGAATGGGTTCGTTTCCCTTGGGCAACTATTAAAAAGTTTGTAAATTTTTTTTTTTCATGTTTTTGATATCAGCAGGAAGTAATAAACTTTTATATCTTGGATTGTTTTGATAAGTGTATGCACGCTCATCAAATTGTTGGCTAATAAGTGGTATTTTTGGTTGTTATTTGTTATTTTAATAGAACGTGTTTATTGATTAGATTTTGTTTTGAGTTTTCTAAGGTATTCCAGTCCGATAGGTCAATGACTAATCCATCGTTGAACTGGGCTTTTTAAGAATTTATCGCTTACCAATTAGGTATTGCATGCACAATACGGGAATCGAACCCCTGACACTTACTTAAGCGACCTAGTGAGCAACCCACTAGGTCAACCGAGCTTGGTTTATTGTCTAGATTCAATCAGGTAAGCTAAATGGGATACAAATTGGGAATTTTGACAACCTTTAAAATAGAAAATGTTGGTTCCCCTCCTTCTAAGCTCTGTTTCTTCTTTGAAGATGTTGGTTCCCCTCCTTGCTAAGCTGTGTTTCTTGGTAACTCATGTTGCACCTAATTTCTAACTGCAAAACAACTCCACTACCTAATCATTTTTATATATTTATTAAGGCTACTAATCTCTTGAATGGTAACAGTTTCAGGATTACAACTCAATGACTCTGACTCCCTACTATTTGCTCAAAATTTAAAATTGTATAAAGCATTCGTTATACTTAATCGACCTCTAACATGGTGGGATAGACCATCTCTTTTGCTACCTATTTAATGACTAGAGAGTATGTGACACCTCATGAGTGCTAATTTGGTTAGTGTTAGCTAGAAGATTTTTTTGAATAGCTAATCCATCTCCAATTAGCAGACTGATGTATCTAATTTCGACATAATTTTTAATTTTTGTTTCTTGGACGTAAATTTACATGCTTATATAAATACATAAAAGATACTTTTAATAATTTTTATGATTTAAGATTTTGATTTCCTGAAATTTTATATTTGAATTATTAAGTATGAGAATTTTTTAAATGACGTATCACCAAATGTTTAGAATCATACTTGCATTATCAATTGTTTAATTTTTCTACCTGAAATATCAAAAAATGAACAACGAATAATTTAGATGTGTTATTGATAAACATTTAATTATAATCACGTAGAAAAACTCACACTTTCGCTAATTTAAATATAACTCTCTAAACAAAAAGTTGAAACTCCAAAGCATAAATTCGAAAAATATGAATTTAACAAGCAAAGTACCAACATATATTGTATTAAACAGAAATAATACAGCCGGAGCACCATTATCACTTTATTGGAAGCAACTGTAAAAGAAAACACTATATATAAACACATGATTTTCATATAAAAACCCAGGATTATTCTATCGAAAAACACTACTAATTATTCAAAACAGCAAATTAATCAAAACAAATTACACTTACTAATTAACATCAATTTGATCGTAATTAATTCATTAACTCCGGCAACGAGTAATTGCAGTGCATCCACGTGTGTACGGATTAGCTTCAGCACCTGGCTTGCAGTTATAATACGAAGCACCTCTTCTAGAGCACGGCACACTGTTACTCTGCAGCGCACCATAGCTTATGTAATTAGTAGTTGCTAATATGCGCCGGTTGCTCTCCGAATCCATTTCGAATTCACCGGCCGCCATACACTCCGCCATCGAACCTTCACAGCTGTCGGCGGATTTCATCGGAATCCAACCGCTAACCTCGAAGTCGCCGCCGGTAGCTTCGACGGAGATAATCATCACTGCGATTAATAATGAAGAGATGATGAAAATGGAGAAAAACGAATTCGCCATTGCCGATTGATTTTTCAATGCTAATCGGTGTGCTGTCTTCCTTCTCTCTTACTCATATATATAGAGTAGAAAAATAATGACTTTATAATTTTATTTTTTTGTTGTAAGTTGTAACTACTACTGCTACTATATTCACATTCGTCTTTTGGGTAGAAATAAATTATACTTCTCCCAAGGCAGATCTACGTGTTGAGTTTCTGATGCTCTAGCATTTATTGATCTCAAAAAATATTTTATATATAATATAAAAGATATAAAAAAAAATAGTATAAATATAAGATTAAGTACCTACTAAGCAAAAAATTTTGTGAGTACAATGGTCTTCATGCTTTCTTTAAGGTTCAAGATGAGTTGCCAGATGTGGGTTTGAACCTTACCGACAATAAATTTTTTTCCTTTGAACATGCACAGTCCAAGAATCCTGGATCTATTATTTCAGCATAATTTGATGAAGTAGCAATGACGGACTGCTTTGTAGATCGCTATGATATAGCAGTTCCTCCG
>JAOTQJ010000111.1:21283688-21297971 GCA_025642045.1 Solanum sejunctum | reverse complement strand
AAAAATGTCTCTTAATTTTCCTTTGACATCAGAAATTTCGTAAAGAATAGTTAAGTTTAATATGCGTGTCTTATATTAATAATCTTTGACCTATATATTTAAGACTGCAATAATTTTTGGGCAAAGGACCATCCTTCAGCATACATAGGCCTCTTCTTGTACACAAAAGTGCTTACTAAAGCTACATATCAGTTTCGTGTCATAAAAATATATTGAATTAAAATCATGAATCCACCTCTACCTACAAGGATAGACGAATAACTATTAGTTCCACTGTTTGGGTTTCTATTTTCTGCGTAATTTCACTTCCTCTGATATTCATCTGGCACATGTCAATTTATATAACAGTATATGTTTGTGAAAAAATGGAACATAAAACAGATAAAAGCTCGACAAGAATCAATTAGCGCCTTTTATATTTCACGAAAGGAGACTGACCAAAAATATACCAGGTAGTGCTTTTAGCACACAGCAAGTGGAACTTGTATTATCTTTCTAGCTTGCTTAATATTGCTTCCATTGGAGGCAGTTCCTTTAAAATTTGAGCCCAGTCAGGCATCCCCTGCAGAGTTGGTCAAAATTATAATCTAAGAATCAACCTGTAAGGATAGTAAAGAAGAGAATTGCAGCACTTTTTTTTTAAAAGCACTGACCTTTCCTGATCGTCGAACACGACCATCTAGACGAAGTATAATGTAGACATCTTCACCAGGAGTAACACCTTCAGACTTCTGTTGATCCTTTATCCACCTGAAATAGATTTGAGGTCAAACAATACATCTGGTACAAGGGGAAAAAATTCAGTCGATCAAACTGTGCGATGGGATGTCTTTAGATAAAAGTGGCACAAACATAAATGCACATGAACATATGTGATGAGTAGTTTCCAGTGTATTAGGAACAGGTTGATACCTTTCCCACTCTGCAGGTGAAACGACCTCTGCCTTGAACCGGATCTCTGACCTCAATTTTGATTTTGCAATTATTGACTGAGTTCTTTGGTCAAAATCTTCCTACAGTAGCAATGGAGAAAAATAAGAAAATCTGAACAAGATACATGCATTCATGCACCATTAAGATTGTCTTATGTTTGTTGAGAACAAGAAATGACTTCCAATAGTCCTGTACCATGTACAAAATTATTTTGTACTTTGAACAAATTAAAAGCAGAATCATGAACTTGACGTGCATACTATAGCATCATATTTTTTAAAAATGATCATTAAGTGCTACTAAAAATCATCAATCTTACCCCTATGGATGGGAGGGAAGCAACTGCCTTTTTTGAAAGACCAAAACCTTTCTTCTCTATTTTTGTTTCCCGACCTTCACCCCAAATAACAGGAACCAGAAGGACTCCGCGTTTAAGAAGCTCAGTGCGGAATCTCTCAGCATTTTTCATTGCCAGAGAGACTGTTTCCTTTTTCCCAGCCAAAATAACCTAACAATAAGCCAACTAGTCAAACTCCAAATAAGAGGAGACAATATGTTAGGAGTCACGAATTTTAGAAAAAGAAGCAGAGAGACACAGAGAGAGAAAACGAAGTAGAGAGACACAGAGGTAGAAAACGAACACGTAACGGGATATGTTTTTGCTCATGAAACAAAGGCATTTGTTGCAAAACTAGCAAAAAAATGGAACCAACTTTCTGTGTTTAATCATCCTTCCGACTATGTAAATGTGATGGAAATGGTTGCTTCTAATGAGGGAGGTAAACCATATCTTATGATCCATTAGGCAGAATACATGGCAACGTGAACTAGACAAGTGACCCCGGTAAAAGTTATACAAGTCTTCTCATTCTTAAAGGGAAAATTGAAGAACTCCTGACGTTTTCCACTCAACTTCTGGAAATCGAAAACAAGAAGAGTAAAAGGAAGTTGTCTCACTAACAGGCCTCACGCTGTCTCTTAGCTGGACTAGTTCAACAATCCTATCAGTTGAAAGGCGCAAAGGCAGCCTTGATAGTGTTTCATCACGCGATATTTGTGCAAGCTGTTCCTCCTCCTTTTTGTTGTCCCAAAACAACAATGCCACAAGAACAACAATACCTGCAGAGTGCTGGTTCAAGAGCTTAATCATTTTTTGAGAAACAATTCTTTTCATTAAGAATAATTAGTAAATACAGCAAGCAAATATTTTCACAAGTGAACTAAATAATTCGTAGCAAAGATAGTTATTATTTACCAACGACATTTATAGCAGCATTTCCTGCAGTTGTCCCAAAATCAGGAGCACCATCTCCACCCTGAATTGCACGGATTAACCTGGGTATAGTGAAAAATGTAGAAATTCCAGCAGCAGCAATGAACGCCACATAGAAGAATCTTCTGACACCCCTAAATGGTGCTTGTACCTCACTGATGAGCTTAAGGTCTCTACGGAAACTGTACCCTATGTCTTCCCCTCCTAACCTAGCCTGCAAGGAAATAGAAGACTATACAATTCAGAAACAATGACGTAAAGCTAGAGCACTGTTAAGTTCTGAAGATTCTGTCACATAATCAATGTGGTAAGGAACTGAATTTAATTCAAACATCCAAGCATGACAAGAACTAAAGAATTATATCCATCAGTGGGAAACAAACCTCTTCCTGTAGTTCCTTAAATTCAGGCAATGCTCTGAAGGAAGCCAAATCCGGATCATTAAGGATTGTGCCAAACTTTAGATTATACTCTTTCAAAGCAGTGCGTAAACAGTCAGCAGCTTTTTTGCCTTCCCCCCTTAGTAAATAAAGAAAATAAATAATCAAATAGAGAAATAATAAAAGAGTAAAGAAGAATAAATAAGTGAAGCTCCTCTGTGACGCTCATTAAAGTTTCAACATCGTTCTTAGTGATCCTTCCTATGAAACAATTAAGCTAAGAACCGTGATTAAGAAACTTTAGGTGCCTTTACTTGCAGTTCACAAAACTAAAACTGTGGTTGAGAAACTTTAAGTCCTTCGGTTGCATTTACTCAAGAAGAAAGTCACAAATATGTTTTTTCCCTCAATGTCTCAACATGGTTTCAAACAAATAACTGTTTATCTTTATCCAGCTTAGTCAATTTAACCATGAAAGAGGCGAAGGAGAAATATACCTGTAGGCATGGCAGCATGCTTTGTTATAAAATGCAGCTTGTGCCTCCACGGGGTTGGGATTTAAGGTAAGTGCTGTGTCAAACAGCACAAGAGCATCTTTCACCTGAAAAGATCAAATTTAATGAACAATACGGTGCATGTTGCCCATATTGCAGATTGAAATCATGATCAACTGGCAAGAGGTTTTGTACACAAACCAAAATGCAGATTACTATAAAACATAGTTAAGTAGGAAATAACACAAAAAGCCAACTGAACAGATTTTAAAATTGGCAATTTCACAAAAGAAAAATTGCTGATTAAAAGAAAAAAAGAAAATTTGATCAAATAATTGACAAGACATTAACAAATTGATAATTTTTTCCAGCAATAAAGCTACTAGATGCTATCCTTATGCTTGCTATGCAGGATCAAATAGAGATACACAAGAAACTATAACTCAAGACTTACAAGCTGTTGATGTGTACAAGATTATAAATAGAAAAACTCATTAAGTAGGAAAATCTTCGACTCATCAATCTTTTGGTACATGTTTAGTTTTAGACAGTGTGCACTTGATGCTGTGAAAAATAAAATAAAGATGAACCCAGAGAACTCTTTGCAGCAAAGCCATAAAGGTACAGAAAATGCCGTGACTATTTACTAGCTAAAATAACAGAATGACAGTTCATAACCTCATGGTGCACGTGTGTTCTTGATTTCATTATATGAGATCGTGCGATACACTTTGCAGCATAAACAAGCATGCTTAACGTGATACCACAGTAAACTGTGTCAGAACTCCAGCAATATTTTTTGAGGAAGAGACATCAAAGCTTACTGTAATTTTCTTTCCAATTGTAGTCCTTCCTAGTCCACTCATCTCAATTTATGTGACAATTTTCCCATTTGATGTCAGATTTAAAATCTTAGCATTATTATTAAGCTCGAATCATAAATATTTTGAAATCTAGTTGTTGTTGCAGATAAAATCTGAATGTACCTTCCAATTTTTCAAGTCACTGACAAAGCTTGAAATAGCTGACATTAACATTAACCATATAATTGCTAATTGTTGACTCCAAAATCCAAAATTGTCATATAAAATGAGGACGAAGAATACTTAAATTCTTTGATATGCACTGGTGACATGAAATTGGCAAAGCTATAGAAAACAAATTGATCATCTGCAGTCCTACTACTAATGTTCGAAACTAGTTAAAGATAATTCATGCAACGGCAATGATAAATTAACAACATTCAAAATAGTGATCATTTGCAAAGGAAACAGAAAGTCCACTCTCGACCATTTTCCAACAAATCATGACTAAGGTGGGTGTCAAGTGTAGGGGCAGAGCCACCCCTTTAGCTACTGGTTCAACAATACCCAGTAGCTTTGGCTCAAAACTCGTATTTGTGTTCAAAAAATTCACTTGCTATGTATAAATAATATACTCAAAACCCATAAACTAAAATCTTTACTCAATACGGTAAAATTTTGAAATTACATGACAAACTCATAAACATGCTCGAGTAAAAGTAAAATGCTACACTGATTACGGACTCTTGGAGAACACCTAAGGAAACTTAGTTAACAAATACAAGAGAATAATATGACTGCAGATGATCAAGTAATGAGGACATTAAAACTCGAAATCAAAACCTCTATTATCATTTATCAAATTAAATTACATGAATTTAGATATTTAACAGTTAGAGAGGAATCCCTTTAATTTACTAATTATTTGATGTCTACAACAAATGGCGAAGCTAGAATTGAAGTATATCTGTGTATTTAAAATCCTGAATCCATCTCTGGGGAGTATAGAGTTTACGAGGACTTTATCCTATCTCAGAGTTAGAGAGACTATTTATGAGAAAAACAATGCAATCAACAAAAATGAGATAGCAAGTTAGCAACGATAAAATAATGAAATAACTCCTGCTGCCATGAAATTGAAACGGAATTAGGAAAATACCCGTCCTTTAGAGAAGAGGTCGAGGCCCGCATTGACGCAAGACTCAGCAGTTGGAGTGGGTTCACTGACTTGGGGCGACGACGATGATGATGACGGAGAAGGAGAAAAAGAAGAACAAAAGACTACTGAAATACGATTTTTTGGGGAATAATTTAGGGATAATTGTCTAGTAATTGAGAATTTGGAAGATGATGAAGAGAAGCAGCAGAAATGGAGGTAATGGGAGGAGGGAAGAGTTGCAGTGGCCATGTCAAGATTTATCCATTCGCACCAAGGCCTTTAGCTTCTTGTGGTTTTCATAAAAAGGCTTTAAAATATTAGCAAGTGGTAAAGAAGTGGAGGTTAGACTAATTGATTAGTATGGTTAGATGGTTTGTGTTGTCGTTATTCTTTGTTTATGTATTAATTATATTATATTTATATATTGTTATGTATTTTTGGTTATTAGTTATTTGTTTGCTATTTTTTTTTATTTTTTATCATATTCAATTTAGAGATGAGTATTTCAGAAAATAGTCTCTTTACTTTTATGAGACAATAGTAAAATGTGCATACATTCTACTTTTCTCATATTCATAAAATTCTATTGAATATATTGTTATTGTTATTATTGTAGTATTTTTCTCATTTACATGTCATTAAAAAAAATATTTGACTGTTTTATCTTTATTTGTATGTGTCAAGATTATGATTTTTCTTTATTAAATATTCATGTGTTGTAAATAAGGTGTTCATTTTATACATAAGTAATTTTTTTATCTGTTTAATTTGGATTTTGCAATGCTTCTTAAAAACTAATGATGGATATAAGTATTTTATCATAATATATATATTGATTGATATTTAATATTAAGTATTGAAAAATAATTTGAAAATATTCAAGGACATAATATAAATTATTATTTTTAATTATTGTCTTTGTAAATCATAAATATAAGTTTGTGTAGTTTATCTCATAAAATATATAATTTTTTATAAATAAAAGGACAAATATAAAATTGATTTTGAATTTCTTATAATTTAATTATTCTAAATAGTGAAAAAAGCCTCAAAAATACTCTTAAAGTGTTGAGAATTTTAAAAACACTCATCTATTTGACTAGAATTCAAATACATCCCTTATTTGCTACATGACATAGAAAATATATCAAACTCTTGTAAGATTATCATAATTTTAATAAAAAGTCAAGGAAAGTGTTAAAATTTTCTGAACTTGATGAGAATTTATGGGGTGTATTTTACTCATATTGCAAGATGGAGGTGTATTTAAATTTAGACAATCCAATAAATATATTTTTAAGACTTTCAATAATTCAAAAATAAAACTAATAATTTATGCTAAATTTAAAAATATTTTTAATATTTTTCTAATATATTTTTATTATGATATTTCACAGTTGTATCACTCGACCACACATGTTTTTTTGTTTTAGATATCCTACAATTGGGCCATAAAGCTAGCGTTACATGCCCCAATTTAGAATAGCAAATGTCATAAAGCCCAATGGAGAAAGCCTTTTTAAAACTTTCTGTTCTCTCTTCTCTTCGCCATCCGCAGCACATTCTAGGACCGTCAGGTTTAGCCATTGCTACTCTTCTCTGCATTTGATTGATCTGTTTACTCTTTACCTTTTTCTTTCAATCTGCATTTTTAGGTTTTATTATTCAATTTTTTAAAGTTCATTTCGTATATATGGAGAATTATTGGTGTCTACACTGGTTAGTTTTGTATTGATTAGTATAAAAATTGCATTTGCAGGTGATTTCTGCAGAATCGAAGTCTTCGTCTTCAATATCTCTTTGCCATGTGAGTACTGTTGATCTATTGATAGTGAATCTGTTCTCTCTTAATTATTGTTGATTTTAGTTCTACTTTTGATGTGATTTATGTCTCTTTTTTTTTTTTTTCGAACAATATCAAATTACTTTAATAGCAGTGACTTAGAAATAGGATATCGCTGTTTAAGAACTTTACCAATTAAAAAATAACAAGCTAATGATCTTTAGTTCATCTTGGAAGTGTTTGAGTGAACCAACTCGAGGTTGGTTGTTGATTGGAACTATAAGTTGAGAGAAGTGAAGTTTATGGCAATCCAATAATATAATAATATTTTGTGTTTTTTTCCCCATTGAGCAAACCAATAGTTTGATTATACTGATTTGTTGCTAGTTTTCCAATTTGCAAATATTACCAGGTTAATGCATTTACTTAAGGCACTCACTTGACTAGTAACCTAATATTGCTAACTCCTAAGTGGATGGATGAATTATGTCCTCTCTGTAAAGCACTATGTCTTGGCTGGAAATGGTTGGATTGGAGAGTGACCTAGATCCAAACCTATCCTGTTGTATTTGGAGTTTGTTACTAGTTTTAGGACTTCACCATAGCCTTCAACAATTAGAAGCTTAAATGTCGTTGACTGTATGTCTAAACTGCTAACACAGGCCCAACTTTGTTGTATAACTAACCCAGTTTTATCTGTAAATGTTTAAAATCAAATCTTTTCCAACTTTCAATATCAACGTCACTAGCTAAAATCTTTCAACTATGGTAGCCTGCTCCTATTCTCTTGTCACGTAAAACATTTTAAAATTTCAATTTTGTTCTAAATGCTTATCTATTTATCTTTAAAAATGAAAAATAATGTCAGTTTTCCAAACAAAGAAAAAGAAAACTACCTTAAGAGTGTCTTAATAATATGCACAGAAGTATGCCACAAATTCCTTGTACGTGTATGTAGTAATACGGCACACTGCTATGTCAAACTGCCAATGCAACAGTTACTGAAAACTCAACAAGTTCTACTTAATTTCATGTATTAAATAAAAGTACATTGACACTATTCTTATCCTTTCTCTGATGCAATAGCTTATTTTTAAGTCTTATCCTTTCTTTTAGCAGCTTCATTTATTAAAGAATACTTTCATGCCTCAATTCTAATATTTTTGACACAGCTGCATATTATTCTACCCTATTAGATCGGCTCTAGATTGTTTTGCAATTCCCTATCTAGTTGGTAGTATTATATATTGTTTTTTAGTGAGAAGCAATGTTTTCTAGTCTACAATCCATGTTGACACTTCAAATGAATCCATTAATGGTGCTTTGTCAAAGTCTCTACTAATGATTGGGTTTTTTTGTATAAAAATTCACAAGTATTTCTGTTGATACTCTATTCTTCTCTATTCATGTTGTATTTGTTGATTTTGTTAGCTGTTAAAATAAAGCAAACTAATATCCATTTGTAGTTGGCTTACATTAATATTTAATATTAACGAAGAAGCACCACGAGGAGCTGTTTGTGAATAGTGTTTTGTGGTTGCCTTTGTGAGCTTGCATTTCTTGCAGAGAGATAATTCCTGCTGCGTTCCTAATAACTAATGAATGTCAGAAGCATCTGATATTATTATTAGACAATAATCATCTTAAATGGTTTACTAATTGGGAGAAGATAAGAGTTTGATTGAAAATTCAACTTGATTATTCCCACAAGCTATTGAATTTAAATAGCTAAGTATACATGTCCGTTAAAGAAAAGGAAATTAATATCTAATCAATACCTAATTCAAACTGGAGTAAATTTAGCTACCTACTATACTTACACATGTGCTATGCAATATTCCTAGGATTCTAACACTCCTTAAGATGGTGCATACAAATTATATGTACCCTGCTTATTACATATAAAACTTATTCTAAGATCGGCTAGAGACTTGGTAAATATATTTGCAAGCTGCTTGCTTGAACGTGCAAACTTTGTGATGATGTCTCTTGAGAGTAACTTTTCTTTGACAAAATGACAATCAATCATTGTGTGTTTGGTCTATCATGCAATACTGGATTTGATGCAATGTGGTGCAGCTTCATCGACACAATCTGCTCTTTCAGTATCTTCAAATTTCAATTACTTCAGTAGTTGCTTGATCCATATGAGTTCATATGTTGTCATTGACATAGTTTGATATTCTGCTTCTGCACTAGATTTAGGAATCATATTTTATTTCTTACTTTTTCAATATACCAAATTTGCCCCGATTAAAACACAATGTACAAAAGTGGATCATCTGTCAGAGGGTGACCCTGTCTAGTTTGCATCTGAATATCCAACAATTTTCGCATGTTGTTGCTCTTCATAAAGTGGTTCTTTTCCGGGAGAAAATTGTATGTATCAAAGAATGTGAATAACTGCATTTCAATGACCGTCACAAGGAGAATACAGTAATTGCCTTACAACTCTAATCGGGAAGGTAATATTAGGTCGAGTCACTGTGAGATGATTCAACTTTTCTATCAGCCTATTATATATTTTTCAGGATCGCTAAGCATCTCCTCTTGACTTGGTAGGAGCTTAAAATTTGAATTCATTGGAGAATCTATAGGCGTAGAATATGTCATCATCTCTTCAAGAATATCAAATGCATACTTTCTTTGTGAAATGACTATTTTTGATTTGGATTAACCAACCTCAATATTCGAGTACCTCAATTGGCCAAAATTCCTAGTCTAAAAGTGTCGGAACAAGTGATGTTTCAATTTGATAGTTCCCTTATAATCATTACTTTTAATAACTATGTCATCAATGTATACTTCCAAATACATACACAAACTTGGAGCAAAGTGACAATTGAACACAGAATGATCAGCTTCACTTTTTATCATGCCAAACTCCTGAACAGCCATGCTAAACTTTCCAAATCATGTTTGAGGAGATTGCATTAGGCCATAAAAATTCTCATCTTAATCTCCACACTATGTTACTGGACTCCCCTTGAATGATAAAATCAAATGGTTGGTCCATATATACCTCATCTTCGAGATCTCCATGAAGAAAGACATTTTTAATATCCAACTATTTTTTTTTTATTTGCACCGGGTGTCCGAGTCTCTTAGAGCCCCGACTAATCCCGAGGATGCACAGGCCCTCGGCAAGGAGTTTTCCACAAGTGCACCACAGTTAATTCAGGTTTTACTTTAATATCCAACTATTTTAAAGGCTAATGACGAACAACCACCATGGGTAAAAGAGACAGATTGAAGTAATCATGGCCATAAGAGAGAAGGTATATCCATAATCAAGACTAAAAATCTTGGTATAATCCTTGGACACTAGTTGAGCTTTTTGGTGATCAATCTTGTCCATTGAGGCCAACCTTCACTATATATAATGACAACCAATTGGAGATTTATCTGGAGGTAGAGAAACAAGCCCCCAAGTACCTTGGAGTGTAAGGTTGACATTACCTCAATCATAGTTTATTGCTAGCTTGGATGAGAAAGAGCTTCACTTGTAGTCTTAGAGCCCGTTTGGATTAGCTAAAAAAAGTGGCTTTTAAAAAGTTCTTCAAAAGCACTTTTTAAAGTGCTGAAACTTATTTTAAAAATAAACAGTTACGTGTTTGGATAGAAGTGCTTAAGCTGAAAAAAATTGTTAATGTGTTTGGTATCAAAGTGCTGTTAATCACTTTTTTTTAATTAAAATGTCTAAAATACCCTTAAATTGTTACATATTATAAAATGTTAATCATTACTTTAAATTTTTATTTCTAAATTAGATTAGATTAGAATTAATTTATTTTAATTCATCTTCAATATAAATTGATTATATAAGTTAATTTATATGTCTAAGTTATTTTTAAGATTTAAAATATATAATTTTAATAAAATACATGACGTATTTGAGTTTTTTTTAGTTATATTTGTAATAAGTAATGGCTATATTTCTTCTTTACCATAAATAATTTATAAAAAGAATAAAATTAGGAGAAAATAATTTAGAAGGAAAAAAAAAGAAAGTGCAAGAAAAAGAAGAAAAAATGGAAGAAAAGAAAATACAGAAGAAGGAAAAAAGAGGAAGAAAGAAAGAGCAAGGGGAAAAAAAAAGAAAGAGCCAAATTTTTTTTAAAGAAAGAAAGAAAAAAGTAAACTAAAATGTAGGAGCAAAATAATATAGAAAATATAATTAGGGATAGAAAGGTCCATTTGTTGGTCAAACATAAACAACTTTTAAGCTAAAAAGGAAAAAATTGGGAGAGATCAACTTTTTACTTTTGACTTATTTTAAGTTATTTTTAACTTATTTTAAGCTAGTTTAAGATATGCCAAACACTTCCAAACGCTAAAAAGAGCTTAAAAGCAGGTTTGATAAGCTTTTAAGCTAAGCCAAACGGGCTCTTAGTAATAGATATAGACAATAGTGATAATACAAATGCAAAATGGGCCCGTGACTAACTATGATAGCTCAAACAATTACCTTTTCGAGTGGCAATGGAAGGACTCCGTGTAGACCTTGTCCCCAACGGGCTAGGATTGCTGGTGACGGGCGTGAATCATCTAGGCGCGGACAACAATGATAGGTCAGTAGTGGTGGAGGTGTAGAGAAGGAAGATAGAGTTATAGGAGATACATTGAAGGATAGACTATGGCAGGATTCCCAAAAGAAGTCACTGAAAGAATGAAACTAAACAATTTAAAGCCTTAGCCAATCGACTTACTAATAGGAGGCTACAAGGACAATCATGGGAAAAAAATTATTTAGAATCAAGGAAGGTAAACAGCTTGGGTTGCCATGTTTTGAGAACTATTAGCTAATGTAACAGTGGAAAGGGACGGATAGTAAGTAATATTAGACAATAAAGATTTGTTACCAGAAATATGATTAGATCTGCCTGAGTCCATGATCCAAGGGCCAAGTGTGGTGGACTATGAAATACAAGCAATAGGATTAACAAGATTACCAATCTAAGCACCATAAGCAATGTAGATGACTGCTTACTCTCCTGATACTGAAGAAAGTCATTGTATTCTACCTCAGACACAGAGAACAGTTGATTGATGCTGGAGCCCATAGATTTAGTGTTAAACATATCGGATCTGAGAGACATGAAAATAGATCTATTAATTAGTGTTCAAAAAATAAAGTAAATTTTGGACAAACAAAACCTGAAGATTAAATTTGGGAAAACTGCTTGTTGTCTTGTGGAAGAAGTTATTGGAACAAAAAAGAAATCTATCAAAAAAGTGGCTAAAAAACACCATCATGAGAATTTCGATCATAATGGTGATACTGGTATATGCACAATACTCTTGGAGATTGTCAGAATCGCGGAACAATGCAGGTTTTGCTGGCAAAATGCGTAGCAATTTTGTTCTCCTATTTTATTGTTGTTTCTCACTAAAAAAACCTCTGATACCATGTGAGAGGACAAGAGTTTGAGAGAGAACACAACTTGATTATTTGCACAAGCTATTGGGTTTAAATAACTAAGTATACACATACGAAAAAAGGAAAGAAATCAATACGTAATTATCATAAGAAAAAATGTAGGATTAAATCAAGCTACCTTATATGTTTATACATATGCTATAGAATATTCCTATGATTTTTTAAGACTAATATTATAACTCCTTGTTACAAACTAGGAGTAAAGACTTTTGTAATTAGTGACAAGTGACAACTCAGTCATTATTGAATTTGTTCTGTTAAGATAGACGAAAATAGATCAAATGCAAATTGATTAATCCACAATTCCCTAATACCACTTCTCTTCTTGTATCTTTAATTTTTTATGGGCAAGAAACTTGTTTAATATGCTTCACACTTTAAGTCTTGGTGTATTTTATGATTTACAGGCTGGGAATTTTAATATACACCATAAAAAATGTACTTTCAGTATTTTTTTCCCTTCCAAATGTGAGCTTTTGCTAATATTGTCATCTCTTAGAAGATAAATTAGATTTTTCTTGTTCAGGTCGGACGAGGAAGTTGTTGACCAAAAGGCGACACTGGAAGTAAGTTGCAAGCCTAAGTGTGTAAGGCAACTAAAGGAGTATCAGGTGATGCCAAATGCAATGAAATAGCCTTTCAGTTATTTCAATGGCTTTTGGTTCTTATATAATTGTTTGAACTATTTTATCTCTTTCTTTTGGTTGTTTCCACACTTCTACTGATTAAAATAATTATCAGGATGAGCTATAGCATTCTTTTTTTGGTAAAGTAATTAAATGATATTAGAAAGCATCAAGAAGATGCAAAGTTACAAAAGCACAGTGTGCAAGAAAGCTGCTCCAAACAGAAAAATATGGAGCTAGCTTGGCAAAAACTTGAGAAACAATCATAAGGGAACCTACTACTCAACTATATTAGAGATAGGGAACTAACAAACTCCATTAAGTTATCTACATTGCTAAAAAAGTGCCAGCTAAGTAAACTAACTAGACATTTGGCTTTAAGAATGTAGAAAGAGGTAGAAATTTCATTATAACATCTCTTGTTTCTCTCCTTCCACAGGCTCCCAAAAAAGACTGCTGGGATCGTTCTCCAGATCTTTCTAATGGATTTGTTAACTCTCCACAATATCCAACTGGCATAAGCATCCTTGATGTTGTAGGCCATCACTCATTGTAGGCTAAGCATAGAGTTGAAAAAGTACCATAGGCTAGCTGCTGCAGGGCGGAGCCAAAAAAGGTGATTAACACATTCATTGGTCTGCTTGCACATGACACCCCTGTTGATGTGGCTTACACCTCTTTTCCTGAGGTTGTCTTGTGTAAGGCATACTTCCTTCAAGGCAGTCCAGGTGAAACAAGAAACTCTGAGAGGTTTCCTAGTTTTCCAGACATGTTCCCAAGGCCAACTTAGTAGAATACCATTCTGGGAGATCATATTTTGTAGCATTCTTCCTCAGTGTAGGTCTTCTCCGTAGAATTACCCCAAAGAATCCTGTCTTAATCTTCAACAACCAGTGTAGTGTTTTGTAGAGTTTCCAAGAGGTAAAGGAAGTAATTGATCTCCCAATCCTGGAAGTTTCAATTGAAGATAGGGGTCCAATATTAGTTGTCTCTGTATTGGCTATAGCATGGTTTATGTTAATGGAAGGCTATTTTTTTAAAATAATTTTTCGCATTATCATGTACTGTTTCGTAGATGGGTATAGCAGTTGAATCTTCTTTTAGTTTGAGAATTTGGGGCATTCTAGTGTGATAAGTGCCTTCAAATGGAACACAATGCTATGTTTCTTAGTTCTTACCAACCATTGCATCTGATGTTGTACAACAATTGAAGGTTCCATAACAAATGTTCAATGAAATTTTTTAGAAAATGATAGATTTTTTCTTAAAACAAGGAAAAAATTAGAATGGATGTAGTCCTATATTGACAAGGACGAGATTGACTATTTTTTGGCCTTGGAGTATGATGGAATAAAGCAAAATGGCTCTTTAAACTATCTGCGCTTTTTTCAT
>JAOTQJ010000111.1:21240088-21268254 GCA_025642045.1 Solanum sejunctum | reverse complement strand
TATAACTTTCTTCAATTATTTTATCAGAACAATAAAACTTCATTTTCTGCAACAAACAACACCTATAGTCTTTAAAAATTGTCGACATGCAACAATACTAAAGGTCATAAAAATTAAAATGCTATTTAAATATTAATAAACTATTCCTTTTATTTATTTTTGAGATGAGAATTTGATCCTTCGTGAAGAACTTGAACCTGTAAGTTGCTACATTATTATTATTTTTTTTGTAAGTTGCTACATTATTATTGGGCACCATATCATTTTTTTCTTCTTTTATTAGTTGTTGCATAGATTGTACCACATATTTGTCGCATTGATTTTGAACATGTACCTAACCTAGGGCGATTTGATAGTCTGGTTAGAGTTATGCAGATATAAATAATGTAGGGTTTAATTATGAGGAAATTTATATATTATTTTGTACAAAAATCAATTATTCATGTATCAAGTCATACATATATTAGTTATTCCATCTTCTTTTTTATATAAAATATTACATAGATTCCCTCATAAATTTATATGTCCATTAGTTATTGAGTTTTTAAAAAGCAAAGCAAACATAATATTAATTTTATACATGAGTAATTCACCTCCTAACAGCTACCAAATGTAATATTACATAGGCAGGATTCAATACCTGTATAACTCACTTCCAAATCAACTTACACAAATAACTGACGAGATTCATTATTTACCTTGGTAGCTAGTGTACATAGATTATACACATTATACACAGATTATATACACATTATACATCCATCAGCAATTGATAGACAACTAAAAAGTGGAACAACTGATTTTGAATACAGGGAAGATCTTTTCTTTTATTTTTTTTTTATTTTTTTGGGTTTAAGAATGGGTCCAAGAGCCCAAGAACATGATAGTTCTAATGGGATCTTCCATGTTTGAACTCTTTCTTCTTTGATTTTGATTTTGTTTGGAAGTTTGTTTTGATTTTGGGAGCTTCTCTCTGGCTATTCTCTTTGATTTGTGAATCAAAGATTTATCATCTTCAGGGAAATGGTGAGGCTTCATTGTATATGTTGGTATGTTGAAATATTTACTTAATTCTCTTTGAAGATATTGAAGCTTCTTATAAATTGAGGACAAAGTGCAAGCAAATTTATAGAAGAAAATTCCACTGAAATATGAAAAGCATTATCATATTACAGGAGGAATATATGATAGATAAGTCCACTTATTTAGAATATATTCGTTTTGTTTGTTGAGCTGGAATGGTGGATGGTGGATATATCAGCTTTTTCTCCTATCACTAGTCATATTAGTTTTCACTTTTCACATAAATCTCCTTCGCAAAATTATATTATATATACAGGATTAAATTTTTATTTTATTGTTACTAAAAAATTACTATTTTTTTTACTAAAATTTTCCATTGAAATTCAATGGTTATTTTTGTAAATATTTTGATTGATCTCAATGATAAAAGAAAAAACAAGAGTGATTACATACAAAAAAAATTAGGAAGCTGTTGAATATTTCAATGAGAATGTATTTACATCATGTGTTTTTCCAATAAGCTGATGGAAAAATCATGTTTTATAATAAGGATTTTTCATTGATTTGTGATGAAAAAGTCTTTATTTCTAGTAGTATATGTAGTTGATATATCCTTAAGCAAAAAAAAAGTATGTGTAGAATATATTTTATGTTGAGATCCGTTTCAACAAGCCAAAAGTTTAGGTCAATAGTAACAATAATAACAATATAGCCAGTGAAATTTCACAAAATAGTTTAAGAAGATAGAGAGTATATAAATCTTATAACTATCCCGTGAAGATGGAGAGGTTGTTTCCAAAATATCCTCGGCTGACATATATCAAACCCAAGTACAAGAAGAAAATAACAATAAATATAGCATAAACAGCTAATAAGAAGAGCAAAGTAAATTTTAAAAGAAAAACAATCATAGTAGCAAAAAATTATGATAATTAAAAAGCAACAACAACCCAACTACGAACTAATGCTCAACTCCTATGACAGATTCTAAATTGTCACAAGGCAAGGCAACGTTTTTTTCCTGCTAGCCTTCTATCCTAATACGTGACCTTCACTCTTCCTTATCAAAGTCCTACTCTCAGTAATATGAAGTTGTGTCATATCCTGTCTATTCACCTCTCTCCAATACTTTTTCGTTCTACCCCTATTTCTCTGTGTACCCCCTAAATCCAACTCTCCTACCTCCTAACTAGGGCATCAACACATCTTCTCTGTACATACCCAAATCATCTCAGTCTCGCTTCCATTGTCTTGTCTGCTACAAAGGTCACTCCAGCTTCTCCTGAATAACTTCATTCCTAATCTTGTCACTCTTAGTATAACCACATATCCATCTCAACATTCTCATTTTCAAAACATTCATCATGTGAATATGTGCGTTCTTAATTATCCAGCATTCCACCATATAATGGTCTAACAATCACTTTGTAAAACTTGCCTTTCAATGTAGGTAATACCTTCTTATCATATAGTACTCCGAGTCAAGCCTCCATTTCATCCATCCTACCCTAATGAGATGTATGACATCATTTTTAATATCTGCACTACTTTGAATTACGAATTCAAGATATCTAAAGCTTAGCTCAATAGTAAAAGGGGTTTAAATTCTCTTAGGAGGACACAGGAATTGAATTCTTGCTAACTCCAGTTCCTCTGGCCTTTTTAACTTTCAGCATTTTTAAAATTAGTATTTTCTTTCCGTGACTGACTGTTTGTGAAAAAATAGAATAGTTCAAAAAATAAATTATGATGATACACTTGTCCAGTTGCTTAGAATATTGGATTCCAGATAACAAAATTGGAGGCAAGAATATAATTTTCAATTGGTGCTGTTGTGGATTAGATGCCACTAGATCTGAGTATCAGATAAGAGCATAATCCTTTTTCTTTTTTGGGTGGGTGGGGTTGTGTTCTTGTTCTTTTCATTTCTAGAGTAAATTACTTAATAGACCATTATAACACACAGCTAGGGATGTAACTATTGTATTTCAAATTAGTTTCATCAGTTATATCCAAACTAGTTATAAGCGTTCGTGCTTACACGGGCTTAACATATATTATTCTTTTATTTTGATTTATGTGATGTTGATAGATTTTTTATATACATATTTTTAATCTTTTTGTTGCTAAATATTAGACTTTATAGTATCTACATTTTATGTTATTCTCTTTGTCATAATTTATATGGCATTGATGAAATTTGAAGAATTAAAATTTTAAATTGACAATTATTATGACCTATAGTACTTTTACATCATTTTGAGTAATATATAAAGTTTTTGATTTTTTTATGTTATATATATTTTTTTAACGTAGTTTCTTTTTGACACAAATATAATGGTTGAAAAATATTAAAGTAATTATTTTATTTTATCTTTTCTGTTTAAAAAGAAAGACCTAATTTATAATTTTGTGTTTGTTTTCTCCTAATTCTAATATTTACATGACCTAACATAATTGATGAGATATAGCAAAATCTGAAGCATTTGAGAAAATAATTTATTAGGGAAAACATTGTAAAATTATAACTGAAGCAGCTGAACAAATATAATCAAGTTGCTAAAACAGACATGTTAATGAACAGATGTCTTGAAAATATTAAATTAAGAAACTCGTAAAATATTCTTATAGGTCCTATATAATAACAGGAAGAAGCAGACATATTGACGAAGAACTATCTGCTTATTTGCTCTTCTTAATAAGTAATATATGATTATTGACTTTCATGCTTATTTACAAAAGACTATTTTATCATTAAATAACTCAACCTACATATATCCAAATATATAATTATTGATTTATCTATGCTTATTTACAAAGTCAATTTTATCATTAAATAACTCAACTCCAAAAGTTAGCTCATTAGGGAAGGATTGCTCAAATTCATATAATCAAACAGTCAGTCCATCCCCTCAACTAATGTGGGATTGTAACCCACTCTAACACCTTCTTCACATTTAGGTCTAAACGGAACATGGAGTGGAAGTTTAAATGGAGAAAGACTTGGCTCCGATACCAGTAAATGATAGTTGGGTCTAATTCAACTCCAAAAATTAGCTTGAATTGCCCAAGTCTATATAAGCAAACCACTCGTCCATTCCTCAATTAATGTGACATTGTAACTCACTCTACCAGTTGGTCTATTTACCAGTAAAGGGAAAAGAGAGGAGATTTGAGTGTACAAACATCAAAATGATTACGGGATTTAAGTTGTATATACTGTCAGTTTAAAAAAATATTATCACGGCAATATAGCATGTAATTATTTTATAAATAAATGACTTGAATGTACCATAAATATATATATATATATATACACACACACACAAAACTAGTAAATCACATAGACATTGATCACTGTTTATTGTATTGCAAGACAACAACTTCAGACAGCAAACACAACATACCAAGACAGAAATGCTTCTGGAAAACATATATATCGTCATCCATTATCTCATGATTTTTTTCATTTTTGCATCTTCTCCAAGCCCTTCACCCAAGCTGGCCTTGCCAATATATCAGCACACCATGCACTCACATGAGAGCGCGAATCAAACAGTGCCTTAACTTTTGTACTCATCAAATAGTATATATTTGGTATATGATGCAAATCACCAAGTGTAAAAGAGTCGCCACCTAAGTATTTTGACTCTGTCAATCGAGTTTCGTAGATGTCAAGAACCTTAGACAATTGTTCTTCACTTTCCTTCACAATAGCATCATCAGTACTCATACCAATCATTGTTTTTATGCTTAGCTCCCATGTTAGTTTTGAAGCTGGTGGTTCAAATTTTTGGCCTTCTACTTCCATCCACACCGACATAATGGGCATTTTCTTTGGATCTTGGAGTATTAGTTGGTAGCCATTGTTAGCATAAACATGAGCTATGTATTGAGTGATTGCCCTTGATTCTGCATTACAAGTTCACAATTTATTGCATCAAATGATAATACAAAAGATCAGGTCTCTTTTAAGCAGTGGCGGAATCAAGAATTTATGTAAGGGGATTCAAGATATACTGGATATCAAAGTCAAGAATGAACCTATGAACCTTTTACAATTACACAAATATTTTTCCTAGTCAAAGGGACAGTTTGCATACAACGAAAAAAAGATGGTGGTATTTGTACCTATTTGTGTAGTATAATTATTCGACAAAAGGGATTCAACTGAACCCCTTACCTGTTACTACCTCTGCCCCTGCTTAGAAGGTACTAACAGGTAAAATTGTATATTATAAGCATTAGCTAGTAAACTAGCGAGTATAATGACTATCGTGCAAGAACATGATAGTATAAGATATCTTCATAATGTCCGTGTATACATAACTTAAATCCTTTCAAATTTATCACTTTGGTGCTGATATATATAAATTGTAAGAACAGCAAAAATACTTTACCAAAGAGCTTCAAGTCCCCATCTTCAAATCCTGGTACTTGACCAAAAGGCTGCATCAGTTAAGGAAAAGTCATATCAAGATACGATATTAAACCATGAACATAAGACATTTCCTTCACTACAATATGCAGAGGTCAACCGATGTATGTATTTTTGTCACGAAACATAAATATATATGCGCTTACATTGAGGGAAAGAAAAGGGTGTTTCTTGTGTTCACCAGTGGCCATATCAACAAAGACAAACTCAAAATCCAAATCCTTCTCAATGAGGCAAGCAACAACTCTCATAGTTGCAGTTGACATGGGGTTACCGTGGACTTTGATAGTCATAATTTCAATAATTTATGATAGATTGCTCCAAGTTGATGAAATGAAGTTATACAAGGGTGTGTTATATAAGGTAAAATTTCTTGATCTCTTTCTTTAAATATATCAATATATCCAAAAAGTCTTTGATCATAAACAAACAAGTAATACCATGATCTTAAGATGGGGAAAGAATAATTTAATTATCTAATTAGGTACTAATTATCTAATTAGGTACTTAATGACCTCACAATTATCCTTAAATTGTTGACCAAACTAAAATTTAATTATCTAATTAGGTACTTAATGACCTCACAATTATCCTTAAATTGTTGACCAAACTAATTTGTTTTATGTTATAACCCTTTTACCTGCTGTATCTTCCTTCCAAGGAAGTAGTTGGGTAATCAAATCTGCTTCTGTCAGGATGCATGTTCTCTTTGATATTACATAGTTATCATCTGAAATAGTCAAGCTAGATGCCAAGATTTAAAGCAAAATAAAAATGCTAAACTAGTTTATGAGAGAAAATTAGTATAGTTAAGTGTATTTTAAAGTTGAGTAAAACAAACTGGATAGTACAGACTAACTACTTCAAACTATATTACATAGGAGTTTTATAATATACAAATTAGTCAAGGGAGGTGTCGAAACTTCAACACTTAAAAAAGTTTTTTAACAATCAGAACATAATGTTGAATAAACTAACTGGCAATCAGTACTGTTCAAACCAAAAACATCTGAGGGATTCCTATAGGGACCAGGCACAGTACACAGCTTGAAATAAGCGAAAAACTGGATGCAAGATGAATTGACGTGCATAAATGTATTTGAATTCGACATGAATGTCTCTTCCTTCTCACTTGAATAGAGTAATGAAGGGAAGATGTCAACTGCCCCTAATCCAGCTAAAATCAATATTGGATTACTGGGAAGTAAAACTTCCAAGATTCCTGGTTTTTCTGTCATTTGGAGTCCACAACAAAGCGTTGAAACCAACAGAACAATGCATAAAACTAAGCCAAATGACTTGAAATGCCAAGAGGATGTTGACCTGCTGCTTCTTATTGCCCCTTATAGGAAATTAGATAGTAGAATGTCTTGGTGTTGATCACAAGCCAAATTTACTTGATTTTACTGTTTATGCAACTCAAGGCCCTTAGACCAAGCTGGTCTAGACCAGATAACTGCGCACCAAGCTCTTACATAAGGACAAGAACAAAACACAACCTTCGATTTAGTTCCCATTGAGTAGTGTATAACCAGAACATGATGCAAATCTGCCCGGGTGAAACTGTCTCCTCCCAAGTTTGTTTTCATTCTCTGCTAGAGCTGCATTGTCCGTCACCATTGGGATGCAACAGGATCAAATTTTGTTGATTCAAACTCCATCCACAGGCGTGATGGCCATTTTATTGACTTTTGCCGTCTGTAGGCAATGCACCGGGTAGGATAAATCATAAGCCTACTTAAAGAGCATAGGAAGTCAGCACTAAAAATCTCACGAATCCAATGAGGCTCCAAAACAAATAAAGTGACCTGATTACATTCATACATTTTGCAGTAGTCATGGGTGAAATTTGTGGTGAAAAAGGATAAACCAGACTTCTATATTATACTCTCTTTGGAAATATAGAGCAAGCACAAAGTACAACAATAAAATTATCTCTCGAAACCTTGCTATTACCTTGGTATATAACGTGAGCCTTAGACTAAATCTGAGAGAAATATGCACACAAAATGATGGCCTCATCTTTGTCATTCACATGTACCTCCTTCCTGCACTAGAAAAGGTCAGCCTGGGAAAGAACTCACTTAGTATTGTTAAGCAATACAATAAAGTTTAGTAAAAAGGCACAGCTTTTACCAACTTGACGACATTGGCATATGCACATACACAACAATGGTTTAAAGAATAATTTACAAGGTCACTTTCCTCCGGACTAGGAGGGACTAAAACTAATCTAGCTTTGTCCGCTTCTTTTTCTTTATATTAAAGTATGGAGTTACTCCACTTCTACCAAAAAGGTGTTCTAGGCTTTTCAATCACAATAGTTTAGGTTGGGCACCAAGAGCCATCTTACTCAACTTGGTACCAAACAAAGAGCACTATTCCAACTGAAGAAAAATAACAAATATTGACAAAGAAAATATTTGAGCTGCCACTACCAAGGTTGATGTATGCGGATAACATTTCCTACATCAAGTTCAACGTCTTTACAGATTCTTGAGCTAAAAATGATAGTTAACTTCCTTCTACCGGTACTCTTCATTTCTTGAGGATTGCTCAGGCTCTCAGAACCCTGCAAAGAAAAATAAAATTGTAGATAGCATTCACTCAACACCACAGATCTACTCTGGTTAACCAATGAAACCATCAACACCAGCAGACCAGGAGTAAACAGTTAATAAAATGTTTGAGCCCACTTTTCATTCTTAAAAATTCCATACGACGATGGTATGGAACTTCTTTCGTTCCTATCTATACCTATGTGCTCGATAAATGAGTACTGATTAGTATTTGTTGAGTTCACTTTTTTCCCTTCTTCTTATGGATTTTAACACAGCAGGTAAGACATATATTTCAATTGATTCAATCTGCATTAGATAATCCTCCAGTACAAACCATGTGCATGGATTGTAAGCAACAGTTAATGCCAAATCCTTGGTTAGATATATGGATCATAAGCATATTCTGACCTTAAATTTGCAAGCTTCTTTGTGAATTAAAAAATTTAAGTATCAAAATATCAATGATCTAAATATATACTCCCTCGTCCCAAAAGGATTTTTACCTCTTCCTATTGGACTAATTAAATTAAATTCACTTCCCTTGGAAGAAAAGATATACCCCCTTCTTCTTTTTTCCTTTTTGAGAGTGATACTTCATAGTATGTCCATATGATTTTGAAATTTGAAATACCCCTACTTTCCCCTTCAGTGTTCAAAAGAAAAATAGGTTAACGTCTCAGAAGATTAAACCTGCAAAATTAGACAATACATGATTTCCATGTGTCACCGTAGTGATGATGCCTACAATAAATATGATTATTGGATCCCAAGAGTTATGATCTTTGAAAACTACTGGTTTACATGCTGAAGAAAATAAGACTAATGTCGTGATCAAAGTGAAAATATCCAGCTAAAGCACTGAGCAATTGCTGGAAAGCATATTTACAGTTTCCATAAAAAACTTGGTTCCTTTCTATAATGGGACCAAGTTTTTACAGTTTTCATTAAAAACCGGAAAGCTGTTGGGTGAAGTTTCTTTCTATAAAAAGTTTCATAGTTTCTTCACCCAACAGCTCCCACCTATAATGGAAAGTAAAAGTTCTCCACCGGCAACATCCATGGTCCTAGGTCACTCTACCTGACTTTCTGTGCCATGCAACATGCTGAATTCTAAAAGTTGCCAATTTATATGAGAAAGGTAACTGTCCCAAGTACCACGTAAAAGTTGAACTGTCATCAAACCAAGTACCACCAATTTCTCATTAAGAAACTAGCGAGACCAAGAAAAGCACGCTCATGACCTTCAAAAATTTGAAAGGAGCATTGTATCCTCAATAAAGTAGACATACTCATAATTATCCTTCTGTAAAGCGTACAACAGTTAGTTCAAGTACCTTTTCATCTCCATGTAAAGCACAAAAACAAACAGTTAGCTTGGCCTCTAAAGAACTTGACAAAATTCTCACATCAATGGAGCTTTCTGCACCTGAATTACAGCAGAGGAGAATGTCAGAAACAAGCAAGAGGACAGAAGATAAACAGCTTGGCCTTTTACCACTTGAAACATCATGTGTTTGTGACTTCTCCAAGAAATATGTATCTCTGTCCTTTTCACATTGCATCACGTACTGCAACCTTCTAGATAGCCTGCATGACTTATCATTACAAGTAAGAAAATGAAATTTGAAGAATATTTTCTGTTTCTTCTGTTCCTAGAAAACATGCAGAATATGTTCATAACTGTCTAGTTCCACAACTAACCCGAACTGCTTAGGCCTTGCAATAGATAGCCTCTCATTTGTAGATACAGCTCCTAATGCTAGATGAAATTGGTCAGCCATGGTCCTCTTAGGTATAGCAGACTTCAGAATCTGAGGAACTTTCTGAAACAAACAGGAAGGCTGAGAGAACTACCAATGGCAACTGATCGTTATGATTAAACAGTAAAAGACTAACTACATATTACATCCTCATCACTAGATGGATCACTATCTAGTTCCTCGGGTTGGTCACTATTGCTCATGTTCCTGTCACCGAGCAGCAATAAGTTCCTCTTCCGTAAGAGCCATGATCCATGTTGTTTTTTTTGCAGCTGCTGGATAAATCATGATTCTTACCATTAAAACATAATTAAAATAGGAAAAATGGTAATATAGAACTGCTACTAAGATGTCTGAGAAAAGAGATCTGAAGAAGAAGAAAGCTAACCATTTTAGGATTGCCTCGTGGAAAGGAACTTGTATGCTGAAAGTGATCCAGAAACTCAGCCATGGAATGCTCATTTGGATCATGTACAACTGCTACTTCAGATGAGACCATATTCTCCTCGAACTGTTGTATTTCATTTCCACCATCATTCTCCAATAATTCATCCAGTGAATCTATATTTTTATTTTGCATGTCTAATTCTACATTTAGGGGAAGAACAGATAAGGGTGTGCTGGTTTCACAATTATCATAGACAACCAAAGCAAAATCATTCTTCTGTGGCCGGGATTGGAACAAAAATTTGGGCTTAGCTTTGCCTGAGCTTCCTGCACTTGATAGCAAAAATCATTACAAAATTACAGCTTGAAAACCCAATCACAGATCTCAAGCAATATGAAATATTGAGATGAATCCATTTCTATTCTACTTTACTTGGAGTCCATGAGCTCTTGTCCCTGAGAAGCACCACTATTACACACATTATGCTTTTTTTTTGTATGTGTGGGGTGGGGTGGGGGTGAGAGGGAGTTAATTCTTATGCTAGTTAGTGACAGTCTAGTCCAAGACGACTAAACCAACTATGACAAACAATGCTTGATTAAGATCCTTCTCATCACTGGAGTTGACAGCATCTTTAGTATCAAGCAAACAATAGAATTAGGGGGATGAGCTCAGCAGAAATACTAATACCTTTAGATGATCTGTTCAATTTTGATGAGGTACCATACAACAACGAACACCCAGCATCTTTATTCAAGAAAACTCCTGATCTGCAATCTGCACTTACTTTAGGCATTGTACTTTTACCATCTCTTTCTACAACTCCATCAGTAGAAGGCCTCATCTGCTAGAATTTTTAACCTCCAAAGACCCATTTAGTATTGATTGAACACAATATTAAGTAATTCAGTTTTAATGAAATCGGTTTTGTAGACATAGAGATCTGCAGTCATACCTCATCATCAGAAATAATTTCCTCTTCTGAATTACAAGTTGATGTGATTCTAGTACCGTGACAAACTTCGTCATCAAAGCAGCAGGACAATGCCATCCAATGATCATTTTTGTTGATGAAGCCACCATCCTGACTCTTAAGAAAAGGAACTTCAACATCATCTTCTTTGCATAAGCCTGTCTGCCTCTGCTGACAAGAATGCAACAGGAACTGTAAGAGGGAAGTCATCATTTGCACCTTTTTCTGTTTATAACTTTAGTGTATCTCCACTTAGTAATTGATCCCTCAGAGGATGGGATACACATTGTGACAGTACAGGCATTCCCCGTCAGTTACTAAGTTATGTGTTGTGATAAAGTTCCACATCGGTAGCTGAAAGGAAAAAGAAGCTACATATAAGGTATGATAGATACTCTTAATGGTGTGAGCCCTTTGGGGAAAACCATGCGACTTTGGCTCAAAGAAAACAATATCACCTCATGCTAAGAGTTTCTTAGGTTACTTTAGCCCGACACTTTGTTCCTTACACTGAACGATTCCAGAGAAATGGGAGAAGTGGAGAGCCAGTTTTCTTGAACTCCCCATCAAAAAGTCAATTTCCATATTGATTCTTACCCACATGACCCATTAAAGTGAACTAGGAACTCTTTGAGACATAGTTAGCACCCCCAAAAAAAAAAGAGAGAGAGAGTAGAAAAAAAAGAGGAAATGGCAAGGACCTAAGGAGCAATAGAAAGAAGAAATGAAGGAAGCTAGTGTGAGAAATCAAGGAGGTGAATTCAAACCAATACCAGCTGATGAGAATTCATTGTATCGGTTGAATGATGGAGTCTTTTGACATCTGCAGAAGATTAACATGGATAATTTCCCAAATGTCATTATCCTTCTCTCTTTGAATATTTTTCAGGGGGTGTTGATAAAGAGAACGAAAATTCAAGTGGAGAAGTTTTATTGGGAATACCTGTGAGCAGTTCAAGCTGGGAAAGGACCCCTATACCTCCCTGACAAAAAAGAAACATCAAACTTTTTAGCATTATAAAGTATTCATTAGCAAATTCATATACAAAATAAAGGGAAAAAAGCAAGTTTACCAATAACTAGAAAGTTTGTGCTGTAAACATGCCTGTCTTTGTGAATAAACACTGAACAATCTATCTCACAACTATAATTTAATTAGTGATAAGCCAAAACATAAACCTTAACCTCCATGCATTTTAAAATTTGTTTTTCATCGAATAGTAAGCAAGACAAATATGTCAAAGCATTATAAAAAGAAGCAGCACTTTAACAATCAATCAGCCAACTAGAATAGTTAGGATTAGCTATATGACTCCTCTATATCAATTCTGCTCACTTTGAGCCCATTTTCACTATAACAGTAAAAAAATTGCTTAAATTCACGAGGCATTACCCTGTTTCCTGAAAATCCACTAAGACAATTGTCATTTGTCATCCATTTATCATCATCCATATCTTCCTCTTCTGACAATTTCAAACAAGGCAAAAGCAGATTCAATTAATCAAACAAAGAAAGTTAGGTTTATTATCAGGAAGCTTTCTTTCAAGGAGGAGAAATGTACCGGATAAACTCTGGTCAGAGTCCTGCTTTTCCTACATTATAACTGGGGCAAGTCAGTTCAGCTTTACAGAAAACATCGATATTCATTCAAAATTAACACAAAAAATCGCCTGAACAATTGCAGGTAAACTAAAACTACAAACATCGACGAGAGAATCCCAAAATTTAAGCTAGACAATGGAAATTGTTCGTAAAATCTGGAATGCCTGAAGATATACCTTAGTGGCAGCTGCACCTTTCTCTTCCATAGCTGCAGAGACGCAATTTTGCGGAGCTAATTGGGGCAGACAGGCGGGAAGCTTAGAGCTGAACTGTATATATGTAATTGTACTATTGGTTAATTTATTTTGTTAAAAAGCAAAACTAGTGAAGAAATTTTATTGAATATAAAAGTATAATCAAATGGACATTTATATTCTACCTATATTAGGAAAGGCTTGATTTTAACATGTATATTTTTTGCCTTGTAATTTCAATTGAGGGCATTTTTATTTTTCAAGTGCTTCATTATAGTTACGTATCTTGTTGATGTATTAAGTATGACTTGTTAGCCCATAAGTTAGTACAATAAAGCAAGTGTTGCTCAGATGATACAATCATGCAAGGTCATAATTCACCTAATACGATCATTTGGGGTGAACGAGAATTGGAGATCGTTTAAATGCTAAATTTTTGTCAATGATCGAGATATTTAGTAGACTGCCTCCCTCTTTGTGGAGGTTACAACCCCTACAATACGAGTGAGCAAAAAAAAAGAGTCATTGATGAACCGTCATAATTAGTAAACAAATATAAGCTTTCAAGTTTATACTTCCTTGCTCTATGCTTATCACATTTTTTCGAGCACTCATCCCAAATAAGGCTCCTTAACAGTATTTTTTAATTTTTTTTGTATCATCTTTGTGTTTTCCTCAAAATTTAATATAGATTCAAATGGGTTCTTTAATTTTATCTTTCGTTGAACTAGTTTGATTTGGATGTATTAATGTTTTCTTCTTATTTTTTTTGAATTTGTTGTTGATGTTTAATTTTTCTTATGCTTTGGAGGCCTCTCTTATGTTTTTTCTACCCCATTTCAATTTTTCAGGATATTGTATTCTCTATTAGCCATATTTTAATTTTTTATTATTTCATATGCAGTCATTAATTTGATCATTTAATCATAATTCTTTTAAATTTTCTCCGTTCATTTTCATATACGAATTTTCGATAATAATTAAATTTATGAATTTTTGCATATTAGTTGATTTTCTTTCATCATAAGTTTTTTTAACCTTTTCTGTTCATACATATGTATTTTCCATCTAAATTAATTTTTTTATTTTTTTTTTATTTTAGTCTTATCTACTCTAAAATGGATGTGTTTAGGAAAATTTAGAAAATAAAGGTAGATCTTCACTTAGAGATCCTAGTGAAAAATTGAATTAGTGAAATTGACGATACTAGTAATAACATAAACAATTTGAACTAAAAGCATATTTTTTTAAAATTTATTTTTTTTCAAATAGAAAATTGTTTGCTTGAGTTTAAACATATTAAAATCTTTTGATTTTTAAAATTTGAGAACTAAATTTTTTAATTATATATTAACAAGTTTTAAAAATTTAACAACTCTTATAAACATTAAATAACTCTGAAAAGTCTACCTATTTAATTTGGTAAAACTTCAAGATAATTTAATCACACATTGATCAAACGAATAGTTAGAATTAAAAATAAAGATCACAACCCGAAACAATGACGATGAGAAAGAAACTTGTACTTGGGCCTAAAAAGTTGCTTTATTGGCCCAAGAAAAAGCTTACACAGCACGCCTGGCTCCGCTTTTATAGCCCAAAAATATAAACCCGCTCAAATTTGAAATCTCCTAAATCTGCTAAATCCCCCATTTTTAGCAGAACACTGACGCCATTACAGAGGTGAAGCACGAACGCTCTTCAAATTCTCTCTACGAGAAGCTCCATTTCCAGCTGATGGAGAGGAAAACCCTAAATAGAACAAACACAAGGCAGAGAAGAAACAAAAAAAGCAAAAAGAGGACGAACAAGGGTTCACTTTCGAGGCATTTGACTGTTGGGATTGCTAAACCTCCGCTTCCTAATCAACAGCAGCTGCAATCCTCATTTTCTAATGTTACTTTGCCGAATCCTTCTCGATTCCAGAAGCTTCTGGATTCTGATGACCTTCCGCCAGCTCAGTCTCAGTCCTCTTCAGGTTTGCCGTTGAATCTCGATGCTGATGTTGATGTTGCCGATGTTACTGAAAAGGATTTCATTCTCAGTCAAGATTTCTTCTGGTAAATCTTTTGTCCATTTGTTTATTTGACTAGAAATAAATGGGTTTGAATGGAATAAGATGTAGAGTAGGCACTGAGATTCGAACTGGTTTAGATTGTGCACTTTTTGGTACTGATCCTAGTTAGGGATTGATTAAGGTGTAGTTTATTGATTGCTTACTACCCTATTTTACGTTGGCTATGTTTTGATTGTATCCTCTATTTTTTATGTCATTTAATTATTTTTTTGGGATGCAGTACTCCGGACTACATAACTCCAGATGCACCTGCACTTTGTAATGGGCTTGATGGTGATAAGGTAATTTCTTTACCAGAGTGTTAAAAATTGTGACTTTTTTCTTTAATATACGAAGGCTGTAGTTTCAGTATGTCATACTGTGTGTTTCCCCCCTTTTTTCTAGGATGATTATACTCCTTGTCCCAAATCACCTGAGAAGCTTCAAAGTGTATCAAGAAAGCGGCCGCGACTAGGTATGACATACTCTCGTACTTTGTTGTCCATTTCACTTCATTGATCGTATGTGGAATCATCACTGGCTCTGTCAAGTTTTTAACTTTCAGCATGCAAAATCTCTTCTTTCATTTTCTTGTTTTTTTTCTACTATGAGGCATGACAAACGCGTTGAGTAAGCTAAGGTGATTAGGAATCTAAGAATGAAGCATAGATGAATTACACCCATGTAGTGACAAACTAATAGCCCATTCTGATATAGCAGAATATTAGGACAGAATACAATCTTTGAAAGTTTAAGAGAAGAGTAATGTACAGTATGAATATCCGTCACATTAGCATAATTTTTTGACTTTTGAGCAGCTGAAGCTTGAAGCCTCTTTTTTAGTCATTCTCCTTGTTACTGCCGGACACGTTTGAATCTGGACATCTTATCTCTCTCTCTCTCTCTCTTCCCGCTTTAGCATGTTTTGAAGTTTGTTATATGCACAATTATCTTCCATAATTAATCGCAAGATTGTAAATTAACTTTCTTATGGTCTCCTTTCATGATGTCCATCTTTTCAGCTGTTACATCAGTAAGGCCTTTTAGTTCCGATCTCTCTGGACAGCAGCAGCTAGCAGATCTCCCTGTAGATACTTTTGGGACTGATGAAATGAAGTCAGAGAAGATAAGTGAGTCAGAAAAGGGTCCCAGTTATGTGTCACAATCTGCTATAGCTTTAAGATATCGAGTCATGCCTCCTCCTTGCATTAGAAACCCTTATCTCGGGGATGCTTCTGAGATAGATAGTGATCCTTTTGGAAATCAGAGATCCAAGTACCCAGGTACTGGTCACTGACTTTGAAGAATTGGTTGATTCTACTTTCTTTATAATAGTTTAGTGCTTCAAAAGAAGATAAGAGTGTGATCTCCTGTGCTTAATGGCGGAATCATTGTGTTGTTTTCTGTTAAATTCTTAATGGTACTCTTTCTTCGATCTGCAGGTTTTAACCCTGCAATTTTTGGGAATGATGGTCTGTCACGGTATCGGACTGATTTCCATGAAATTGAGGTATCTAGACTCCTACTATTACTTTCTTAAATTTTTTCCGGATCTATCTAAGACCCTTTTATTCTTTCAGCAAATTGGTAGCGGTAACTTCAGCCGTGTTTTCAAAGTCTTTAAGAGAATCGATGGATGTATGTATGCAGTGAAACAGAGCACTAAACAGCTACGTCAAGACACAGATAGGTGATATTTCCTTTCTTTTAACACTCTAGCCTATATGATATGACATTACAGAGTCTGTGTATTTCTCTTGATAAATCTTAAAACTAAAAGAATCATTTCCTATGTTATTTTCTGATGTCCTGTTGGCCACATAACTGGTAGCATCTAATAGAGGTGGAAGTTTGGGCGAGGTCAGTGTGGTGTTGCTTGGGATTTGCATGATATACGAATTAAGAATGCAAAAAAAAATGTCCTACGTCCATAATGTGTGTGTACTGGTTCTTAAATTTGGCATAATGTATTTTCTCCAAGATTAACTTTTCCTATAGTTTTGACCACAAACTTTTGCGAAATGTCTTCACAAGGTGAATATCTTATGTCATAACAAACATGATGTTTGTATTCAATATAGTTCAGTCATATTTATGCAGTTTAATTGTGTTGTTCGTCCAGGAGAAAGGCTTTGATGGAAGTGCAAGCTTTAGCTGCTTTAGGTAATTTGCGGATCTACTTCTGTTGCCAATATTATCATTTGAACTACCCCCAGAGATTACTCATTCAATATGTTTTCTTATTTATACTTACAGGACCCCATGAGAACGTAGTTGGCTATTATTCATCTTGGTTTGAGAATGAACACCTTTACATCCAAATGGAACTTTGTGACCACAGCTTATCCAACAAAAAATATGCTAAACTATTTTCGGAGTTAGAAGTTTTGGAAGCAATGTATCAGGTGCAGTTCTTGTTGGAATCTTTAAGAGCTATTTTTGTGTCATGTACTGTGTATATGATTGTCTTATAAGACTATGGGAAAAGGTTACTCCCTCCATCTATCTTTTACTTGTCCATGTTTGACTTGTGATCCAAATAACTTCTCTTAGTTGGTAGGGAAGCTGTTTTATCTCATCTATCCTGGGATTTTATACTATCCTCTAGCTTGAGATACAACCTGAACTGTACGTCTGTATTTCAATTTTGAGAGGCCGAAGATCTGTATAGTAGAATGTTTTAAGCTTTTGGTCATGGTCTGGGTGGCTGAGTGATCTTTTTGAAATGCTTTGAGTTCACCATTTGTCTAATGATCTATCTCATTTTGCTTTTAATTTTCCTTTGCTTGTTTTTATTAGTGTATCTGGGTATTTTATTTGTGGTGTGCGAAGGCTGAAGAAATATTGTTGTTCACATCGAGGTCAAAATATTGATACTTGAGATGCTTCCTGATGTGCAGGTAGCCAAGGCGTTGCAGTATATACATCAGAAAGGTGTAGCTCATTTAGATGTAAAGCCAGATAATATTTATGCGAAAAGTGGTGTCTATAAGCTTGGTGATTTTGGATGTGCAACTCTTCTTGATAATAGCCAACCAATTGAAGAGGGCGATGCACGTTATATGCCGCAAGAATTACTTAATGAGAACTATGATCATCTTGACAAAGTTGATATATTCTCCTTGGGCGCTGCAATATATGAACTTATTAGAGGGTCTCCACTGCCAGAATCAGGGCCTCATTTTCTAAACCTCAGGGAGGGGAAATTGCCTCTTCTTCCGGGCCACTCCTTGCAATTTCAGAATCTACTCAAGGTACTAAGTTCCCTTAATATCTTATCTAATCTGTGTATGATATTTGCCCAGTTCTTCCTATTTCATATTATTTGATCATCTTTCATCTGTACAGCAGCATGCTTTCTGAACTTATCAATTGTGCACAACATACCATATATTCTAATTCAAGTATATTTCAAAATAATTAATCTGCAAGTGGATAAAAGATTTGTTTCGTTGTCCGAGTCCAAGTATGATAAAGCTAATCCATACTAATCTATATAGGCAAATGCTGATTCTTTATGTTCAAATTGTGAATGTTCTCAGTCAATGATGGATCCAGATCCAACACGCCGTCCTTCTGCGAAAGCCCTTGTGGACAATCCAATCTTTGAAAGATGGCAAAGAAATGCTAACAAGTAGATATCCATGTAAATCACTGTTTTCTCGGATTTGTCGAGAGCTATTTTTGCCAAGACCCAGAATTCAAAGTTGCAATTTCTCATGCAGCATTCTGGTGTTGACCTATCGCCATTTCTGTTAATAGACATATAGCCTCATATTATAAATGGAGGTGAGGAAAAAGGCCCAAATCTTCCAAACAGGCTATGATGCACCAAATTTTCCCATTTTTGATGGTGCTACTTTTGCCAACTATATGGTATCAATAGGAATATTGTATCCTAATTGACCTGCAAACTGTGGTTTGTATGTCATTATTGATTTGCTTGCCTTATTGGTCAGATAAGAGCCTAACCACATAGTGAAAGTAGCCTTTGGATTGGCAGGATTCTTGAACACAAGACATTTTCATTGAACTCACTGTTGTGATCCAAATTAGTTGAAAATAGATGAATCAAATTAAAGATTTTCGAGTTGTAGCAGTATACTAGATCTAGCTTAAAAGGATTTTTCTCACCATTGAGCGTGCTTGTTGTGATGGTCTGACTTTTACAACTCAATTAGGAAACCGAGTTTGAATTAGGGGTGACAATTGGTCGGGTTAGGTTAATTTAAGTGGATTATAATGGGTTAAAATAACAAATGAGTCACGACTCAATTCAACCCAAAATTGTTTGGACCAAAATGGGTTGAATCAAAACTAGTTGAGTAATGGATTATAGAGCGAGTCAAAATTTGATTCTATCCAACTTTTATTAAGTTTTATTTATTTTATTTATTTATTGTCACTATTTTAGTAATCAATTAAATTATATATTTTTATTTTGACTATATAAAACATATCATATTTAAAAAATAATATTTTAAAAATATTTTAACAAGATCTCTCTTGAGCTAATTTACGTTGCATATTAACTCAATTTTGAATGAGTTAAAATGAGTTCAATTAAGATGCGATGAACAGGTTAAATTTAATTTTGCCACCTCTAATTTTGATACAAATTTTCTCAATAAATATATTTTTCATTTTGTATAAGTGCCACTCCAATAAAAAGCTTTGTTTGATTTGTTGTAATATTTTTATAATTTATAAATTACCACCGTTTGAATAGCCAAATAGGAATTTTTTTTTGAAACTTCTTCTAAAGTTATAACAAAAATGAGTCGATATGCTGGAATCTTGTCTTGTTTTCTTTAGTCGGAATATTCTCTTGGAACTAGAATGTCTTTTTTTTTTAATTCGTAGAGAAATAGGTAAATTGTTGTTATTTAGTTCGATTATATTTAGACATATTCAATTAGCTTGCATCAATTAGAAGATAGAAAAAGTGACAACAGAGTAACAAGATGTAGGAAAAAGTCATCCAAAATTATAGAATAACAAGATGCAAAAAAATTGGTATCCAAAATTATGCAACTAAAGCTTAAAACAATTTTAAGGGGTGAAAATATTTATCGAGAGCAGTGTGTAAGATGAATAATTTTTTTTTAAAAATTAGAAATTTCAAACTTAAATAATAAAAATAGAATAATTTCTGGAATAAAGTGCTTCCTAATCTCAAATGAACCTCATGTGGAACGTCTTTTTTGAAAAGTAAAGTTGAATAATTGGAGGTGCAAAATATTTTAGATATTTAATAAAAATTTCTATCAAATAGAGTAATATACCTTTAATATTTTTGGTATCTAAAAAAATATGTAGATATTCTAGAGACATAAATATTTCTAATAAATATATCATATATTCCTTCCATTCTATTTTATGTGACCTAATTTAACTGGATACGAAGATTAAGAAAAAAGAAAATATTTTTAAAATTTGTGATCTAAAATTATTTGTAGATATTTGTGCAATTGATAATTGTTTCACTAAGGTAAAAAAAAATATTTTTAACTTAAAATTGTTTCTAATTCAAGTAAAGTGATATTATTTTTAGAATAAATTAAAAAAAATGTCACATAAAATATAACGGATGAAGAAATAAGCAACATCCTAAAGCAAACTCCTAGTAGAAAACAAAAATTAAACTCTGGAAATTGCCAATCAAAAAGAACACCACTTCTTGTTACATGTTGTGTAAAAAATTTCTTTATTTTTCTAGTCATTAATATATGTGCCTCGTGATCACTTGGAGAAGACTTTCTATGTTGATTTGAATTTCTATATTTTTTAGTACTAATTAGTTTCTCCTTTTTTCTAGCTAAATTAAGAAGGGGTCAAACAAAACAAATTTTTATTTTTTTTATAAAAAAATAAATTAGAAGATGAGTATAGTGACCATATATTGGCAAAAAAGATGAACATAGAAACAATTTAATTGGAAGATGAGTATAGTGACCATCTTTCTCAATTCAATTTAATTTCATATTTTATCTATAATGATATATTTTTATAGTTATATAAATATTATGACATGTTTTAAAACGTTAAATTTAAGAATATTTTGATATGTGTAATATTTTTACTTTTTTTTTAAAAAAGTCTATATTCAATCAAATATCACTGTATAAAATAAAAGTAAACGAACAAATTATTCTGGCTAGCGATATTATTTTTCCTCTATAAATCCATCATTAGATGATTATTTACTCTCTCCATGTCAATTTAGTTATCTAGTTTGAATTTGGTACGAAATTTTAAGAAGTAAAAAAGATATTTGAATTTGTAGTCTTAAACTAAACATACACAAAATATATACTTCAAAATTATGACTATATATACGCCATATGTGGAAAGTTACAATTATTAAAGAGCTATAAAAATAGAAAGATACATTAGTTTGAAACAGACTAGAAAATAAGATAAATAAATTAAAATAAGAGAAGTATGATGATTTGTGATAAATTCTATTTCTTTTTTATATTGTTTTTTCCCCTGTTCCAGAAGCTTCCACCTTTTTGCTCCCTCGATGATTCGATCTGATAACCTTAAAATTAAAAATGAAAAGTGTTTACCATCTGAATAACTCTGTCATAAATTAGTTTTGATATATAACTTAGAATTTTTTATTTATTTGTTTGTTTAAACAAATAGCTAAATGATCAGGTTATATTGCAATTAGCATTTCAAAGCATAGGTGTGGTGTATGGAGATATTGGAACATCACCATTGTATGTTTCTCAAGCACATTTATTAATGGAATCAAACATGAAGATGATATACTTGGTGTACTCTAATCTTCTATACAATTACCTTAATTCCTCTCATCAAATATGTTTTCATTCTTCTTCGAGCTAATGACAATGGAGATGCTAATTAATATTTCACGTCTCATCAAATATGTCTTTATTGTTTTTCAAAATTATAGTTGTTTTGAAGAAATTTGGAGTAACGGTAAAGTTATATCACATTGAATCATGGAATTAGCCACTAAAATATACGTCCTTCGTCTATCTTTATTTGTCCACTATACTATTTTGAGATGTCCAAAAATATTTGTTCAGTTCATGAAATCAAGAGATAATTTTACACTTAGTTTCTAAATTACTCTTATCATTAATTATAATTATTTCTCTACTATATTTTTTAAGACATTGTATTTATTATTTTCAATTGGTAATTTGGTAAAATTATCCTTATTATTTCTTAATCCATGTGCCAAGTCAATAAAGGACAAGTAAATATGGACGGAGTGCATTGATCAAATAATGGTCCTTGATTTTTATATACTATTGTACTCTCTCTGTTCACTTTTACTTATCACTATTTCACTTATCAAGGTCCAACTACATGAACTTTGACTAACATTTTAAGATATATTCTTTTTTCATCGTATAACTTATACCATTTTTTGTATAGTTTTTAACCATCTAAATTTTAGATTTTAAATATTAAATTTAACTTCTTCAATTTACGTTTCAAGTTTACTCAAGTTAACCTCGAAAAATAAAACAGTGACAAGTAAAAATGAACAAAGAGAGTGTATATATATATGTGCGTGTGTGTTTTGTTGTTGTCTCTGGAAACATTTTCACTATTAAATCGCCTAAAACAATCTTAAAAGCTAGCTCAAGAAAGAATGATTGTCCGATCATACAAAGAAAACTCAATTCAACCCCATTATTACCAAAAGATAGCTCACAAACGAAGAATTTTCAACTCTATATAAGGAGTCCATGTTTTCATTCCCTTAACTGATGTGGCACATCAACATTTCTTAAATATGACTTTTCACAATATTGATACTATAACAAAATAATAATTTGTATTACCTTTATATTGCGACAAATAATATAAAATTTCATTTCATCAGAAAAATAGAGATGTCTCTTACAATATGTGAACATATCGACATAATTTTATACAGTCATTAAACAATGTTATCTTATAAGTGAAAAATTAGTTGGCAGGAGGAACATTCGTAATATATTCATTGATATGTCGTCGATACGCTAAAGTGGGATTAATTCCAAGTCAACAACCAGAAGACACAAATGTGTCCAGATAGACGCTCACGTCGAGCTTCAAAGCTTAAATCAACAACAACAATAAGATTACCCCAATGCTTTAAAAGCTCTCATCCATTGCGGGGTAAGAGAAGGTCAAATATATGCAACCTGATCCCTATATTTAAAAACATAGCGCGACAGTTCAAAGCTTAAATCAAAGCTAAAAAATAGTAAATTTGCAAAATTTTTTATGCTAATTGCCACAATTATGGTTATTGGGGATGGTGTCCTCACACCTTGCATCTCAGGTAATAATAGTATCATTATAGTTTAACATTGTAAATTATTAAGTTAATTATTTATTGTTTTAATTTATTGATTACTAATTTGTGTTTATTATATAATTTTAAAGAGAAATGCTGAAAATACCCTTGAATTTAGTATAAGTAATTGGTTTTATACCCAAGCAATTGACAACCTTAAAAATACTCGTTTATTTTGATTAGCTAAACTTAGATATACTTACAATCTACCACAAGTGTTAAAAACAACATTTAACTTGGCAAAAAATTTAGGAGAGTATTTCAATAATGTTGCAAGGTCGAGGTGTATTTACCTTCAGTTTATCAAGTAAAAGGTGTTTTTAACACTATTGATAATTCGCGAGGTGTTTTCAATACTTCTCTTGATAGTGTTATCTATCAGATCTTATTTGAGGGGTTATATTAGATAACATATCGTCATTGTTATTGTTAGAGTCTCACCTGTAGTTAGCTTATGAATTAGGGGTGGGCGTTTGGATCGCTTGAATTGAACATGAGAATTTAGATTGGAATTTTTGATTTTTGGATCGAAGAAATTACAATTCAAATAAGCTCAAATTGAATTAAGTTCAATTTTGGATTCATCAGTATATACTCTTTTAGATTTTCTTTTGAAGTTTGAACCTTTCCGGCATTGTCCTAACAATTTTCTTAATTCACCTAATAGCTTGCTCCTTCGAATGTACAATTTTTATTATTAACAAAAAATGAGAGTTGAGACTATGCTACCGCCTACATTGTGTAGTAATTTATAGGACCCAGAATACTAAACAATTGAACCTTTGAAAATTGGAATTCTTTTTGGGTATATAGTCTAAATTCGGATCGGCGCTGGGAAGTCTCACATTGAAAAGTAAAGCAGCTCCCTAATAAAAGCTACTCCATATCCGAAGGGACTCAAACTCGAGTTCTTTAGTTAAGAATGAAGGAGTACTTACCGTTGGTAATTGGACTTATTAGCATTGGAAACATAACTAAATTTATGATATAAATTTTGAATAAATTCGATATCCAATTTAAAATTCATATTCCATAAAATTTGAATTTCCAATTGGCCCAAACTATATGCCTAGGGATGATAAGTTACTCTTATATATGTATGTACTGATTTCTTGATGGTGTCCAGTATTGTCTGCTGTCGGAGGAATCAAAGAAGCAGCTCCCAAAGCCATGACTGAAGGTAACTTTGTTTAATTTGTATATGAAATAAATTTAGTCTGAAATAATGAGAATGAATTGTTGGTAAGATTGACAAACTATTTTTTTTTTTTTTTTTGAAATATAGAAATGATACTGAATTATTAAGTAAATGTGGACGGAAGGAGTATTAATTAGTATAATATTTTACACTTCTTATGTATTCAAATGAGTATTTATTCGCATGAAATGCAGAAAGGATTGTTTGGATTTCAGTTGCCATCTACATTTCAAAGATTTGGAACTGACACAGTTAGCTACACATTTGCACCAATAATTTGTGTCTGGTTCTCACTCAATGCTGCTACTGGACTTCACAATTTTGTAAAATATGATCCAACTGTTGTCAAGGCTATTAATCCTAAATACATCATATGTTATTTCATGAGAAACAAAAAAGATGCTTGGATTTCTCTTGGTGGAATTGTTCTTTCAATAACAGGTACATCCATTTCCTCCAAACATTAGTACTCAACCTCAAAATTTACTTACAAGAGAACGAAAAATGGCATTATACATAAATAGACATTTAAACTTGACTTCAACTGACAAGTAAGCACTCTAAGTTTGAGAGTACAACATGTGCATATACATCTAAATACCTCAACTTGGTCTCAACTGGCAAGCAAATACTCTAACTCGTCTCCTTGTGTCTTGTGGACACCTGACACTGATGTAACACATAAATTTTGAATGTGTCCAGATGATCATTTTGTAAATTGGATTGTTCAATAGACACAATGAAGACAAGTTGAGATATCTGCATGCTTAAAAATGGACTGCTTACTCGGCTAAGCCCGATTTGACTATTTGAAATGTCTTTTTATGTATGCCATGGAAAAAAGACAAAAAAAAAAAAAGAACAAAAGGAAAAGCTCACTCGTACTCATTGTTTGCATCAAAATCAACATATAATTTCATTTGAGAAAAGTATTAAAAACAACTCCAAAGTTGATATGAATAATTAGTTTATCTCTGAATTATTGATAGTGTTAAAAATACCCCTTTACTTGAGTAACTGAACCTACATACATCCTTGATCTTGTAATAAGAGTAAAATACACCCGTAAATTTTTACCAAGTTAAGGAGTGTTTTAACACTTGTGATAGTCTACAGGTGTATTTTGATTTAGTTAGTCAAGTAAAGGGATGTTTTCAAGACTATCAATAGTTCAGAGATGAAACTAATAAATTGCGCCAAGTTCAGTTTTTTTTTTTTAAATAGTTTTCTCATTCCATTTTGATGAATTGCAGGGACAGAGGCACTGTTTGCAGATGTTGGTCATTTTTCTGTCTTCCCTATACAAATAAGCATGTGTTTTATGACATATCCAGCGCTCTTATTAACATACACTGGTCAAGCCTCTTTTCTAAGGAAGAACATCAACGTCGTTTCTGAAACATTTTTCAAGTCCATACCCCGTAAGCTATTTCATATCTCGTTAAGAATTTTGAAACAATCAGTGTGTAGAGGTTAAACTTGATTTACAAATGCAGATGGCGTATATTGGCCAATGTATGTGGTAGCTGTGCTTGCAGAAACTATCGCTAGTCAAGCTATGATTTCTGGGACTTACACGATAATCCAACAATCTCTGGCGTTAGGATGCTTTCCTCGCGTTAAAATTGTACATACATTATCCAAACATCATGGACAAGTCTATGTTCCTGAAGTCAATTACCTTCTCATGTTGGCTTGTGTAGCTGTTACTATTGGATTCAAGACTACTGAAAGAATTGGCAATGCTTATGTTAAAGTAACGTGAACTTTACCAATTATCACAGTACATGAAGTCACCAAATCTATTTGTTAGTCAGTTTGCACGTGATGAGTTAATAACTTTACTATTGTAGCAGATAATGTTCAATGAGGACTATACGTGAAATTAACCTTGTTTCAGGAATCGCTGTGGTGTTTGTGATGACACTAACATCGTGCTTCCTCGTGCTAGTTATGATCATGATCTGGAAAACTCACATTGTCCTTGTAATCGCTTATGCTCTAGTCATTGGCACGGTTGAGCTTGTGTACCTAAGCGCGGTCCTGTACAAGTTTAATCAAGGTGGTTACCTTCCCTGGCTTTTGCTATGTTCCTAATGTTTATAATGTGTGTATGGAACTATGTGTATCGAAAGAAATACTACTTTGAGTTAGATCACAAGATTTCTTATGAAATGGTTAAGGAAACAATAGACGAGACAAATTTCCATCGCCTACCAGGACTTGCAATTTTCTATTCTGAACTTGTTCAAGGAATTCCATCAATCTTCAAGCATTACATGGCGAATGTGCCCTGTTTACACTCTGTCCTCGTGTTTGTTTCCTTCAAATCACTTCCAATAAGCAAAGTACCCGTAGAAGAAAGATTCCTCTTCCGGTGGGTGCAGCCATCTGATCTCTATGTGTTTCGTTGTGTAGTAAGATATGGATACAATGACTTGCGTCATGAGCAAGAGGACTTGAAGAGATACTGTTGGAGAGGGTCAAGGAGTTCATACGCGAATACTGCTTGTTTTCTATTGCAATAAAAAGTCAGAGACTATCCATGGAAAGAATCAGACAATTGGAGAATACTGATTCAGGCATTAACAATATTGGTGCAACAAAGGCCAAGGAGGAGACGGAGGAGGAGGAGGAGGAGGAGGAAGAGGACTCAAATACAAAACAAGTAGAGATTATAAAAGGCGAAAAAGAAGAGGATTTTGCATCATTAGTGGAAAAAGAAATAGGAGTAGCAGAGAGCGTATCACGATGGAGTGGTTCATTTGGTAGGGGAACATGAAGTGATCGCGAGTAAAGGATCTGGTTTTGGGAAGACAGTGATCATAAATCTTGAAGAAGAACTTGAGGCAAAGTAACAAAGTTTTTGACATACCTCATAGGCGCATTCTAAAAGTGGGAATGCCATATGAGCTTTAGGATGAGTTTTTTTTTTTTGGTTAAGTGATACATATATTCAAAGTTGCTTAGACTCTACAAAAATATTGTTGTACTCGTGTCGGATTCTTTAAAGATAATCTATTTTTGGAGAATCCAACATGCATTCGTCAACAATTTTGAAAAGTCCGAACAACCTAGCATGAATTAATCTGTGTAGAATAATTGTGCATTAATGTGTTAATTTCCTAGTATATTTTGTGGTACTATGAAGATAATTAGAAGTACTTGGATGAATGAATTGGCAAATGAAAAAAAAAACTTTTTGATTACACAATAAAGGTACTTTTTGAATTGTATCTCTCCTTGTCATTTTTCGTTCGCTATAAATTTAGAGGTTTTGCCTGATTTAGATATTGAAATACTATTTCGTTTATTGAGTTCGTTAAGGTTTTATAGTTGCCATTAGTACAAAAATATTTTTTCGATTTATTCTGGAAGGAAATAACCCAAATTATTGACAATAATGAGGGAATTATAATTCTTTAAGGAGACATATGCAATTTGTGGCTCGAAATATTTTTTTCTTTTTCTTCTGCATTTCTGATTTACTGAGTTGAATACAAGTTACTAACAAAATCAAGGAATTATATAAATACTTTCTTAATCCCATTTTAATTATCATAGTTTATATAAAAATTGATTAACATTTTAAGATACTTTTTTTTAATTAAATTAATATGAAAAAATTGCAATCAATAATATT
>JAOTQJ010000111.1:21214530-21227904 GCA_025642045.1 Solanum sejunctum | reverse complement strand
GTGGGATTAATTCCAAGTCAACAACCAGAAGACATAAATGTGTCGACTTTTAAACTTGATTTGCCAGATAGACGCTCACGTCGAGCTTCAAAGCTTAAGTCCAAGCTAGAAAGTAGCAGTTTTGCCAAGTATTTTATGTTATTTGCCACAATGCTAGGTACTGCATGGTTATTGGGGATGGCGTCCTCACTCCCTGCATCGCAGGCATGTCACCTAGCTTAATTCGAACAATATCCACTTATTTTGAAATGGAGGAAGTATATATAATACTAATTTGATTTTTTTTTCCCTTAATTTGGTCAGTTTTGACTGCTGTTGGAGGACTCAAAGCAGCAGCTCCCTCGGTCCTGACTGAGGGTAACTTCTTGCATTATACTCGTGAATCACAATACTTAATAGTAAAATGTTTACATATAGAACTTCTTTTTGTGTTGCTGGTAAGCATCCGGAATAATGTTTTGAACGATAAAAAACAAATTGAAATATTATTTGTTATCATCGGATGCAGGAATACTTATTTGGATTGCAGTAGCCATCTTGATTTTGTTGTTTATGTTTCAAAGAGTTGGAACTGGAAATGTTGGCAACACTTTTGCATTTGTACTTAGTGTGTGGTTCATTTTCATCGCTGGTATTGGCATCTACAACATCGCCAAGTACGATCCAACTATTTTCAGAGCTCTTAATCCTACATACATCATAGATTACTTCAAGAGAAACAAAAAGAATGCTTGGGTTTCTCTTGGTGGCGTAGTTATGGCCATCACAGGTATTCATTTCCTTCCCGCAACCTTTAACTGTACTGAGAAACTTATAATTACTCGGGAGTAAAATATTTGAATATTTAATTGCAGGAGCCGAAGCACTATTTGCAGATGTTGGTCATTTTAGTGTTCTATCTATCTATACAGATAAGTATGTGTTGTGTGACATACCCAGGGCTCATATTAGCGTATCTCGGTCAGGCTGCCTTTTTAGTGAAGAACGCTGATGATGTTGCTGATACTTTCTACAAGCCCATACCTCGTAAGTAAAACATTCGTTCCTAGTTTAAGCTCCATGCAATGTTTGTTTATAAACGAAGTGCAAATCAGATCACAGAGTAAAGGCAAATCTCTAGAATCAGTATGAAAGGGTAACCAAGTAAAATTGATAAATAATCTGCTCTATCATGCTAAACTATAATGACAGCTCTTTACATTGTCGTAGAGTGGAACACGGACATGGATTTCACGAGGGATGAACAATAGATAGTGCCTTTAAGTACTGGAGTCCTACGGTTTATGCTTTCAATACTAGAGCTGGAAGAAGGAACCCGTGAAGTTATTGTAACAGTACCAGTGATGGATGTCAAATGTATTGGCTGATAGTTGGACATTTCTACTCAGTTCTGAAAGGGGACTACGTGATATGAGGCAACATTGTTTCATATGGAGAGGTCATTGAGCGCAACGAATGTATGGAGCAATGTGGATTATTGGAGATTCCTCAGAATAGTAGCATGTAACATGGAATGAATGACAGAGGAATAAGAATCAACTCATAAATTGATTGGGTGTAAATTGGCTATGGCTAGAAAATATGCCACCGTATGTAGCATTGTTTCTACCAGAGGAGATCGGTTATCATTGTCCAGTGAGTAAACAGTTCAATTCTAAGAAGAATGGACGACAAACTTTTTAAGTAGTGCAACAATCTAGGAGTTCTTACTTGGCTGAGGTTTCCTTCAACAAAGGAGTAAGGCTACAAGGTTGAGACTTGGGAATGATAACACTAAATACGTTTTCTCAGTGATTAAGAACAGAAGACTACGTACAACAGACAATTATTCAGTTGCATGATAAGCATAATGTATTACAAACTGACTTTGAAGCCTTAGCTCACACGATGGTGGATTATTACCAATAGTTATTAGGAGCCACAGCTCAGGCCTAGATGGTTATGAAAGTGATTCACACCATCATGGAATACAATAGGGAAGGATTTCCACCGACCTTTTTCAGAATAGTAGTCTGTTTATAATGATATCTTTGATTCCAAAGATTCCTATTAGACAAAAGGTTAATATCATGTTGTAAAGTTGTCTATAAGACCATATCCTAGCTGATACACAAAAGATTGAAGTCAGTCATCGGTTACCTAGTATCTGAGAACCAAGCAACTGTTGTGCAAAGGAGATATTTAGTGCACAATGTATTGATATGCCATGATCTTCGAGGAATACATGTCCAGAGCTTTAAAGAATACGGCTGCATTGCCTAACTTAAAGTTCACCCAATGTACAGAACTCCAAGCTGACACACTTGGTTTTTGCAGATGACCTGATGTTATTCTATAAGGATGATCTTAAGTCTGTAGCAAGATTGATGGAGAACACTTAATTAGGTTCTACTTCTGTTTTTACTTTTTAGCGAGGTGCAGGAGTGATTAACACTCTTCATGGAAGGTGGTTAAGATTTCTTAGAATGCTCTTTATGTGTAACTGATGTTTTTCCTGTAGTAATGTCTCACGGTTTACCAAAAAAACTCATGTTTGTTTTCTCCTTTACAAGTGCAGATGGTTTATATTGGCCAGTATTTGTCGTGGCAGTTTTAGCGGCTATCATTGCAAGTCAAGCCTTGATTTCAGGGACTTTCTCTATAATCCAGCAATCCATGGCGTTAGGATGCTTTCCTCGCGTAAAAGTTGTTCATACATCAGCCAAACATCACGGACAAGTCTACATTCCTGAAATCAATAACCTTCTCATGTTGGCTTGTGTCATTGTCACTCTTACATTCAGAACTACTGAAAAGATTAGCAACGCTTATGGTAAGGATTTCCAAGGGTTCTCTTTCTTCTCATATATATAAAGTTGATATCCTTACATATTTGTGTATATAACATAAATCATTACGTGACAAAATCATTTTGCTTACAGGAATAGCTGTGGTGTTTGTGATGACACTAATATCGTGCTTCCTCGTGCTAGTTATAATCATGATTTGGAAAACTCACCTTCTTTTTGTTATCATGTATGTTCTAATCATTGGCACGGTTGAGCTCATCTACCTTAGCGCAGTTCTTTACAAGTTCGATCAAGGTGGTTACCCTCCACTGGCTTTCGCTATGGTCCTAATGTTTATCATGTACACATGGAATTATGTGTATCGAAAGAAGTACCATTTCGAGCTAGAACACAAGATCTCTCCCTTAAAAGTTAAAGAAACTGTGGATGAAACAAATTACCATCGCCTACCCGGACTTGCTCTTTTCTACTCAGAACTTGTCCATGGAATTCCACCAATATTCAAGCATTACGTGGAGAATGTACCCGCGTTACACTCTGTTCTTGTGTTTGTTTCGGTTAAATCACTTCCTATAAGCAAAGTTCCCATAGAAGAACGTTTCCTTTTCCGGAGGGTGAAGCCTAGTGATCTCTATGTGTTTTGGTGTGCAGTGAGATATGGATACACTGACTTGCACAACGAGGAAGAGCCCCTCGAGAGATTATTGGTGGAGAGGCTGAAGGAATTTATACGAAACGATTCCATATCAACAGAGCAGAGTAGTGTAGAATTGGAGAATAATTGTGACATACAAGAAAACGCGACGTTAATGCAGAGAGATATAGAAGTGGTGGTGAGAGCTTATAGTGATGGAGTTGTTCATTTTGTAGGTGAACAAGATGTGATTGCAAGCAAAGGATCTAATATTGCAAAGAGATTGGTGATTGATTATGTTTTTGATTTCTTGAAGAGAAATTTGAGGCAAAGTAGCAAAGTATTTGACATACCTCACAAACGCATGTTAAAAGTAGGAATGGTATATGAGCTTTAGCAAGCTTTGACTTTGAACTTAATTATCTCGATGACTGACATGTGGTATAAATTAGATTTAATGGCGTTAGTCAATTAAATCTAATTTATACTTTGTATCAACCATGTAGGAACTTGGGAAAAATGGAGGGAGTAGAAATGGAGAGTTGTATTCTCCATCGAGATCTTTGCTGCCTTCGTTGCTTGTCCTTCTTTTTCTTTAAAATTCGACTTACAGCAAACATGAATCGTTTTGAGTAAGTTACCTACCAAAAGGCTCAAAGTATCGAGAGGATTTCATGTCTAAAATTTGAAATTGCTTAGAGGTGATTTTGAATTGATCGAGATTGCATAGTCAGTGTATACTTTATGTACATATAATAAAGCTATATTTAGACTTTTGAGTATATCATAATGTACAGTCAATGTATAGCTCATGTACAGGCAAGTTATATTATATAGTCATGTATATTTTTTATGACTTTTAGCAAGTTATATTGTATAGTCAGTGTATATTTTCTATGATTTTTGCATTATAAATTAAAAAATAACTATATTTATTACGAACTAATTACTTTATTATATACATTTGAATGGTAATTATTTTTTGTTCATACCATACATTTTTGTCGAGCATTCAAAATCAATAAGATAAGCACCGATTCTATAAAGATACATGTGGTAACAAGAAAATTGGTTGGTCAATGTCCATTATTGTACGTCGACCACCAACGAGGTCCATGCATTGACCATGAATGATATATATGGGAATACAAAATAAATTTGAAAATAACTTCTCTTTAAAAAGAGAGAGAGAGAGAGAGAGAGAGAGACTTGTAGAGTTCAGTAGTGTATGTATTTTTTCCACTAATTAAAATTATTTTTTGACTTCAAATTTTCTTAATCAGAAAATGTCGCACGGCAGTGACCGCTAGAGTAAGATTGCAATAGGAAAGAAATGAAATTAATGAAAAAATAATAAGATAAGAGCTTTTATTTTTACGATCTAATGGTGAATAAAGTAGCGAGATAAAAAAAAAAGAATATAATAATCAGTGTTCCAGAAATTAGTTGAGATAGTTGTAAACTTCTTGTAACTGATTTTGTTAGATAGCATAAGTGGATCAAAGAGTATTTACATACGGAGGCATTGTAATCAACAGTTACATTTATCATATGATATATAAAAGTCTTCTTCTCCTAGATTCTATTCTTCTTCTTCTTTTTTTATAAATCATATTCTCAAATATCCTCCTAGACAATCATTCGATCTCCGAATCCTTACAAAATCGAGTAACATTTATATATAGAGGCGCAATTAACACTTTTCATAAATATCCTTAAAGCCTATGGTGGTATTGGATCGAATGGCAATCAACTAATGCCAAAAAATCTTTCACACTCTTTGTTAAGATATATATTTATTGCTGGTAAAAGATGGATATTTTTGTTGTACTGGATGTTCAATGCAAATGCTAGCTAGTAGAACAAAATAATGCTAAGTATTTCCCTATACCATGTGTTTGGTGAGAGGCTATACCTAATAGAAAAATATCATATTTTTGCATATATACGTCACTACATATATATATTGTATATGTTGTGAGTAGGCGCGACAATTAGACAGGTTATGTCAAACTTGAGCAGATTATAATAAGTCAAGATAATAAATGGGTCAAAACTCAATCCAACTCAAATTTGCTTGGATTAAAATGGGTTGATTAATAGATTATAGAGTAAGTCAAGACCTAACCTTTCCAACTTTTATTAATTTTTACTTACTTTTTTTGTTTTTTTACAATATTATAATACTTCATTAAATTATATTTTTCTTTATTTTTGCTATATAAAATATATCAAATTAAAAAAAATATTTTAAGAATATTTTGACAAGCTCTCTCTCGAGTCCATTCGAATTGAATATCAATTTAATTTTAAATGGGTTGAAATGTATTAGGTTGAGATAATAAATAGGTGGGATAAATAATCCGCCCAAACGACCACGGGTTGGGATGATTGAACAAGTTGAGTTTACTTTTGCCACCCTACTAAGAGCAGTGTTGCAATAATCGAACACACACATATATGTAACCGTACAAGTAATAAAGTGATTTATGAATCTTCGAGTATCGAACCCCAGTGAAATTATGAATACCCATCCATCTAGTTTGTTTTTGTGCAAATCAATTGCAACTTAAATACTTCCATGCATGCACGTTCTTTAATTCTAAGAGTCATTATATTTCATGATTAAAAAACATACACTGAGAAATTGAACCTATATATGAATTCTAATGTCATTGTGTATTGCGATTATTGATTTAATGTTAACACCAGATGCCTTTCATTGTTGAGTATACCATCTGCGCTAACTCAAACATCCCATATGGGCTTTTCCAAACCCGAATTACCCTGTGAATTAATGTTCTGTTGATGATGAAATGGATTTACAGCCACAGCAGCTTGCATCCTCTGTTGATTTATAGCTTCTTCCAATCGGCGTTGCTCTTGCAAATTACTAATTGGTGCCCTTGAAGTCGTTCCTCCAACGCCTAAGAAATCAACTGTCAACATATCATCATTTGATCCATTTTGTCCGAAAACATGAGTTTGGTTCCTAATTCCCATCACATGATGATGACTAGAGGTATCGTTTGTACTATTATTATTATGATTCTCGCGATCAAGTACTTCTGTAACGTTCTTGATATATCCATCATCGTTGTTTTGATCATTGCTCATTAGTATCCCGCTGTAAATTCCCATGTCATTCATCACTGCTGCTAAATTCGACTGATGATTCTGATTTTGATTCTGATTTTGAAGGTCTTGTTGCATTTGGAAATTCTCATAATTAGGTAATGGTCTTGTTATAGCAATATCAGGACCAGCCATGGCACTTGTTACGAAACTCTTTTGCATCATTGGGGAATTAATGCTACTACTAGCAGTTGCCCCCATTTGGGCTGCTTTCTGCAAAAGCGCGGTCGCTGACATTACTGCTGGTAGGTGACCTTGCCCTTGAGCCACCCCATTTTTACCATTGTCTTGTAGATAATTGAAATTTGATGGGATATTAGAGCTAAGTTGGAGTCCGGATGATGATGAAGCTACACTTCTTGGACTACTACCAAAGAGATTACCTGTGTTGAAGATATAATTAAGTAAATAAAATTGAGGCTCTAACTATTTAAGTTTTTAAATGAGATGGTCAGATAAGTCAGCTACCTGAAGTGGTCGAGAACATGCCACCAGGGGGCATGTTATTGTTCATGGACTTGAATGGAACGGGGAGAAGTTCTTGAGGGAGTGATTTTAGTGGATTAATTTTGGGATCAAAGTTACTGAATTCAGATAAACCTAAAGAGGCATTGGATGTCATGAGTTCATGCATTTGGCCACTATGCATATTGTGTTCCATATTGTTGTTCATTAGACCTTGGTTCACTTTGTTGTTTTCTTCAGCCAATGCATCACAAAAAGCTCTATGTGTGATAAAGCTGTCCCTCCTGCATGCACATCAATTTTCACAAAGGATTTAAGACGTAGAAAATATATAGTACTATACACTACCATTTTAATTTAACATATTATATTAAATTGTTACATTTGTCTTATATTTCAGGTAACTAGGTCGCTTATGCCCTCCAAGAAACAAAGAAACAACTATTATATAGTGATATATAAAGTGACGCAGTTGAAGTAGTCTGCTTAAGCAGGCAGATGAAACAAGTATATCGACAATGAGGTGCCTACTTCAAGACACTTATATATAGTAATAAAATAATATAATAGTGTGAAAATTCTTTTACATTGTATATAGAAGAATAGCATCACGTCTAATGTTTTGGAATTATTATTATTATTTAAGAGATCTTAAGATCATTATGCAATATATTCTTTTCAATATATATACATGAATAAATACAGTACTCCATCTATCTCAATTTATATGATATATTTCAAACTTTGAGACTCAATTTTTATATTGCTTGTACATTCGAACATACAATTTTTAAAATTTTTGAAAAATAATTTACATATTTAGAAAAAACTATATATATCATAAGAATTAACAGTTGAAATTTTGAAAGGGCATACATATAAATTAAAGTCAAAGATATTGTTTGATACTATGTCATTTGAATTGGGACGGAGGGAGTAGTACTTATTTTCTATTAAGCCAAGACTATAGCTAGTTAGTTTGATCATTTTAGCAACTAAGAATCTTTAATTAACATTAAATATCATATCCATTTTAGTTATGAATACTTCCTTTAATTATTTATTCTTCTTTTCTTAAAGAAATGATTGAGGAATTATGAGAAACATGTACAAAAACTAACCTAGAGAAAATGGTACCACAGTCACATTTGTATTCTCTTGTTCCACAAGTCTTTTGATGAGCCTTCCAATCAGATTGCACAGCATATTTTTTGGAACATTTATCACATTTCCATTTCTTTTCTCCATGTTTACGGCTATAATGTTTCTTAATACCAGTAAGATCACCCAATGCACGAGCTGGATTGTGGTGCACGCAAGTTGGTTCTGGACATATATAAACGCGCTTTCTCACTTCAGTCGTAGTTCTTTGCCTTAGTTTCCAAGGAAGATTGTGTCCTCTCCTATGTAACTGCAAATTTTGGTCCCTTTGAAATCCCTTGTTGCAAATTTCACACACGAATCTATTCGTTGCCATGAGGGTGGTTGGTGAGAGGGCAACAACTTCTGCATTTGGATCTACACCAATTTCGAGAAGAAGAATAAATCGATTGATAAAACATGCGGTGAGTAAATTCTTGAATTTCAGGTATTTACTATCAAGATGTACTAGACTCAAGGAATTTTGAATAGCAAACAACCAGCTCAGATATTCACAATCAAAAAGTTCTAAGTTTAACAATTCTTGAACAACAAATGAGTAAGTCATCTAGAAATTAAACTTTGAACATCAAACAACTTAGACGTTCAAGATTAAAAAAGTTCTAAATTCAATAATTTTGGATCATCATAAAACGACCAGTTTAGATATTCATGATCAAAAGGTATTAAATTCTCGAAACTTGAAACATCAAATGACTACCTTAGCTATTCACAATCAAAAAATTCTAAATTTAACGAGTCATGAACATGAAATGATCAGTTTAGATATTCACAATAAATAAGTATTAGATTCTAAAACTTTGAACATCAAACAACTAGCATGCATAGTTATTCATGATAAAAATTATTGGATTCTAGAATTCTTAGCTTGGACGAAAAACACAAATTCAAATATTCACGAATTTTCGAATGATTAGACATGTATTGTTCATAGACATATAAGTGGAGTGTGGGTCACCAAAAAAGAAAAATGGAAAAAGGTATATTTCAGCACAGTTGCAAGCAATTATTGACCCTTTTGAAAAGGTAAGAATTTTTCTATTTAAAAACAAGCTTAGAGTCCAAGATTCCACTATCATATCAGAGAAAACTTGCTATTTTTTCCATTACTGTAATACACATGTTACGTTTTACTTGTATACGTTCACATTAAACCAAATAAAACCAATAATAACAACTCAGTAAAACAAGAGCAAGCAGGTGGTGTGCTAAAGCTTTCGCCCGCAAGGTCCGGAGAAGAACTTGATCGCAAGGATTTATTGTACGCAGTCTTATTTTGCATTTATGTTAAAGACTATTTCGAAGGTTTGAACTCGTGATCTCTTGATGACAAGGCAATAACTTTACCGGTTACTCCAAGCTCTCCTTCCCAATTAAGTATGTAAATAGTTAAGCTAAAGCAATAATTATATCAACAAGAATGAAAACACTACTTCATGTTTCATTAAACAGAGAATACCATACTAATTAATCCATAGAACTATATATAGTTAAGCTAAAGCAATAATATTACTTGTATAATTTACGGTTTATCATGTTATATCGTCAAATTCACATTGTTTTACATAACGAAGCTTATTTATAGATATCTTTTGGATGACCTACCTGGATTCCCGGGAAGGTTTCGTTTCTTCTTAGCAAGTGGTTGTTGCTTATTCTGTTGTTGTTGGGATTGTGAGGATGAACCATTGCTAGTAGTAACAGAAGAAATATTATTATTTGAAGTGTGCAAATGAGCTTCTTCTCCTGAAGAGAAACTCCCTTCTTCACCTGAAATATTTGACATAATTTTGATAATAAAGGGATGAAAAAGTTAATAGTGTTTGTTGTTTCCTACTTTTTGTTGGTGCAAAAAGGGTTGAAATTGGAGATTTACTTAAAACTAGGAATATGCTATGAGTAGAGGAAGACAAAACAAGCAGGGAACTCTCTCCTCTATTCCCTCTCTTGTTGGCACATTAAAAACTTTGGAATTATAGCCTTCTTTATTTGGCTTATACTAATATATATAATATAGGGTGCTTTTGTGTAACAACTTGTCTTTACGTAGAAGTCTCAAAAACACGAGAGATGTTGAATATATAAGTAAAGAGATCTTATCTATTAGTGATACATTTTAAAGCTGTGAGAGTCCCGGCCAAAGTGAGTAATATCATTAGCAGCCTAAATCGTTACATTTTGGTTGGTGGGACAAGAATAATAATTTTGAAATATTTCAAAATAAAACCATTTAATCATGTGTTTCGTAATAGGTACATATTATTTAGTTCCAAAATTATTTTATTCCATACAAAATCAAGAGAAATTATTTCGTAAAATATCTTTATCTATCCCATTTCACCAACAATACGATACCCCATATACTATGGACATATAGACAATAATTGCTGTGGAAAGACCCCTAACTTTGTACTCTTTCGTTTTACTACACCTATTATTCTTTAGCCTGCTTATGGTATTTTATTTTTTCTCATCATTTAATTTAAATTCGCATGTAATGATTTATTTAATTAATTTGCTTATATGGGTTCAATAAAAAAAATAATTTAATTTTGTATGTGTATATATAATTTGTATATGTTTTAAATATTTATTATAAAAATTCCTGATCATTATAGACCTACAGGGAGAATAAGGCTAAGAGGGAAAGAAGGTTCAGAAGAAAACACCAAAATTAGTACATGAAAGTAAAAACAAAAATTTGGATCAGTTCATAGTGTGAAACACACACTAGAACAAATAATCAAAAGAAATTAGCACCCTATTAAGGGCCAATTCCTCTTGATGTGACCCAGCCAATAATGTGACAAAATGTCACAATTAATCCACTTCAAGCAATAATAGGAGTGGCATGGCTATTACCTTTTTTCCTAATTATCTATATTATAATATATTCTCTTTTTTTTTCATTTTGTGTAACACGATTTACAATATGAGGATCAAATTGATTGATTTTTCATATAAATTTAAACGCTAAATGTAATTTACACATTTAAGACTACATAAAAGCATTAGAAAATTATAATAAATAATATTCAAATTTCTGTAATTAAAAAATATCTTTAATTCTTCAAAACAAAGTATAATATTCACATAACGAAAAATAGGAAGGGACTTGACTTAAGACCCCGGCTATAATGTCTATCCGACCCCAACCCTTTGTCAAGGTTTAAGGTTGGGTCTTGGCTTGGGTCGGGTCTATAATCTTAGTTTTAAATCAAATTCAAGGTTAGGTCCTAAGTCACTATTGGGTCCGAGGTCATGGCTTGGGTCACTTGCATTGCCAGGTCTTGAGTTAGTGTTAGATTGGGTCGTATTGAGGATCAAGTTCTAAGCAAGGGTTAGGATTGGAATCAAAGTTATGTCTCAGGTTATTGATGGGTTTAAGCGGGATTAAAATTTGGGTTCATACTGAAAAGTAGAGATTTAGGTCCAGTATAATAATAATTTATCCAGATTATATCCAAATGCTCTTGAGTTATTTTTGTTTTTTAACTAATCAAACATAAAAAAAAAAAAAAATCACCTATTTTTCATAAAATACATTCTATAAAATATTTTTCTTCCTATCCGACACACCCAAATATTTGGTTAAATGTACAACCCACATATAACCCCCAAACTTAGTTGGCCATGTAAATCAAGTAGTTTTACTTTACTTGGAATTTGTAAGATGGAGTTATGTTTAAATATATGTTTCACAAAAAAAAAAATTGATTGTTTCAATGTGCTATTTCTAAAAAAATACGAATGTTAATTTATGCCTCCCAATTTCAAAAATTTTGAATTCAATTTATAATACATCAAATCACCTAACTTAATTAATTTATCTTAAACATACAATCAAAATTTTTCAAAAGAGTAACATCTCATCATGAATAGAAACATAACATCATAAGTTATATTCCATATTTTCTTTCAATGAAGTACCCAAAAGAAAAATCACTAATTTCAAATGTCATAATTAACTTACAAGCTTATCCCAAGTTATAATACATTCTACTATCCATTTTGATAAGTTACATGCAATTTCAGTTTTAGGTAATCATAACACACTGAACATAGAGAATGAGACGATTTTTCTGATGGCTAAGTACACCAAGCAACACTTTTTAAAATATTAAAATTCTTTGAAAACTGATCATTTGGCTAGCTTAAAACTCTTGCTCTATGAGTAGTTGGATAAATTTAATAGCTGACAACATAACTCTCTCTCCCTCTCTTTTGTTTCAAGTTACTTTAATATTCCTCTCCTTATGGGCTAGCTTTGAGGTTTGTACTAGGCACGGTTGAATTGTTCTATCATTATATGGTATTAAAGTCAGATTCATCCTAATTCTTTGTTTACTAATATTAGACACCCATATTATAGTATCTCCTATTGAGGATCGAGCGTGTCAGGGGTGTTAAGAAATTTTGTGACGGTAGAGGAATGGAAAATTAGACTCTTTATATGAATTTGAATGATCCTCCCCTCATGAATCAACTTTTGAGGTTAAGCTCAACTATTATATTTTTACAATATAATTCAATTTATCTCTGAAAATGTTAAATTATTTTTCGAGGAAAAAAAATATGATAACTAATTTGGGATGAAAGGAGTACTGAGTATGAAACAAGAAGTTCGATCGGCTAAAGAATTGAAGGAACTAGAGGAAAAAAATCAGGATTAGAAGCATATGCCCTTCCATCAAAGGAAATGGTGCCATAGGTGGAGTTATATTTTGTTTAACCATAAATTTTGAGCTTGAACTCTGGGTATAAATTTTTTTTTAATAGAAATCACTTCTCTCGAATGGGCGCTATGTGAAATGAATTCAAGTTAGACAGATTCTAACGCGAATATCGAACACCAACAAAAAAATAAGAAAAAACATGTGTCCTAAGTTATATGTACTCCCTACATTCCATATTAAATAAATTTGTGAGATAAATGCACTTATTAAGAAAAATATTCAAGGGTATAATTTAAACTATATTTTCTATTTGTACCTTTTATTTATTCTCATATTATTCTTAAAAGTAAAGATAGTTATTCCTCAAATGTTTTTGGAAAAATGTAGAACTTCATTAAAGGGAAGAGCAAATACAAAAAAAAATTCAAATATTTATTTTAAGCTTAAAATATTTTAATTATTTTAAATAATAAAAATATTTTAAAAATTCACTTAATATAAAATAAAATGGGTA
>JAOTQJ010000111.1:21193786-21205037 GCA_025642045.1 Solanum sejunctum | reverse complement strand
TGTTTGCTAAATTACATACTCCAACAACTCACACTTACGATTTCTTAGATAATGGCTTGTCGCCATATGTGATACACTATCTCCAGGCTGCGTCAGATCCTCAAACAAACTAGTCCATGGTCCAGCAAGCTCGGCCCACCCCACTTGAGCCCAGCTTGCCCTCCCCGCCCAACACCATGCAACCCGTCCAACACATGGACTGTGCTGGGCCTTCTCTTGTCAGCCCATCTTCTCCTTTTTCCCCTGTCAGTCCATCTCCAAATCCTACCCCTGTGAGCCCACTTTCGAGTCCATCTATTACAGTCCATCTACCGCAATCATAAAACTCACAAACTGCTCCAACTCCACAAAATATATCTCTCCAACAGTCCTGAGTGGTGACCCGTAGCCAACATGAATTTTTCTCCACAAAATACATCTCTCCAACAGTCCCGAGTGGTGACCCATAGCCAACATGGAATATTTAAGCCAAATAAAAAATATTTCTTGCACACATCGGTTGAGAGATCTCCTTTGCCTCAAAATTCTGTTGTGGCTGTACGTGACCCAAATTGAAAAATGGCTATGGATGATGAATATAATACTCTTATTAAAAATAAGATGTGGGAGTTGGTGCCCCGTCCTCCGAATATGAATGTGATTTGCTCTATGTGTATTTTTACTCATAAAGTTAAATCGAATGGTGATTTTGAGAGGCATAAAGCCCGTCTTGTAGGTGATGGCAAAACTCAACAGGTTGGCATTGATTGTGGTGAGACTTTTATTCCGATAGTAAAACCATCTATAATCTATACTGTTTTTAGTCTATCTCTTTCGAAGGCATGGCCAATTCATCAACTGAATGTCAAAAATGCCTTCCTTCATGGTGAGCTTCAGAAAACTGTTTATATGCATTAACATTGGGTTACAAGGATCATGACCATCCAGATTATATTTGCCTATTGCGTAAGTCTTTATATGGACTTAAGCAAGCCCTAAAAGCTTGGTATAAGCATTTTGCAGATTATATTTTATCTTTTGGTTTTACTAACAGTACAATGGATAATTCATTATTTATTTATCGTGAGGGGACTGATATGACATACATTTTACTGTATATTGATGATATAATTCTCACAGCCTTTTATGATATTCTCCAGTGTTTAATTATGGATCTTCTAAGCTCTGAGTTTGCTATGAAGGATCTTGGTCCTCTGAATTATTTTCTGGGTATTGCTGTGACCCGAAACAAAGATGGTATGTTTTTATCTCAACAAAAATACGCCGAAGAGATAATTGAGCGAGCAGGAATGTCTTCGTGTAAACCATCAGCTACTTCAGTTGATACGAAGTCAAAGGTTAGTGCTAAATCTAGTACTACATTTGATGATCCCACTCTCTATAGGAGCCTTGCAGGGGCTCTTCAGCACCTTACTTTTACTAGACCAGATATCTCTTATGTTGTTCAGCAGGTTCGCTTACATATGCATGATCCCAGGGTAGATCATATGTCTGTTATAAAACGGGTTATTCAATATGTTAAAGGTACATTGGATTATGGTCTTCATTTATATCCATCTTCCTTTTCTACTCTAGTGTCATACACAGATACAGATTGGGGTGGGTGCCCTGACACCCGTCGTTCTACCTCTGGTTATTGTATATTTTTGGATGATAATTTGGTGTCTTGGTCGTCGAAACGACAACCAACATTGTCAAAGTCTAGTGGAGAGGTAGAGTATCGTGGGGTAAAAAATGTTGTATCCGAATCCTGTTGGCTTCGGAACCTTCTATTAGAGTTGTATTGTCATATTAAAAAGGCTACTCTTGTTTATTGCGACAATGTAAGTGCTATTTATTTATCAGAAAATCCAGTTCAATATCAACGGACAAAACATATTGAGATGGATATTCATTTTGTCCGGGAGAAAGAGTGCTTCATGTGCCTTCTCGACATCAAATAGCAGACATTTTTACTAAGGGCCTTCCACGAGTTTTATTTGACGAATTTAGGGACAGTCTCAGTGTCCATAACCCTCCCGCTTTGACTGTGGGTGTGTGTTAAATATATCTTGTAGATATTTTTGGAATGTATATTTGTAATGCATATCTTATAGTCAAAGACGATAATTAGTTTCTTAGAATTAGGCTAGTCTCATGCCTATTTGAAGGCTTAGCTTATATATATTCTGACTTTGCATATTGTTAATATTCAAGGAAAAGATTCCCCTTCTATCAAAAAACTTTTTCATACTCAGAGCTCGAACCGGTCAAGACCTCTAGTTAAGAGAAGAGCTGTCCCATTTACTACACCATATCCTGGTAGCTTCTTAAGGTCTTAATTAGCTGTTTATGCAATAAGTAATTAGGTTCATTAAGGTTTATTAAATAAATACTTTAGTTAATGATACAGGACGTTCCTGCTTAGCTTATTTTGATATGGATAAATGTTGAACTTTTTTGTTAGTTGTGTAGATGAATTCCTTTATTGATGTTCTTTTTTTTCTTTAATAAAATAAGATGAATTCGTTTATTGATGTTTCCTTTATTGAATTTCGTTTTCAATTCATTTTTTGTTGGTCTTAATACCAATTTGGTGATTTTTAATTCAAATTTAACTTCAAGTGAATGTTTAGTTCTAACTTTGATCAGAAGTTAGATTTTAGAAATTGTTATATATATATATATTGTATAATAATGCATGTCATAATTCAATTCAATAATTTTTTTGTGTGTATATTCTTATAACTTGTTTAATTATTAAAGAAAATTAATTTAGAATATTCTTAATTATAAAAAAAATAAGATTTCTCATGAATAAGTTAATTTAGGTCATAATAGCTCAAATTAGTCCAACTCTTAGATGAACTAAATTAGAACAGATTAAAATGCATTGAGTTATTGAATGAGCAAATGATAACTCGCCCACACTCTAGTTGATTAAGTGGGTCATACCTTATGAGCTAATTTTACAAATTATTAGAATCGTAAAAATTTTATGAAAGTCTTTTATTTGAATATTGCTATTTAACTTATATCTGTCCTAAAATTTTTGCATGTCTATCTATTTGGGAGCAACCTCAAATATAGTATCTGAAATTAGGCTTTATCAATCACTAATTAATTTCATACATTGCATATTTAAAGTTATTTCAAAGTTAATAGACTTATAAATTTTTGCGCGCTACAAATATAACTTAAATTATGATATCAAAATTGAGTATATGTATCCTCCGGCCCACTAAAACCTAGTATAAGTTTTTCACTTAGGCCTGCATGTAAGAGTTGGGCCATGGATCCAAAGTCAGAATTTCGTAGCAGGCCTTCAATACTCTATTGTGGGGACAATTATAATACATAGATATGTGTAGTCAATATATATTTCATATTTAATTAAGTTATATTTTGGTTTGAATGTGTCATAATGTATATTTAGTATATAGCGTATCTATAAGTGATTTACATTGTGTAGTCAATATATACTTTCTATGACTTTTGACAAGATATATTATATAATCATGTATATTTTCTATGATTTTAAGTTATTTTTTATGTAAATAAAATATGACTACAATTATTATAAATTAATTAATTTATTGTATATATTTGAAATTATCCCATTATGTGTCCTTATGTCGCAATTTACAATGCCCCCTCGTAAACATTTTCAGGGTTTTCCCTTTTGAAATGATAACACTGTCATATTTACAATAATAAACTTCATGCATCATTTAATCCTCAAAAATGGTGTCTGTCTTCCCTAAAGAGAAAGTTCTATCACAATTTAATTAAACACAGTTACATGAATTATTGAATAAACTTCTCAGCAAATGGTCACTCAAATTAAAAAGATTAAAAACAAAGTTATTGCACTTTTTCGAAAAAAATTTAGTTACATATTCTCACCTTTAACAATGGTGATAATATATGGTACAATAATATTCTCGAGGCAAAATTATTAGCAAGTGTCTCTGGCGTTTAAATGGAAAAAAAGAATCTGAGTAAATTATATGACATTTTAACAAAAGAAGAAATGCAAGATATGATTTTCTTGCAACCATTTTAATTATCCCTTTTTTTCCACGCTTCACTTTAATTATCATCCAATTTGGAAACGTTCTATTTGGGACGAAAAGAAGAAGATCTATTTTTTTTAAAAAAAAAATACTCGATATATAGGTCATTTTCATAATGAGGGATAGTCCACGAGGCACAGTAATTTGATTCCTTACCTGTAATTAACTTAGTACTGGACCAATTATTTGTGTCTTAATTTCATTATTTTATACAACCTTTGCCTGCCACATACAGCAACTCTGTCGTACACTTATAATAATTAAATGTTTTTGTTACCTACTAAAATAAAGCAAGGTTTATATCCTCGAATATAGTGTCCCAGAGTTTGTGGAATATTGTACTCAAAAAATATAATGTTTGCATAAGACAGAATTAAGTCACTATCACCTCTATGACTATACTAATGAGTAGGTCCTCATCTAACAATTGAGGATTTTAACTTTCAACAAAAAAGGGCAAATTTGATGCATTAAAATTTTTGCTATTCATAGATTCGATCACTATGATTTATCATACGCAATTTTATCTTATATTTTTGTTAAAGATCATTTCCAAAATTTGAACTCATGATCCACTAATCACATGATAATAACTTTATTAATTACTCAAACACTCCCTCCCCCTTTCAAATTCAAACTCATGGTTGTTAAGTACAATTTTCCATTTCAAACTTTCAACTACTAATTGTGGATAGGATTAAGGGTGCTAGAGTGGAGGGGACCATTTGATCCATAATTCATTAAAGCAAAGTGCTTTCAGTGAAGGCTAATATATTATAAAACAAATAAAAACGACCTAACTTTGTACTGTCAATAAATTTTTACCTGACATTATATCTCCACGCTAATACTGAATATTTTAATATATATATATATAGTAGAATCTTTTAAGATATCAAAATATAATATGAACACTTGATTATTTACAAGTTAGCTTAATACCGACGAACTTGTGCTTATAATAATGGTTGAGAGAGGATTGCGTTTTTAGGTTTCCCAAAATGGTTGATAGCAACAATATATTAGGGTCATTTGACTCGAGCGAAGAAGGAGGGATGAAGGAGCAAGATAGATTGTTGCCAATAGCTAATGTGGGGCGAATTATGAAGCATAATCTTCCTCAAAACGCGAAGATTTCAAAAGAGGCGAAAGAGACAATGCAAGAATGTGTGTCTGAGTTCATTAGCTTTGTTACCGGAGAAGCATCAGACAAGTGTCACAATGAGAAGCGGAAGACAGTGAACGGAGATGATATTTGTCGGGCCGTGGGAAATTTAGGATTTGATGATTATGTTGTGCCTTTGAAGAGGTATTTGCATAGGTATAGAGAATTAGAAGGTGAAAAATCGAACCAAAAGTATAAGGCTGCTGGTGGAAACAACTAATAGTAAAGGGAGAAAGATCATGAAATCCCAAATTACAAAGGTAAATCACAAAGGACATTACCAGGGAAGTATTTATATTTGTCAAAAATAGTTTGAAATAACTTTAGTTTCCTGCTTGGCGTGTACTTGATTATTAAGCTTGGATTTTCATAGACTTCTTCGTATTTAAAGAAAAAAAAATTGAAGCTGTACTTTAATGTGCTTATAATTAAGAATTATTCTAGTATGTGAAAATGTTCACTGTATTGGTGATTATTGTAACTTTTGTTATCTTTCAAAATGCAACTACGAAATAAGGTGAAAGTATCTTTGTTGAGTATTTATCGTGAGTTTCTTATTATAATTCACAATTGGAATTTTCCTTTTCCTAAAAAGAAAAATATAATTTTTTCATATTTGACGAATCTTTTTTCTAGTAGGAAAAGATTTATGACTTGCTCATTCTTAGGGGATTTGAGAGTCTGATGCAGGGTAGAAATTGTGAAACATAAGTATGTGTGAACCTCTTTGTATTTCAAATAAATTAGTGAAATTATTATAGGGGATTGCTCATCTCCTGGAGGCAGATCTATTGACTAAATCACATTTATATCTCTTATATATTTCTCATGTATTTTTATACGCATGGTCTTTTAAGGTTGTTTTGCTAGCTTCCGCATAACACTCGATTCCTATAGTCCTAACAATCTTTCTTAATAAGGCAAAAAAGGAAAATACTTGAATCAAAATTATAAGAACGTGTCTCCAGAGAATATGACTAATAGGTAAAATATGCTCCATGTCTAATTTGTAAACTCCTTTTGGCAGAGTAGGTAGCATTTTAGGAGAGAATTTTGCTAGATCTTCATATTTTGAGCTATATATGTACTCCGACTAGTCCATTTAATGAGTACAGATTCAATTTGAGGGCGAAATTTCACAATTTGGGTGCATATGATTATCCAAATATTAACTTATGTTGCATTTAGCTAGCTAGTCTTAAATTAAATCACACGTAGGGATGGCAACTGGGCGGGGAGGGTACGAAGCGAGTTTAAAGCTATGCAGGGTGGGACGGGTTTAAAACTATACGGCGCGGGTTGAAGTAGTTATTTTTTAAATTAATTCAGGGGCGGGACGGGTTGCGATTTTAAAAAGCCAAATAGGAATTTGAAGAAATAATTTTTTTTAATTAGTAAAAATTAAAAATATAAACTTTTTATATTAAATATTGAATTTAATTTTATTTTTTTTCTAAAATTTAAACTACACATGTTCGATAAATTGTTAGTTATTAAACAATTGTTAACTTTTAATTAATGAGTAAGAAACAATTGTTAAATGTCAACTAAAAATAGTTAATTAATTGTTGAGACGTTATTAGCGAAAAAATTAAATTCAATTACAAAATGAAAGAACTTTAAAATTTAAGCGGAGTGAGGTTTATGCGGGGCGAGTATATGTGGGGCGGGGAGAGGCAGGTTGAAAATGAAAAAAATCATCATACGGGGCGGGGCGATTTAAAAAATTAACGAGTTGAGCTCAACCCACCCCGCACCCGTCCCATTGCTATCCCTAATCACCCGTTTAAGGTGTAAAAAGGATATGGTTGCACTTCCAGTGTATATGATAGTACTGTCGAAAAAATAAACTTGTTCACATCATATTTAATTTAGTCCATAAAATGGCAGATTAATATATTAGGAGATACATGAATTGGTGGAAAAGTGTAGATTAGATCTAGTTAGGTGTATTTATGAACTTGAAGGATGCGAAATATTAATTATAATATATGGATAAATTCACTTATAAATAGTCATGTAATTTAATTATTTTGTGAGAGGCCATATTGAATAGAAAGTTATCTTTCCTCCATTTCTCTTCTACTATGTTGTTAGTATTATTTGTGTTGTCTTACTATCATAAATTTTCAACAAGTATGTCTCCATATCTATTAATTATGATCCTTTCTTCTTTCTCCTTAATTATCCTAAAATTGTTTGACGATGCCAACTTTATCCATTTTAATTTGTAAACTCCCTTATCATTGTTAGGGAGTTCATTCATGTTGGTGAAGATTCTCAAATTGTCATCAATAGCAGCTTTCTTGGTAGTACATCTGCTACCACATTTAATTTGCTCCATTGAAGCAACGCTGATCTAGATAATTACTAGTAGAGGTGGGGGTTGGATGTTGGGGATGGTGACTACGGGTGAGATGAAGATGAGATGTGTTAGAGGGTTAATGCGGTCGGTTATCAATTGTAGAATTTATTTTTCCTACTTTTATTAAGAAAATCATTTTCTTTGTTTCTAAGCAATTAATTTTCCAAATATTTTGATCAGCAAAATTGTTATGACCGAAATAATTATGCGGAAGCTAGCAAACTAAATATGGAATAACCATGAATAAGAAGACAAACAAGAAATATATCAAAAGAGATACAAATATTTAATATAATTCCATTGATCGACCTACGTCCACAAGAAAAGATGAACAATTCACTATATATATGAGAGTATACAATATTAAGAGAAATAACTTCAAACAATCCACTCGAAATAAAAATTAGAGATTCATACAAGTGTTGATGTAACACTTGTATCCAATAATTTCGCCACCTACACAAAATTCTCAAAGTCTCTGTTACTACGTAATGGATGCTACCAAGTTTGAAGAAATGAGCATTTACTTATGAAGTCATAAACTTTTTCCTTCAAATAAAAGGGCTAGCCAAATATGAAGACCTTCTGTTTTCCTTTTCCCAAATAAAAAACTTCAATTATGACAAGAATATAAAGATAAATACTCAATATAAACATGAGAAAATTAAAAAATATTTTAGTCTGTACTGATCACACGCCCTCAAGGATGCTTTTGAACTCGATCAATGCTTTGAGATTGGTATGTCATTATATTCATTTGGTACATTTATCTATATATCTATATTGAAACTTCTACCATTTAAACACCTATAGTAGTACCTAACTGTTTCATTTCGACACTTTCCTCACCAACTTCTTTTAAAAGCTCAAACGATCAATCTCTCTTTTCGACCAGCAAGGGTGATCATTCATTGCATTGTTGAGCTAGATTCATCATGGAAATAGACAGATGGTTAATGTGCAGATTGAGATACCATATTATTTCTGAAAGGGACAAAACTTTGAAATTACCTATAATATGTACTACTCCCTTTGCCTATTTTCACTTGTTTAGTATTGACTTGAAATCATTTAAGGAGTAATAGATAAAATGACAATTTTCTATATCACTTTCCCTATTCATTTTTACTTGTCACATTTAGACCTAGCATATTCATTAAGAAAATAATGATTGACATGACTATTTTACCACACCACTATTATTAATTGATGTTCAATAGGATTATATCTTGAAAAATGATTTGGGAATAAGTAATTAATGCTCTGGTTAAAACATGAAAAAATGATTATAGTTATACGTAATTGATAAGAATAAATTATGAACTAATTAAGTGATAAATTATCTTTTAGTTTTCCAAGCTGGGACAGGTAATATAGACATCTACTCGATTTCGGAACGGAAAGACTTCGTTGAAAGTAAAATTTGGTGTAATTCACCATTTTTTAAGAAAAGAAAAGTATTTTTAAACGATTTCACACTTCATCCATTCGCAACGTTAAATTCAATTATGTTAATTAATTTGTAAATTAAGGACTGGATTAACATTATCTCCAACAACTAGGGCTCATATTTATGTTCAAACGGCTCTTTTTAGGTGTTGTCTGGTTGTAAGCTTTATGATAAATAATTATATATAGTATTTCAAACATTAATTGTTTAACTCATATTTTTTTAATAAATATAATATCACCCCAGTTGGATCTTTCTATTCCCTCAACAACTAATTACATCTGGTTGGACTAGTAATAGTACCAGGGAACATTGTTTAAGACATGTGGTAACTAATTAAAACTTGTGGGAAAGATTAAACATTTGCAAGTAGGAAGGGAGAGAAGAGGGGACCATTTGATCCATAATTCATTAAAGCTAAATGCTTTTAATAAAGGCTAATATATATTAGTAATACTTTTATTTAAATAACAAATTATGGCCTAACTTTGTACCATCTATACAAATTTGCTTGACATTATGTCTCCCCATTAATATTGCATACTTTTTTATATTGTAAAATTTCTGACGATATCATAACAAAATATCAAAATTTGATTATAAGTTAGCGTTAAAAATACGAACTCTAACTTACAAAAAGATAAATAACACGCAGAATGAAAAGCAAAACGTGTTAGTTTGTGCTTGAGAAGGATCGCGTTTCTAGGTTTCCAAGATGGTTGATAGCAACACAACATTAGGGTCATTTGACTCGAGCGAAGAAGGTAGAATTAAAGAGCAAGATAGGTTGTTGCCGATAGCTAATGTGGGGCGGATTATGAAGCAGATTCTTCCTCAAAACGCGAAGATTTCAAAAGAGGCGAAGGAAACAATGCAAGAATGTGTGTCCGAGTTCATCAGCTTTGTTACTGGTGAAGCTTCGGATAAATGTCACAAGGAGAAGAGGAAGACGGTGAACGGAGATGATATTTGTTGGGCTTTGGGAAGTTTAGGGTTTGATAATTATGTTGAGCCATTGAAGGGGTACTTGCATAGGTATAGAGAGTTAGAAGGTGAAAAAGCTAGCCAAAATAAGGTCGATGTTGGCAACAAGACTGAAGAAAGGGAGAGAAATGAGTTTCTCCCTAGAGGACTTTATCGTTCTTAAAGATATATATGTCAAAAAAGAAAAAGAGTGAGCGTTCAGATAGTTCAATCTATAATCCAAAAATTCAGACTAAAAATCCCAGAAGTTCGTATTTTTGGTTTGGATTCAAGTTGGTATGTAAGTTTTGATTATCGAATTCCTTTAACTCTTGTTTTCATCTTATGAAAAAAAAATCCTCCTTTCTTTCTAGCAGTCGTTGTATCTTCTAAATAAAGTGTGAGGTAATTAATTTTGTGGAATATGATTTTGAAAAATTTACCTTGTGATGATTCATCTATTTATGTTAGTTGGTTCCTAGATTCAGCTTGACCAATAATAATTTACTTCAGATATACTTAGAAACTCTCATGTTAGGTTAGCACAAGTGACTTCCCAAATTGTCACTTCTTTCTTTATTTGCACTTGTATGAATTAATCAGGCTACCTACCTACATATGGTTTTACTTTGATACCTTTAGACTTTTAGTTGGATTATGTTTAATTTAGGTATCATTTTTATGACGAAACAATTTTTTGATTGATGTAATCAATTCAAATTATGGTTTAATTTTTAATACAAATTAAGTATCTTATTTTGCTTCTGTTGGTAAACAATACTTGGAAATGGTACTATACTATACACATAGTAATAATGAGCAAATTTTATGAATAGCCAAGAGAAATAAGTTAATTATGCTCCTTATTTATAATTTGTCTATGTCTAATTATGCTCCATAGTTGCAGTTTCATTTGTTATGGGTATTTCTATTTATATAGTTCGTTTATCAATATATAAATAGGGTAAGTATATACAAATTATGTATATACGGTTATGAATTTTTCATAACTTATACCAATCAAATATATCAAAAAATTACATACAAATAGCTAACAATTAGAAATTTTTCATAACTTATACATATTAAATGTATCAATAAATTGTATACAAATAGCTAGAGTATGCATATAAAAATTCTGAATTTATATAATAAGGAATCTAATTATACAAATTCTAGCAAAATTAATCAAACTTTAGCCACGTTCAATAATTAATTTAAACTGAAATTAAAGTATAATAACCATTAAATAG
>JAOTQJ010000111.1:21170628-21193686 GCA_025642045.1 Solanum sejunctum | reverse complement strand
TTTTATGGACCAAGGAATAACAAATAGGATTTCGACAGTTTTCTGTAGGTGCTAGCCTAGAGATTCTAGCTCTGCCAAGGAAGAGCTAGTAGGATTTTATGGGCCAAGAAAGAGGAAATAGGCAATTTCAATAGTTTTCTGTGGGTGTTAGCCCATGGCTTCTGGCGTTGCAGGGGGCTCTGCCGCGACTTTCTTGAAAAATCATACGAGTAGGTCCGTAATGAGCCCAGCAAGAGGCCCAGGTGGCCCGATGATGATGGGGGATACCTGGTAGGATTTTATGGGACAAGGAACAACAAATAGGATTTCTATAGTTTTCTATGGGTGTTAGCCCACGAATTCTGGCGATGCATTGGGCTCTAGCGCAATATTTCCTAAAAATTGTACGACTGGGTTCGTAAAGAGCCCGACAAGAGGCCCAGGTGGCTCAGTGCTGAGGAGGACACCTAGTAGAATTTTATTGGCGAAGGAAATGAAAACAGGCAATTTTAGTAGTTTTTTGTGAGTGTTAGCCTACGAATTGTGGCATTGTAGGGGGCTCAGGTGCAACTTTCCTGAAAAATCATTAGAGTGAGTTTGCAATGAGGAGCTCGGCAAGAGCCCTAGGTGGCCTGGTAGCGACAGGAGACGCCTTTTAGGATTTTATTAGCCAAGCAGGAAATAATCGATTTCGTTAGTTTTCTATAGGTGTTAGCCCATGGATTCTGGAGCTGTAGGGGGCTCCGATGCAACTTTCCTAAAAAATCATATTAGTGGGTTTGTAACAAGCCAGGCAAGAGGCTCAGGTGGCCCGGAGGCTGTGAGGGACGCCTGATAGGATTTTATGGGTCAACGTATAGGAAATAGGCAATTTTGATAGTTTATTATGGGTGTTAGCCGACTGATTCTTACACTACAGGGAACTCCAACACAACTTTCCCGAATAAACATATAAATGGGTGCGCAATAAGCCCAATAGGAGGCCTAGGTGGCCTAGTGGCGACAGGGAAGCCTGGTGGATTTTAAGGGCCAAGGAAAAGGAAACATGCAATTTTAGCAGTTTTCTGTAAGCATTAGCCAATGGATTCTGGTGTTGCAGGGGGCTTTGGTGTAACTTTCACAAAAAATCATATAAGTGGCTCCGCAACAAGCTTGGGAAGAGGCCCAAGTATCCTGACAGTTGTGGGAGACGCTTGATAGAATTTTATGGGCCAAGGAACATGAAATAGGGGATTTCGATAATTTTTTATGGGTGTCACCCCACGTATTCTGGCTCTGCAAGGAGCTCCGGCGCAACTATCCTTAAAAATAATAATGAGTGGGTCTAAAATGAGTCTGACAAGATGCCCAGGTGGCCCAGTGGCAGCGAGGGACGCCTAATAGGATTTTATGGGCCAAGGAATAAGAATCAGACGATTTTGGAAGTTTTCTATGGGCGTTAGCCTATGGATTGTGGCACTGCAGGGGGATCTAACACAACTTTCTTGAAAAATCATACGAGTGGGTCCATAACAAGCTCGACAAGAGGCCTTGGTGGCTTGACAGCTGAGGGGGATGCTTGGTAGGATTTTATGGGCCAAGTAATAGGAAACAAATAATTTCTGCAATTTTCTATGGGCATTAACCTATGGATTTTGGCACTACAGGGGGCCCCAGCATAACTTTCTCAAAAAATCATATGAGTGGGTCTGCAACAAGCTCGCCAAGAGTCCTAGGTGACCTAGCAGCTGTTAGGGACGCCTAGTAGGATTTTGTAGGCCAAGGTACAGGAAACAGACGATTTTAAGAATTTTCTATGGGTGTAACCTATGTATTGTAATGAAGCAGGGGGCTCCGGCATAACTTTCCTAAAAAATCATACGAGTTGGTCCGCAATGAGCCTGATGAGATGCCCAGATGACGGGGCAATGGCGAGGAACGCCTAATAGAATTTTATTGGCCAAGGAATAGGAAATAGACAATTTCAACAGTTTTCTGCGGGTATTAGCCCATGGATTTTAGTGTTGTAGGGGGCTCGGGAACAACTTTCCTGAAACATTATATAAGTGAGTCCATAATGAATCCGACAAGAGGCTTAGATGGCCCAGCAACATCAAGGGACAACTGGTAGGATTTTATGGGTAAAGGAACAGAAAACATGAGATTTTGATAGTTTTCTATGGGTATTAGCCCATGAATTCTGGCGCTGTAAGAGGCTTAGGCCCAACTTTCTCAAAAAATCATACTAGTACATCCGCAACGAGCCTGTCAAGAGGCTCATGTGGCCCGATGGCTGCGGGGGGTGTCTTGTAGGTTTTACTTGCCAAGGAATAGGAAACAAGCGATTTTGGTAGTTTTTTGTGGGCATTAGCCCACGGATTTTGGTGCTGCAAGGGGCTATCACGTAACTTTCCTGAAAAATCATACGAGTGGGTCCACGATTAGCCCATTAAGAGGCTCAGATAACCTAATAGTTGTGGGGGACGCCTGGTAGGATTTTATTGGCAAAGGAACAGGAAACAGACAATTTCAGCAGTTTTCTGTGGGTCTTAGCCCATGAATTATGGCATTGTAGGGAGCTCTGGCGCAACTTTCTCAAAAAATCATACAAGCAAGTTCGCAACAAGCTCGACAAAATGCTCAGGTAGTTGGCGAAAGCGAGGAACGCCTGGTAGGATTTTCTGGGCCAAGGAACAGGAAATACGCGATTTTAACAGTTTTCTGGGGGTGTTAGCCCATGAATTCTGGTGCCACAGGGGTCTGCAATGCAACTTTCTCTAAAAACCATATGAGTGGGTCTGTAACGAACCATGCAAGAGGCCAGGTGGCCTGGCGGCGGTGGGGAACACCCTGTAGGATTTTATAGGCTAAGGATCTTGAAATAAGGGATTTCCATTGTTTTCTATAGGTGTTAGCCCACACATTCTGGCACTGCGGGTGGCTCCGGAGGAACTTTCTCAAAAAATCATATGAATGGGTCCAAAATAAGTCCAACAAGAGGCCCAGAAGGCATGACGGTGGCGAGGGATGTCTGGTAGTTTTTTATGGGCCAAGGAACTAGAAATATGCAATTTCAGTAGTTTTGTGTGGGTGTTAGCCCAAGGATTTTTGTGCAGCAAGGGGCTCATACACAAATTTCTCAAAAAATCATACAAGTGGGTCCATGACGAGCCTGACAAGTGGCCCAGGTGGCCCGATGGCTTCGAGGGACACTTGGTAGGATTTAATTGGCCAAAGAATAGGAAACATGCGATTTCAACAGTTTTCTATAGGTGTTAGCCCACGGATTTTGGCGTTGCAGGGGGTACCAAAGTAATTTTCTTAAAACATCATACGAATGGGTCCACAACGAGCACAGTAAGAGGCCCAAGTGGTCGGGTGTTTACAGGATACATCTGGTGGGATTTTAAGGGCTAACGAACAGGAAACAGGCAATTTTGGTAGTTTTCTGTGGGTGTTAGCGCACGGATTATGGCGTTGAGGGGGGCTTCAACACAACTTTTTTGAAAAGTCATACGAGTAGGTCCACAACGAGTCTGGCAAGAGGCCCAAGTGGCTCGACAGTGGTGAGGGACGCCTGGTGGATTTTATGGGCTAAGGAACTAGAAATATATGATTTAAACAGTTTTCTGTGAGTGTTAGCCCACTGATTCTGGCCTCGCAAGGGGCTTTGCCACAAATTTCTTAAAGAATCATAGAGTAGGCCAAAAATGAGCGCGACAAGTGGTCTAGGTGGCCCGATAACGGCGAGCAATGCCTGGTAGAATTTTATGGGCTAAGGAACAGAAAACATTCGATTTTTGTAGTTTTTTGTAGGTATTAGCCCACGGATTCTTGCCCTATAGAGGGATCCACCGCAACTTTCTTGAAGAATTATATGAGTGGGTCCGCAACAAGCCCGCAAGAGGCCCAGGTGGCCTGGTTGCTTCGGGGAATGCCTGGTAGGATTTTATGGGCTAAGTAATAGGAAACAAGAGATTTTGATAATTTTTTGTGCGTGTTAGCCAATGTATTTTGGAGCTGCAGGGAGCTCTGGCGCAAAATTCCCAATAAAACATATGAGTGGGTCTGTAATGAGCCCAACAAGATTCCCAGGTGGCCTGGCAATGGCGGGGGATGTCTAGTAGGATTTTATGGGCCAAGAAACAGGAAACAGATAATTTTAAAAGTTTTCTGTGGGTGATAGCCCATGGATTCTAGTGCTGCAGGGGACTCCTACGTAACTTTCCTGAAAAATCATGCAAATGGGTCCATAATGAGCCTAGAAAGAGTCCTAGAAGGTCCGACGACAGTGGGGGACACCTTGAAGGATTTTATGGGCCAAGGAACAGGAAACAGAAGATTCGACAGTATTTTGTAGATGTTAGCCCAAGGATTCTGGCGGTGCAGGGGGCTTTGATGCAACTTTCCCAAAAACTCATATAAGTGTGTCCGCAATGAGCCTAACAAGAGGCCCAGGTGGCCCAGTGGCGGCGAGGGACACCTGGTAAGATTTTATGGGCCAAGGAATAAGAAAAAGATGATTTCGACATTTTTATGTGGGTGTTAGCCCATGGATTCTGGCACTGCAAGGGGCTCCAGCGCAACTTTCTCGAGAAATCACACAAATGGGTCCGCAATGAGCCTGACAAGACACACAAGTAGCCCGACAGTGGCGAAGGACACCTGGTAGAATTTTATGGGCAAGGAATAGGAAACATAGGATTTCAGCAGTTTTATGTAGGTGTTAGCCCACAGATTTTGGAGCTACTGGGGGCTCCAATTCAACTTTCCCCAAAAATAATATGAGCTATTCTACAACGCACCCGGTAAGAGGCCCAAGTGCCTCTGTAATAATGGGGGATACTTGGTATGATTTTATGGGCCAAGGAAAAAGAAACAAGTGATTTTGGCTATTTTCTCCAGTTCAACTTCCTCGAAAAATCATACGAGTGGGTCCATAATGCGCTAGGAAAGCCCAGATGGCCCAGCAATGATGAGGGATACCTTGTAGATTTTATAGTCCAATAAACAGGAAACAGGAGATTTTGGTTGTTTTATGTGGGTATTAGAACACGGATTCTAGCGCTGCACGGGCCTCCAATTTAACTTTCTCCCAAAAATCATACGAGTGGGTTGGCAACATGCTGAAAAAGAGGCCCAGATGGCTCGATGACTGGGAGGGAGGGGGGACAACTGGTAGGATATTATGAACCAAGGAATAGAAAACTGGCGATTTTGAAAGTTTTATGTGGGTGTTAGCCTAAGGATTCTAGCGTTGCAGGGGGCTCCGGTGCAACTCTCTCAAAAAGTCATACGAATGGCTCCGCAACGAGCTCAAAGAGACACCCAGGTGGTTCGACGGCAGCGAAAGATGCCTGGCCTTGCGATTTTTACATTTTTTTGTTGGTGTTAGACCATGGATGTAGGGCTACAGGGAACTCCAGCGCAACTTTCCTAAAAATCATACGAGCAGATCCACAACGAGCTCGACAAGAGGCCCAGATGGCTCGACGGCAGCGGGGGACGTCTAGTAAGATTTTATGGGCTAAGGAATAAGAAACAGGCGATTTTGATAGTTTTCGGTGGGTGTTAGCCCATGAATTCTTGCAGTGCATGGAACTCTAGTGCAAGTTTTTCAAAAAAATCATATGAGTGGGGCTCCAACGAGCCTGGCAAGAGGCCTAGGTGGCCCGACGACAACGCAAGATGCTTGGAGGATTTTATAGGTTAAGGAATAAAAAACAAACGATGTTGGCAATTTCTTGTGGGTGTTAACCCACTGATTCTAGCAGTGCATGGGGCTCCGGCGTAAGTTTCTTGAAAAATCATACGAGTGTATTCGCAATAAACCCGGCAAGAGGCCCAGGTGGCTAGACAGTGGCGGGGGACACCTTAGTAGGATTTTATGGTCCAAGGAATAGGAACAAATGATTTCGGTAGTTTTTTGTGGGTGTTAGCCCATGAATTCTGACGCTGCACGGGGCTCCAAGCAACTTTCTCAAAAAATCATAATTATGGATCCACAACACGCTCGGCATGAGGCCCAAGTAGCCCATCAGCGGCAGGGGATGCTTGGTAGGATTTTATGGGCTAAGAAACAGATAACAGGTGATTTCGATAGTTTTCTATGGGTGTTATCCCACGAATTCTGGCATTGTAAGGTGCTCCAGTGCAACTTCCTAAAAATTCATCCGAGTGGGTTCGCAATGAGCCCGACAAGAGGTCTAGGTGGCCCAACAATGGCGGGGAACTCCTGGTAAGATTTTATGGGCCAAGGAACAGGAAACATGCGATTTCAACAACTTTTTGAGGGCATTAGCCCAAAAATATCATCCAAGTGGATCCATAACGAGCTCGAAAAGATTTCCAAGTGGCCCGACGATGGCGAGGAATTTCTATTAGGAGTTTATGGGCCAAGGATCTGCAAAAGGGCACTTTTAGTAGTTTTTTGTGGGTGTTAGCCCATGCATGCTGGCACTACATGGGGCTACAATGCAACTTTTCAAAGGATCATATAAGTGTTTCCGCAACGAGCTCAGCAAGAGATCCAAGTGGCCTAACAGCGGCGGGGGACATAAGGTAGGATTTAATGGCCAAGGAACAAGAAATAGGTGATTTCGGTAGTTTTCTATGGCTGTTAGCTTACGAATTCTGGCGCTGCAGGGGGCTCTAGCATAACTTTCCCAAAAAATCATACATGTGTTTCCGCAATGAGCCCAGCAAGAGGCCCAGCGACAGCGGGGGACGCTTGGTAGGATTTTATGAGCCAAGGAATAGGAAACAGACAATTTTGGCTATTTTCTGTGGTTGTTAGCCTATGAATTCTGGCGTGCCAAGGGGCTCCAATTTAACTTTCCCAAAAAATCATATTAGTGGGCCCGCAATGAGCTCTGCAGGAGGCCCACGTGTCCTGTCAGCAGCAGGGGATACCTGGTAGGATTTTATGGGCCAACGAATAGGAAACATGCAATTTCGGTAGTTTTCTGTGGGTATTGGCCCACAAATTCTAGCACTACAGGGGATCTAGTGCAACTTTCCTAAAAAATCATGCAAGTGGATCCACAACGAGCCCTACAAAAAGCCCAGGTGGCCTGGCGGCAAGGGGGATGCCTGGTAGGATTTTATGGGCCAAGGAGTAGGAAACATGCAATTTCAGCAAATTTCTATGGGTATTAGCCTAGAGATTCTGGCAATGCATGGGGCTTCGACGCAAGTTTTCTAAAAAATCATATGAGTTGGTTTGTAATGAGCCCGATAAGATGCCCAGGTGGCCCGACGGTAGCTCGAGATGCCTGGTAGGATTATATGGGCCAAGGAACAAGAAATAGGCAATTTCAGTAGTTTTCTATGAGTGTTAGTCCACAGATTCTGGCAGTACATGGGGCTTCGACGCAAGTTTCCTAAAAAATCACATGAGTGAATCCGCAACGAGCCCTGCAAGAGGCTCAAGTGTCCTAGCGACAGCAGGGGACACCTGGTAGAGATTTTATGGTCCATGGAACAGGAATAAATGGTTTCGATAGGTTTCTATGGTTGTTACCCCACAGATTCTGGCGCTGCAAGGGGCTCCGATGCAACTTTCCCAAAAAATCATAATAGTAGGTCCGCAACACTCTCGGTAAGAGGGCCTGGTGGCCCGACAGCAGCGGGGGAGGCCTGGTAGGATTTTATGGGTCAAGAAATAGGAAACAAGTGATTTCGATAGTTTTCTATAGGTGTTTTCTGGTTCACGAGTGGCTTTTACAGCCCGTGGAGCAATCTACTAGTCTTAATTTCCCTCGTGCATAATTTCAAAAACTTGATGTTTCTGAGTTTTCATCAGATGAGACCTTCTATGAGTCATAGATCACTTTACGACCCATAGATGGGTCTCGTAGATCTCTGCCTAGAATTAATTACTCATTGGAATTCTCTACGACCCAGTCTATGCCATTTTACGAGTCGAACCTGGTCTCATATATTTTTTCAGTAACTAAAATTATTGGAATCACTGGTTTATGAAGGCTCTTTACGACTCATAGCATCCACTAGGGCCCATAAAGAAGCTTTCCTAGAACCCTTCGACAACTCAATTCAGATAATTTTTGAATTCCATTTTTGATTTGTTAGGGCTAACTGTGGTGCATATATGTCTATGTTTTAGGTAAGATGGCTCCTAAAGCTAAACACGTTGAGATCCAGGCTATGAGAAGGAGGCTCAGAGATGAGCCTTTAGATGACGAGCAGACTACTCAGCTGAGTGGTTCACTAGAGGTCCTAGATGTCAACCAGACCCAGAAGCTATTGTACCATAGACCAGAGTCGCTGCCAGAGCTAGGTGTGCTAAAGCTCTTATTGCTCACACTCCCCAGTCTGAGAAAGGAGGTAGTGGCGAGAGCGGCTTACCACAGATGACTCCATCTGAAGAGGAGTCTAGCTCTGAGGGAGGCTCCAAGGACAAATCAGAGGCAGAGTCTTCCGCAGCACTATCATCATCATCTACACTGAATGCTCTCACTAGCCGATGGTGCTTCGAGGGCATGAGAGACATATATGTAGAAGACACACAACTAGGAGAGCAGAGCAAGCCAGCCGGCTCAATCTATAAGGAGCCCAGAGTCATTGGCGACAGACTCAATTGTGTCCCTGGCCTCTAGGACACGATGATCACATACACGCTCAAGTGGCTGACCAGTGCTCCTGGATGTACTCCCCGACTATGGTGAGGGAGTTATATGCTTCTTATGCAGCTACGATCCAACTTACTCTTCCCAAGGGGAAGAAGCCCTTCGCTCAACCCAGACTGACAGAGACGAGGGTGAGGGGTTGGCGGGTGGACATATTTGAGGCCACAATCCACCGTATGTTATTTGGTCCCGAGTTTCCTTCCCCCAAATCCACCGCAGAGTTTGACTACATGGTGGGGTAGATATGGGACCCACTTGTGATGAAGGATCCTGAGCGAGTAACCACGTTGATGAGATGGTCTGCTAGGTATATTGTAGAGCAGGGTCCAAAACCTGTTTGGGTTGCCACTCGCTCAAAGCCTATCGTCAAGGTTTCCCTCAGGTTCCCACCAAGTTTTGGTAGGCGGTTGTTGGTTCACACTTCCGGCCGACACTTGCTGATAATACTTTGACGTCGGAGCATACAATTTTGGTTGCTAGAATCTTACCTGGCTATGAGATTAACTGGGCCCGCCTCATCGCTGAGCAGATTCATGAGGTCGCACTGAAGAGGTCCACCTCTATCCCGTTCCCACATTTGATTTACTAGCTTTGTCTAAAGTCGAGGATGGAGATACTACATCAGCTGGACCAGATGATTGAGGCCCAGCATACCTTGGATCCCAGCCTGATCAAGGCTGAAGAGAACCCGGTGGCACTCCGACGAGCACAGACTTCAACTATGGTTTTAATTTATGTACGTCCGATCACAGCATGTTCATTTTTCGTCAACACATTGCTGTTTTGATACTTCTTATTTATGTTAATGACATTGTTGTTTTTGGACCCTCAAGGCTGCTTGTTTCTGAATTTATAACATCCGTGAAATCTGAATTTACAATGAAAGATCTTGGTTCCCTACATTACTTTTTAGGCGTGGAGATAGTTCACAATGCTGCTGGGGTTCATCTACAACAACGAAAATATATATCAGACCTTTTGCGTCGTTTTGATTTGCCGGACGTTAAGCCTGTCCGCTCTCCTGTATATAGTAAGCATGATTGGCATTCTATGGATACCCAACTTCTTGATGATCCTTCTCTGTATCGGAAAATGGTCGATGGTCTTCAATATTTATCCTTCACACAACCAGATATACAATATGCTGTAAATATGGTCTTACAATTTCTGCATCAACCTCGCCTTAGTCACCTTCAAGCTGTTAAGCAGATCTTTCGTTATCTCAAAGGAACTTCTGATTATGGGTTGCAACTCTACAAAAATTCATCCAATTCTTTAACTCTATTCTCTGATTCCGACTGAGCGACCTGTACAACAACTCGTCATTCTACCTCTGGGTTTTGTGTTTTCCTTGGTGATAATCTAATATCTTGGTCTACAAAGAAACAACCAAGTGTTGCACGCTCCAGCACAGAAGCTGAATATCGTGCTTTGGCTGTTGCAACTGCCAATGCTATATGGATACAATTCCTCCCACGTGATGTGGGTATTTATCTTCGCACTCCTATACTTGCCAAATGTGATAATATTAGAGTCATTCATCTTGCACATAATCCGGTCTTCCACTCCAGATCAAAACATGTTGTGGACTATTATTTTATTCGTGGAAAGATTACCCAAGGTGACCTTATTGTTTCCTATGTTCCCACCTCACAATAACTTGCTGATGTTTTTACAAAAGTTATCTCTGTTACAAAAAGGAGTTTCGAGCCAATCTTCATGTGCGTTCCTCCACTTTAAATCGAGGGAGGGTGACAAGGACATTATTGCAAATATAATTTAAAGAGTAATGTATTTGTAATTTCCTTATAAATAGGACACATTCAGATCCTTGGCATGTAACGAAGGTCTTATTAATTTTTGGCTATATTTTCTCTTATCTTTCTCTCTGAACGTTAACTTCAACTGATTTTGTTCCCTAATTTTAGCTACTAAAGATGAACTTATGCTATAGACTATACTTAAAAATAAAATTATCCAAAAAGGAAATAATATATGGAAAAATTATCTAACTACACTTCTTTATTTACCATATTTTCCATTATTCCTAACTATTCCCAAAATTTTCAAAAATTTCTTCTTTCCATCCGAATATATCAATTTTGATTCTTAAATTATCTTTATATTCAATGTATAATGCTTTAAATGTTATCTGTGAATACTTAAAAATTCATATTTATGTATCTGGAACTGAATTAATATATCCACATTTGAATTAATGAATCTAAATTGCCATATTTTTATGAGATTTCTTTCAGTTAAAAAAGAATACACTATGTGATTTATATAAACTCACCATAATATATCTTAAGAGAATATTTTTGTAGAACTCCCTTTTGAAAATGGCCCCCTTTTAGGCATAGAGACTCAAGAATGCATACCAAACGTGTGCAAGGAAATTGGTCATCATTTGGGCTTCTTTTACTTGTATAACAGAGATAAGCTAAGCCCATTATGTAACCAAAAATGGGCCACCGAGGGCTTTAGTGAATTAGCAAGAAGGCGTTAAACCCTAACCCTAATTGCTGTGGCAAACACCTATATATTGCGTTCAATAATCCATAAGTTCTTCATCTTCATTCTCCATTCTTTGTTGTGGTTTGTCTACAGAGGTATTTGGATTTTCTTCTTCTTCTCATGTTCTGTGTATAATTTGACTTTGATTTTTCTGTTTTGTGAAATGAAATTTATCGATGAGTTGGCTATGATGCTCAAATCTACCTATTTGCTGAAAGGAGATTTTCTCTGTCTGTGATTATACATTGAACCAATGGATCCTTCTGAGCCTACTCATATGTTTCTGTCTCCATTTTTGGTTTGGTTTTTTTGAACTTTTACTGATTTATAACTTTTTTATGTTTCGATTATTTTGAACCATTGAAGTGACGAAATCCGATTCAGGAAAGTTCATCTGTCGACCAAAAAATTATTCAGACTACAATTATCTGATCAATGGTTCAGCTATTTTCGTTTTTGTTTTTCAAAACTGAATTTACATGTTAGATCTAGTATTTAATGATTTAAAGTTTTGTTTTGCAATCATATTTGAAAATTTCTTATTATGTTTTGTACCATTGAAGGGATGCAATCCGATTCAGGAAAGTTCATGTTTTGACCTAAAAAATAATTCAGACTACAATTATCTGATCAATGGTTCACCATATTTTTTTTCTCTATTTTGAACTTTGCTTGTTTCTCTTTGTCGTTAAAAAACAAAACAAAATAAGAAAAGCAATATTCAATTGAAAATAGAAGCAATAACAACAAAATAATATGGTAATCAAAATAAAATAAATTATACACAAAATAAATGAATTAATGTTATAAAATTATATAAAATAATACAAAAAATAAAGCAAGAAAAGATAAATTTCTTATTCAAAGAAATTTGACTTTATTTCTTATTCAAAGAAATTTGACTTATTTCTTATTCAAAGAAAATTGACTTTACTTTTTTATTTCTAAGACAAAATCTAATGGAACAAAATCTTGTAAGAAAAAAAAAGAATAAGTTGTGTATTAATTTCTCTTAATCAAGAACATCAATTCAAATATTTGAATCAATTACATTGTCACTTGAACTTCCCCTGATGAGAACATCAATCCCAAAAGATTTGAATCAACAATTACAGTCACTTGAACTTTCCCTTATTAGAACATCAATCCAAAAATTTGAATCAACTATATTGTCGCTCCAACTATAATGAACTATAATAATATGAATAAATACTAATTAAAAATTAGTATTCATGTAAATAATTATTTTTACATAGTTTGTTCAATCCCAACTTATAGGCAATAATCATTAAATGCTTGGATAAAAACACTGCACTTTTATAAGGTGAATGATATGTGCCAATAATCATCAATAATTTGGCAAATATCAAGTTGTAAGATAACAATAGCTAAATGTGAGACTATCTAGATGGAGCATTTATTAAGACCATGAAATACATGACCCACTAAGTGGGTGAGTGCATTGGAATTAGTAACCTTCTGACTTATCCAATTACAAGCCAAAAGATAAAGTATGAAACTTTTCTATAACCCATGTCTACATTTTTTGTAATACCAACATATTCAAGATTTTGAACATAGTAGAATTGTACTCATGAATAGATTTATAGTCTTTTAGACTGAATGCATCCAATCATATTGTGCTTTTGGATGTATGACCGTCTTCAAGTGGTCATATCTTTCTTAAGCGTTTCCACAAAATAAGTGGATCTTTAACAGAACCACCTATCTGCAGAGTACAATTTTTGGCTTACAGAAATAATTCCTACCCGTGTAGTTTTGGCTTACAGATATATCTCCTTCCCATGTAAAAAAAGGAGCTTTGATTTTTTTGAATAGGAAATTCTTTATTCATTATACCAGAATCTGGACCTATACATGCACCTTTACAGTGTATAAAAGTTACTTATCTTTCCCTGGACTTCTGCTCTCCACCAATACGTGGCAACTCTGGCATAGGTCGCCCTAGGCGTAGCTGGATGCACACATGAACAATACTTGGTGCTGCCTCTATGATTAATTTTTCTGCTTCTTCTGCAATTGTTATGGCATCCCTGGAAAATTAACAAGCAGCCCAAGAAGAATGAATGAAGGAATTACCAGAACGAATACAGAGATCTGATGCCTCGTGTAAATTGGACTACTGTTAAGTGTTATGAGTGGTTCTACCTAATCAAGAGATCAGGAGGCATAGATACTTCCACTTGAAGTAAAACCTGTCCTTGGAGCAGATGTGGAGTCACGCGCTCAACAATCATCTTCTGAAAAATCCATAAAAATAATGATGATCATTCCAAAGCATAAAGGATGGGATGGAAACACAAGGAAATTAAATTGGCAGAGGCTATATCTTAGTTACTGCATCATCTCACTAAGCACATCTAAGAGTAAAGACCTAATGTGACCACACTAGACCATAATGGAACAAAAGAAGGTGAATAAGAATAAATGAAGTAGCACCAAGAATCCAACAGAGTCAACTACGAAGCCTCATGCACACTTCATTATCCAAATCAAAAATGCTAAACTTTCACTTCTGGAAAAGGAACCAAAAAGAAATCTGGAAAAAGCGAGATACCTGAGAAAACCTTGTAGATAAAATGTTGCAAACTATATTTTCAATATCTGCATCTGTTGTGTTAGCACTCCTCTGTTGAAACACAGCAGCTGGTGGAATGTGTATAGTTGATGGTTCTACAAGTTGGGATGAACAATGTTAGCCAGCAAGGTAGCAACAACAATCAGAAGAAGTTAACCCTGCAATTGCTATCAATATCTTTTCATGATGACAAGACTGCATTGCATATGCCCACGGATCGTGAGCTAATGGTAAACTGGACCAACAACTTGATGTATACCTAGCCCATGGCTTGCGGTCCCTCAACTACCCCCACTGAACACCCAAAAGAAGTGAAACAATCAACCATGTTCAGCATTCCAGGTTTTGCAAAGGTTCTCTGTTTTCTATTTTTAGGTTGTCATTTGTTTAGCATTTCGTAACACTACTATAAACAATTCTAAGCCTACTACATTAACACATGCAGATGTGAGAAAAGTCAGCAGTACCTATGTGTACGAAGACTTCAGCTATTTCGGGATGTAACCGCTGGATTTCGCAGCTGACGTTTTCCCCGATCTCATGTGCAGCACTCGCACTAGAAAAAGGGTCAACCTGCATACAGCAAATGCACTTTAAATCTGCCTGACATCCTCACGGATACAAAAATTGATGGGAAAATATCCTTATGATGAACTACTTAACATGACAAACTACCTCAACTATAGCATCAAGATAGAGATATGAGCCAGCCCTCCTTCCTCTCAGGTGACTGCAACCCTGCAGAGGTCAAACAATATGTTTATTCATTAATATCATTCTCACATATGCAGAAAACATCAGCACCAACAAAGAAGTATGCAGGAGGAAAATGTGCATAGTGCACAAACACAAGAAGACATTATGTCAAACGTTAAATTTCTGCACAGTGCACAAAAACAAAATGTTGCTTCAAACATTAAGTTCCCCAAACGTTTATTGTAGAATACAAGAAACAAGGAATATTGTGATAGAGGAGATAACAAATTTAGTCAATTGAACATAATCTGGAACAGTGTCCTAAGGTGAAGCGATTAAGTATAGTACTCTAACTAAACCTTCAACACATGTTTCTCAAATATCTCATAAGCATATATAATTAGGTTCGTTTATTCAATTATTTCTGCTTTATTAGTACAAAATAAATTGCTACAAGTACCAATCGGGTACATTCTATCTGTTCACAAAAGAAACTGCAATGACCATTAGTCTTTTCCCTACTGGGAATACTCAATTTAATGTACTTAGATAAGTGTGATGACCTGCCACATCATCACACCACATAAGCTCCACTTGGCATAAAAGTTGTCTATGTAGAAGCTTAAGGAGACTAGCCTTAGTGGAATATTCTAAAAAAATGTGGGGATTTCCCATTGTAGATCCTAGAACATCATAGATTTACGTAGGAAGTCCTTAAAATATTCTAGAGTCGATCAAAGTTCTCTCCAAATACTCCTCTTATCAATTCTCCTGCGTTCTCTCTACCAATAGAGTCTTAGACTGACTTGGCAAAGCAAGATCATAGAGCAAATAGTGAAAGAACGTGAGCAAGCTGTAAAGTGCTGAACGTGTGCTTAGCAGAAGACTAAGAACGTGACAATGTGGTATCACAACAAGGTGGCAACTAAGGGAATGACAAATGCAAAAAAATCAACACTGCTAACACACAAGTCAATGTCAACCAGGATGCCGTCAATAAGGAGGTCTATAGCAAAAAGAGGAATGATGCCAACAAAAACCATGAGGTGCCGCTCGAGATTGAGCAAAATGAAGAGCATACATCCTAAGAACTTTCTACCGTTGAGGCGAGCGAGGATGATGTGGAGGTCACGCCCAAGGACGTCTCGCTCGGTAGAGTGGGTCACAAAGGTTTATGCAGGTGCGAATGCAATTGAGATATTTGGTTAATGCTTGGGGAAGGTAGAGGTCACTCTTAAGAGTTCTTGAGAGACATACTCTTGAGTAGATCGAGATCATCCAAAGTGACTTGGATGGACGTACACAGATAGAGATAGAGATGAGAAGACATCACTACCTTAGAGTGCAGACTTACGGAGGCGTTGATAGGGGCACTCAAAGAGAAGGTCAATGCTAGAGTGGCTGAGAATACTAGGAATGTTGTTGTGACGAGGAAGGAAAAGATCGAGGCTCCCAAGCCACCAATGGTCAAAGGAGTTCGTGATGCATAAGAAGTAGAGAACTTCCTTTGACACTTGGAGAACTATTTCCGATGTGAATCTAGATATAAGCAATAACAATGTTAGGATAAATACTGCAGTGTTGTACTTGTTCGAGACTAACATGCTATGGTGGAGACGAAAGTTAACTGATGAGAGGTCTGTGCACAATTAGCACGTGAGACAAGTTCAAGCGGCAATTCCTACCAAACAATGTCTTGTACGAGGCAAGGCGCAAACTTCAAAAATTGAAGTAGATAGGGAGCATATCGACAGGCCCTGTGTTTCTCACCTTCTATAATATACATAGTATGGCATGTGAGGCATATATGATTTTAGATAGCAACTAAGGATAATAAGGTTGCAAATGAGTTGTAATATCAAGGAATTAAAGTTTTAAGTCAAAGGAATCCCCTAAATATATATTCGGGATTAAAGAAATGGCCCGAGTGGCACCTCGTCCTTTTCAAAAAGTTTAAATTAAGTTTCACTTTTCGGATAAGACTAAGAGTGCATAATTTGCTAATAATGGATTTTTAAGGGGTATTTTAATAGCACAAAGGTCATATGTTAAGTATTGGACTCAAGAAAGTTGCAAGATAAAAGGTTGGTCAAAGTTATTGTAAGCTTCTTTAAGAAATCCTTCTTAAATTTGGGTCAAATGTACAAACCATATCTCCCAAAATATAAGGAGTTAGGGGGGTCATGACCTATCAAGTTGAAGGTTTACGAGTCTAGTTTGCAATGCACAAAACCGCGCGTAAATACGACTTTAGAATAAAAAGTTATGACAGTTACCATGACTGCTTGAGCAGAACATTGGGTCTTGGCCCGGTCGGGTAAAGCCCCCTATATGTCGGCTAATTTAACCTTTTAAAGCTCAAAACACTACATTTTCATCCCAAAACAGTTACGAAACTGAAGAAAAAGCTCCCACAAGGTCCCTAAGTGATTTAGGTAAGTTTTTAGCATTTTTACCGTCAAAATTCGGCCCCATGCCTAGAAATGTGTCTCTTATGCTTTGCAATTGTTTTCCCCTCCTATTAGCTATGTTTGGAGCTATTTTTTTTATGGTAAAAAATAGTGTTCTTGCTGGTTATTCTAGGTTTACAGCTGGTTTGTTCAGGTAATAATCTTGGGGCTCTTTTACGATCATTTTTACGAAGTTCTACAGACATTTCCTCGTGTAAATGTATATGGCAAATCTGGTCATTAATGCTCAATTAGGGACTGTTTATAGGTATAAGCTACGTATATATATGGTGGTTGCGAAGCTTAGGCCGTAAATAACAACTCTCGTGAAGAAACTTCGGGCATTTGGATGTCCATTGGAAGGTATGTTAAGGCTAAGTTTCGTCCATCCTTTAGCACGAAATCTTGAAAATTCCCAAAATGTCAAATGCAATATTTTACTATTTCTATTGCTAGAAAGACTTTTTGTAAAAGGCATTGAGATTGCAGCTGAATTATTGTCATGATGATATGGGTTGGCATTCCATTCCTTTGCTGAACTGGACATTTAGTATCTATATATCAATTTATCGGTTTTCCTGACTACCTATCCATATGTTTAAGGTGTTGCTTTTCTTGGTGTGGTGTCACAAAAAATAAAGACAGATTATGAGGGAATGTAATATTCATAATCAGTCCTTCTTCCTTACTAAAACCATATTTGAAGAACTTAAAAAGTAGCATGATGATTTCCAATGAACTCCAGTATAATGCTCCTATTTTAACTACTACAGCACTTGATTTTTTTTAAATACTTTCGTTTACTAATTGGAATGGAACCAAGTATAAGCATTATGTGAAGCACCTTTACGAACTTTTTCAAAGTTGAGGCTTCATTCTAAATGTTGAGTTAAGTTCCCAAACTTAATCAAAAGACATATAAGATCCCATGAGTCATGTGTATATACTACAACAACAACATACCCAGTTGTATCCCACAAGTGGGGTCTGGGGAAGGTAGATTGTACGCAGACCTTACCGCTACCTCATCGAGGTAGAGAGGCTGTTTCCTAAAACCCTCATATCATACGACAATGATTATGATGTTATGAGAATAAGTGTACCAATGAGCCAAGATTGGCTAAATTCATGTTATGGCCTACTATGTGCATTCAATATTCATATCATACATGGCACGTTATGCATGGACTTCGAGCTATAATCGGAGGTATGGGGCATATTTGCCCAAATGATTATATATATGTGTATATTATACAGATGGCCATAGGTTAGCAAATATGATGATAGTTAGCTACCGGAAAGGACCACCATTACTAGCATTTGGTTGGGTATGTCATGCATTTGCATCTACATATATGTATTCACGATATGCGATTACTCGAGCATACCATGCATTAGGAGGTTGAGTGTTGGTCAGGAAGGTTATCTGAGTTTTGGTTACATGTGGTATTTCTATTACCCTTTTCACTGCAGTTATCTATGATTGCACTTTCTGCCTTACATACCAATACATGTTTATTCGTACTAACATCTTCGTTGCCGAGGATGCTGCATTTTGTTTCGTGCGTGCAGGTTCAGGTATTGATTCTGATTGATCCCTTCATTAAGAGTCTAGTTCAGCCATGAGTTGGTAAGCTCCTCTTCTTCTTGGAGCTTTCATAGGATGCCTCCTTTTTGCTATATAGTTGGGTATGGTCAGGACCTTGTCTCGGCAGGGTTAGTGACACTATTAGAGGCTATTGTGGGCATGTTATTTTAGGTTGGTTACTTTGTAACTTTTAGTCTCCAGCAATAGGTCTGGCATGTATATGTATGTGTGCACGCATACACCTCTGTTGTTGCAGCCTCGTCCGCTAGCTAGTACTTTATCATTTTGGTTTACCTATCTAGATGTACATGATTTATTGTTGACCAGGTCATGACCTAAATGATCCAGACTTGTATTTTCAAATGCCATGCTGCCCGATCTTTTCGCTTCTAGTTTATTTAGCTAGCATGCTCAGTGGCTTACTTGGCCAATGGTGGTATCGAGTGCTAGTCGCACCTCCCCCCCTTTTTTGGGGCGTGACACATGCGCAATATATCAAAGAGTTCACCACTTATATGCTTCAAATCCCTAATCTTACTAGTGATAACTTTTTTTTCCACTTTATGGATGGTTTGCAGAATTGGGCTAAGCAAGAGTTGCAACACCGACAAGTTGCAAATATAGACCAAGCCATAATGGATGCTAAGTCTTTGATGCATTTCCGACATGACAAATTACAACAAGAATAAAGGCAAGGAGTCAAAGGGTAGCAATGCCAAAGGTGAGGGAGATCATGAAAAAAATAAAGAGAATACTCTGGTATTTATTGTCCTCGGCAAGGATCATGAAGAGAATAATCAGGCTTCAATGTCCCAGTCATGTGAGGCAGTGATTGTGATAGACGCCCGACTTAACTGTTCTCGGCTAGGATCATCCTTGTCCTTATGGTACGACTTGAGAAGGTTGGCATGGAAGATAGGATGAACCTTGAGATCTTGGCTACCTTGGCAACGATCCTGAACGGATCCTCGTACTTCCATACCAAATGTTGGTGCACGCCCCGTAATACCTTGAACTGTCTTGGGTTGAACTTTACCAAGACCAAGTCTCTAACCTTATAAATCGTGCGACGACACTTGCAGTCGGCAAACTTCTTCATTTTCTTCGTGCCTTGTCTAAGTATGACTTGGCAGTGTCCAGTTGCTCTTCAAAACCTTTGGCCATATGATAAGCCTCCAAAACTCTTACCCTCGAACCAATGGCATACACAAGATATTTTCGAAGTGTTGTCACAATTTAAAGGACAAGGATAGTTCGAGAGAAAAATTAATGAAGCTTTTGCTTTAGAATAGGGAATTTTATGAAAAAATATTTTGTTTAAATAATATAAAATTTAGATAAAATTAGTTTAATCTTTATATTAGATAATATTATAAAATTTTAAATTAAGTTTCTCGCGTCTTCACATTAGTAAATAAAATCTTATACAACATTATTCAACAGATTATATTACAAACAAATGATTAACATCTTGCAAAAGACATGAAAAAAGAAATTATAAAAAGATGGTTCAAATCATATTAAATAAAACTCAATTCAAAAATATTACCACAATTCTCCTCGATGAGATTTCATGTTTTGAAAGGTAACACATGATATCCTCATTAGAAATACTACTAAATATTTCCTTTTCTATATAAGACACCAAATAACCACTCAAAAATTCGTCATCCATTCGACTTCGTAGGTCAAACTTAATCAATTTCGTTGCGGAGAAGATTAGAAACACTACTAAATACTTCCTTTTCTATATAAGGCACCAAACAACCATTCAAAAATTCGTCATCCATTCGATTTCGTAGGTCAAACTTAATCAATTTCATTGTATAGAAGTAGCAGTAGCAATTGGCAAAAGTAAACCAAATTTCACTAGTTGAAACACAAGAGGATAAGTTTTATGCTTCTTTGTCTCAACTAATTTCTCAAATAAATCAGCAAGCCCCTTAACATTAGAAAATCTTTTATCATGATCCCGAACATCAACAATATGATTCTCAAGCTAAAAGCGAAGGTCAATCATTGAATTTTTATCAAAATCATCGGGACATAACTCAACCAGTTTCAATATCTTTTCAATATCAAAGTTTGAAAAAGATTCAATTGGATTCAAACAAGAAATTCCAAGAAGCAAATCAGTTGTCACCTCATCGAAAAGATTATTGAGTTTTTGAAGTTGCCAATTAATACTTTTATAAAATACTTCAACCCGATAGTGATGTGAAATAGTATATCCTCATTAGAAACACTACTAAATACTTCCTTTCCAACTGGCAAAAGTAAAACAAATTTCACTAGCCAAAACACAAGAGGATAAGTTTTATGTTTCTTTCTCTCAACTAATTTCTCAGATAAATCAGCAAGCCCCTTAACATTGGGAAATCTTTTATCATGATCTCGAACATCAACAATATAATTCTCAAGCTGAAAACGAAGGCCACTCATTGAATATTTATCAAAATCATAGGGACATAACTCAGCCAATTTCAATATCTTTTCAATGTCAAAGCTTGAAAAAGATTCAATTGGATTCAAGCAAAAAATTTCAAGAAGCAAATCAATTGTCACCTCATCAAAACGATTATTGAGTTCTTGAAGTTGCCATTTATAAACTTATAAATACTTCAACTTGATAGTGATGTGAAATAGTATATCCTCATTAAAAACACTACTAAATACAAACAACCACTCAAAAATTCGTCATCCATTCGATTTCGTAGGTCAGACTTAATCAATTTCATTGCAGAGAAGGTTCTTTCAACTGTAGCAGTTGCTGAGGATAAGTTTTATGCTTCTTTGTCTAAACCAATTTCTTATATAAATCAGCAAGCCCCTTAACATTGGAAAATCTTTTATCATGATCCCAAACATCAACAGTATAATTCTCAAGATGAAATGAAGGTCAATCATTGAATGTTTATCAAAATCATGAGGATATAACTCAACTAATTTCAATATCTTTTCAATGTCAAAGCTTGAAAAAGATTCAATTGGATTCAAGCAACAAATTCCAAGAAGCAAATCAATTGTCACTTCATCAAACGATTATTGTGTTCTTGAAATTGTCAATTTATAATTTTATAAAATACTTCAACCCGATAGTGACGTGAAATAGTATATCCTCATTATAAACACTACTAAATACTTCCTTTTCTATATAAGGCACCAAACAACCACTCAAATGAATATCCAACACATAAGCATTTTGCCAGGCCTTATCAAAATTCCTTAAAAAAGGAAAAGAAATAAAAGTGGCGCCATCGTTTCTAATGCCCAAATGGAGTCACATTTGACTCGTAAAGAAGATGCTCGAGCAGAGCCTTTACAGAAATATGATGAGAATGTTGAGGCAAATTTGACATTGAAAAAAGATGTGTTCTATGGTCTCGATGAATTATTCTATTTAGAAGCTGAGGACTTTTCCAGGGATCGAAATATGAAGATTGATCATTGAACTGAAAATGAATAATGTTGTTTTTTGTATGAGTTTTAAATGTTCTACTTAAAATTAAGGTACTTAAATTTCCTTTGATTGTTTAGTACTTCTTATTATGTACTTTCATTTTATGAAGATAAACTTTTCCAATCTTTGTGGTTGGATAAAAAATGAGTAATGGAGATATGTGCCTTCTGAATAGTTGTCACAACTCATTTGATTGTCACAACTCATACGATACTAAGAGAAAAGAAATCTCTCTCTAATTTGGTTATGAACAAAGCCTTAGTTAATACAATATCCGCTAGTATAAAATTAATTGAGGACTCTGAAAGACGGACTTATTACTACCGGGAGGAAAAATACTTGTATTGTAGTACACATCAAACAAGCTTGTTAAGTTTCAAGGTTATTTAACAAAATGTATATCATGTTGAAACTGCAAATAACGAAAAGGTTAAACACCTTTTATATTACTACAATAAATGCAGAGAAAAAATTATACATGAAAAATTACATGTACTTTCTGGGTAGTACCATGCAAATATTGGTACAGTTGAATCGCATGCCCTAGTAAGCAAAACGTTTATTGGTTCTAATAGTTTCATCCGTTGGCTTGACCGATTGGGCCATTATCTATGGACATCCAAGGGAGCGTATTGCAAGTCAATTGAATTAGTGTATTGTCCAATTATCCACCCTATGTCTATTTAGACGATATCATCATAGTATACCCGCTCTATGTCTATTTAGTGGATGGTAGGTGCAAATACACACCAAAATATACCAGAACAACTCTTTCTTCTTCTTCTTCTTCTTCTTCTTCTCCCTTTGTTTTTGTTCCCACTATTCAATTGATTTATAACATTACTCTAATTCAATGGACAAGAGTAGAAGTGGCAAATGAGCAGGTCGAGTCGAATATGAGTCGATCAAATATGAGTTAAGTAAAAGTGGATAAAATGCCCAACTTGACTCATATTTTGAATGGGTAAAAAGGAGTTACCAATGGATAATATGAATAAATATGAATACCCATATTATAGTAGGAATCATGTTAAAAGTTTCAAAAAAAAATCTTTTTAGTCATTCCTCACCCTTTACCCCTCCATCTTGAGCCCCCCCACCCCACCCTCGAGGGCCTCCTACACAAAATAAAATGTAAAAGA
>JAOTQJ010000111.1:21133478-21163059 GCA_025642045.1 Solanum sejunctum | reverse complement strand
CAACATACCCAGTGGAATCCCACAAGTGAGGTCTGGGGAGGGTAGAATGTACGCAGACCTTACCACTACCTCATAGACCGAACTGTTGCAACAACAATTTGTAACAGTTATATAGACTGAGAATACCTTATACCTACTTTTAACCCAACTAGCCTGTCTGATCTGTCTTGTTCTATTGAACATGAATTCAGTTGTTGAAGTAGTTGGGAAACTCACAGTTGGGATCAGAGCATCTTTTTCTTGAGGCATCTAGGGGTGTTTCATCGAAGTCAGAATTGAAATCAACAAGGCAAATTCATCAAGCATGGAAGCAGAATCAAGTTATTCAACAAAGGCACCATTTTTATTTTTAATTTTTTTTTTTTTGACAATTGGTAAGTAGGGATGTTGGCCACCATCAGAAAAGGTTACAGCCATGTTCCAACAAAAAATTTCAAGCTTCTTATCATTATCAGATTTGGCACCACTTGTTATTAATGGTGATAATTATCCGATTAGGATGGTAAGGAAGCAAACTTATCTAGATGCCATGGATCTGTGGGAGGCAGTTGAAGGGAATTATGAGATTTCTCTGCTGCCGAAATATCCAACTATGGCCCAAATCAAGAACCGTAAAGAAGGAAAACCAGAAAATCATAGGCAAATTCCTATTTATTTTCAGTCATATCTTCTACAATTTGCACTAGAATTATGTCTCTAAGATCAGCCAAAGCCATTTGAGATTATCACAAGGTAAGAAGGGAATGAAAGGATCAGAGGTACACAAGTGCTTAATCTTATAAGACATTTCGAGATGCAGAAGAGGAAAGAAACCAGAACAATGAAAGACTACTCTGGAAGGATCTTTAACATCGCGAACATGGTAAAATTTGTGGTTCCACATTCAATGATTTTCATATTGTTTAAAAAACTCAGGTGATTGTGTCAGAATGATTAGAAGCAACCATAAACACTTCGCGAAACACCAAGGATCTGTCCAAAATCACCTTCGCAGAGTTACTAAATGCTTTGCAGGTTCAAGAATAAAAAAGGGTCATGAGAGAACAGAGAAATACAGAGGGAGCACTTCCTTCAAAACATCAAGATGGTGGCAAAGAAAAAGAAGAACCAACAAACAAATGGGGAAGGCATTCCAACAAATTCTACCAAAGGAAAAGCAGGAAACTCAAAAAGTATTTATCTTGTAAGCATCGTGGCAAGAAAGGTCATCTGCTAGATAAGTGTTGGAAAAGGCTTGATCCTAGGTGTAGTAAATGCAATCAACTTGGTAGCGAAGTGGTCATTTGCAAGAACAACAGTCAACAACAAGAAGCAGATGCTCAAACTGTTGATAGCGAGGAGGAAGATCAACCCTTTGTTGCTACATGTTTTTCAAGTAGATCATTGAGCGAATGTTGGTTGATTGACAGTGAATGCACTAATCATGTGATAAATGACAGGGTTCTCTTCAATGAATTGAAGCCTATGGCCAATTACTAAAGTTAGAAGGTAATGGTAACATCTTCTTGTAAGAGGAAAAGGAACCATTGGTATTCCAAGTCATTCAATTACTTACAATAGGTAATGGTGAACATCTTCTTGTAAGAGGAAAAGGAACCACTGGTATTCCAAGTCATTCAATTACTAAAACAATTTTGTGTGTGTTTTATACACCTAACATAGATCAAACTTGCTTAAGTGTTCGTCAAATTGATGGAAAAGGCTACAAATTAATTTTTCAAGAGAAACATTGCCTGATCAAAGACGCTGTAGATCAAGAAATATTTAAAGTAAAAAGGAAAAGGAAAAGTTTCTCATCAGATCCAATTGAGAAGAAGCATCTCGTTTATCAGCCAAAGGAAGTGTCACGGTCAAGAGAATCAGACATTATCCCTAATTTCACTATGAATGTTTGCTTGAAATGCAAAAAGCGAGAATAGTTGAGGACTTGCCTGTTTTAGAAGTGAATTCTTCAAATTGTCTCACTTGCCAATATGGGAAAAACAAAACAGACTTCCATTTCCAAAGACAACTTGGAGAGCCTCTAAAAAGTTGAATTGCAACTAATTCGTACTGATATAGCAAGGCCTCAAAGGACTCCTTCACAAAAAGATAATGGAAAGGAATATACTTCTGGACTGTTCAACATGCTATTATTGTTATGCGAGGAAGTGGGGATTATCATCAACTTACTACTCCCTATACTCCACAACAAAATGAAGTGAAAGAAGGAACAACTACATTATGGAAATGACCAGATGCATGTTCAACAAGGAGAACTAGCCAAAGGAATTCTGTACAGAGGCAGCAAGTAAACAGTGTTTCTCAAATAGGTTTCCCACAAAGGCAAGTGAATTCCAAGTCCCTTTGAAGTTTGATATGGATTCAAACCATCATCAAATTTCCTTAAATGTTTGGTTGTCTCTGCTTTGCCTATGTTTTTTTTTGTCTGATGAAGCTCTGTTTTTCTTATGTTCCTCGGTTAAACAGATAAGCTAGATAAAAATCTGCCTCGGGAGTTTTTATTGGACATGGTGCAGACATGCAGTTTCAAAGGCATATAAGATCTTCCAAGCACAAACTAGGACTATAATCTTTATTGTTTTTCCTATGATACTCAGGTTCAAAGGCTGCTTCAGTTTTGTCTGAGGAATCTTTTTCATGGTGTTCAAGAAGTAAGGACATTGTGGCACAATTCATAGCTCAATCCACTACAGAGGCAGAATTTGTAGCTGCAATAGCAGCAGTGAATCAAGTGTTGTGGTTGAAGAAAATATTAGTTAATCTGCATATGAATCAAACAAAAGGAACTGAAGTATTTGTGGACAAGCAATTTGCAACAGCAATTCCTCACAACCTGTATTTCATGGTAAAAGTAAACACTTCAACATCAAGCTTTTCTTCTTGAGAGAAGTGCAAAAAGATAATGATGTGAGCCTTCTCTATTGCAAAACTGAAGAGCACCTGGCTGATATCTTCACCAAGCCTTTACCAGGAAACAAATTTCAACTTCTCAGACAAAACCTTCGAGTTTACAGCTCTTAAAGCAAAGAGTGTTAAAAGAAATGCAAAAAACTGCCACAGTCCAATTTCTCTGTGTAAACTGTGTAGCAGTTATTTAGTTTCCATGTTATCCCTAATTCTTATGAGTTCGGTTTTTTTGTTTTTGTAAACTCTATAAATTAGTATGGAATTTATAATTAGGCATGCAATTTTTGCTTTCAGTAATATCTTTTTATACATCACGCAACTTGTTTAATAGCAATTAAAACCAAATTTAATGTTCTTCATCATCTGTAAACTCAGAAGCTCTATTGTCAAATGGTCAAGAGACACCAGCGGAACAAATTTAGAGTTCATTTAATAGATTAAAGCTAGATAAACAATATACATAACTAGATACGTCATACGTACCACATCAGAGATAGAATGAGCCGCATCAGCAATAATGGCAGTGCTTCCACATACATAACCAGCGACAGCTTTACTGGCGGCAAGGCCAATGTCAGCCGCAAGTCCAAGCCGGAAAATCCTCTCTCCTTCTTTACCGGAGTCGTGATGATGAGAATGTGAATGGCCCGTATGCCATCTCTTGTGAAGCATAAAACTCGGATTCACAATACGTGTAGCTGAATCGTCATCACCGAATTGGAAACTCGGAGATGCAAATCGAGGAGTGAAGTCGTAATTGTGCCTACCGATAGTTGTTGATACCGAGTAGGTTTTTCGTATTCGATTTAGATTGCCTGTGATGAATCTAGCTACCATGCTTATAGATTGGAGAATTGCTCCGACTACCGGTGAAGTTTTCCGATGAAGAAATGATGTTAAAAGCCGGTGAGGAGTTGTGATCGGTTGAAAAATAGCCGTTGGCGAGAGAATCAGATGCTTCGCCAGTTCGCCTATAAAGGTATCACTATAAAACTAGAAGCTATAACTAATCATTTCCTATTTTCACCTATGAAAAGTACTTTTTCGAGATTTAGCTAATTCAAATGATTTATAAGTCTAATTATGTCTGATCTTATTTGTGGGATATTATTAAATATGTTCTTATTGTATAAGTGTAATTATAATTGTTAATTTATTTACCTGACAAGAGAAAAAGTTAATTCAAATAATTTATTAGTCTAAATTATGATTGTAAACTTGTTTACTTGACAAGAGAAAAATTAATTCGAATGATTGGTTATTAGAGAAAAGTTGTTTTGACAGTAAAGATTATTACTTTCAACTTTAAAGTTATGAAATTGAGTTATCAAAAGAGAGAAACTCTCAGAGAAAAAGAAAAAAAATTGAACTTGTTTAAGTTGATCAATAAGTACTGTTTTAGAGTTAACAAGTTTGTTTTTATTAAACTTTTTTTGTATGACTTTTAAATATTTTAAGTTATTAATTATTTTTTTTGTTTTATTTTAGATGACACTTTTTGACTTGATATGATATTTAATAGGACGAGAAGTATTAATTACTTATAATAAAAAAAAAGGTTAACTAAGTCATGTTTTAATTAAATTTCTTTATATGTTGAATTGTTAATTATTACTATCATTTATACTCCCTCTGTCCCATTGTTGTTTTCATGAAATTTCTTTATATGTCTGGTTCAAATATTTTGAATTGTTAATTATTACTGTCATCTATACTCCCTCTGTCTCATTGTTGTTTGGATGAAATTATTTTATATGTCTTTCAAATATAAAGAAGGATTAATGGTTCAAATATTTTGAGTTGTTAATTATTATTATCATTTAACCCTCTATCTCATTTTATGTTATACCCGTTCTTGTTTTGTCCATCCCAAAAAAAATCACCTTTTTGAAATCTTTTTTTTCTTAAACATTGTATCAAATCAAAGAGTGTCACAGAAAATGAGACAACAAAAGTAGTACTTTTTATGAAAATTTCAAATATATAAATTTTATTCAGAAACCTTAAAATTCCTATGTCAGAATACAATGAGAGTACTCTAACCATTTCTAAAAGAATGACATGATTTAATTTGATACGAAGTTTAAAAAATTAAAAAAGAATTTACCAATTTTGTAATCCTAGATTAATATTATGCCAAACAACAACAACATACTCAGTGAAATCTCACAAATAGAGTCTAGCAGACCAAAATTAATATTGTATCAAATAAATAAAAATATTATTTGACCTTGTGACCTTAAATATGTCACGGAAAAAATTAAAATTAAAATTTTATCAAAAAAATTTATTTTTTTTAACAATTAAAAAGAAAAGGTGGTCTTTCTTTTCCAAAAGGAAGGAGTATAAATTTGAATTTCAAAATTCAATTTTGCCACATAAATTGATCTACATGGAGCACTAATACTAGCTTAATATAGTTTTCTTGAATTTCTCAGGCCAGATACGTAGCATTTTTAGAGGCGCAAACAAGACATAGTTAACCCTTGGCCAGAATAAAAAACTTTTTTTTTTCTTTTTTTGTCCAAAGATACTTGGCATGACAACAACTGAACTGAATTCCTATTTTCTATTTTGCTGTTGACAGGTATCAATTGGGAAACAAAATAAGTTGATGTAACATGCTGACATTACAAGTTTACAACCATCTCATGTTGCAAATTGCAAACCCCCATCCCCTCCGCCCCCACCCCCCAGCACATTCTACTCTAAATGTAAACACTGATGAATCTCTTCCCAAAAGAATCAAATGGCCAGCCGTTTGAAGGTTACCTTCTCCTGTCAACCCACCTCCTATTCCCGCCATCATCAGGACCACGATAACCAGAATAATAACCAGGATTACGTGATGTAGACCAATCAGGCCTGTAGTTGTTTCTCACATGAATTAAAGGTTCTGGATAGTTCCATCGAGCTAACTGTTCCTGTCTCCTAACAGGACTATTATCAGGACTCCAAGATTCAAATCCAGCTTCCTCTACATAGTTGTTTCCTCTCCATGCAGCCTGTTGTAATCCAGGCTCTACATAACCAGCGACAAGTGCATTGTCATGGTTTGGAATGGAATTTTCTTGATAACCCCCATTAAAAGCAGATCCCGCCCACGTATGTTCAGGTGCATATCCAGGTTGCGACTGTGTTTGTAGTTGTGGCCTTGGTGGTGTCATTTGAGACGATTGTAGGCTTATAGTTCTTTGTTGTACGTTAGCTATAGGCATTGGCGAAGATCTAATATGACCATATGTTTCACCCTGGATTCTTGTAGCGGCTCCTGCTGCTGCAGTGGCACTGTGTAGATTGTATTCCGCTGATGCAAAGGGAGAGTAACTATTTCTATTTATTGCTGGTTCTGAGGCAGATAATTGTGAGTGCAGAGGATTTGCAAGGACAGTCTGGTTTATACTAGGATTTAGCGAAGATGGTCGATGATCATTTCCATAAGACCCTGCAGCTGCTTGAAGCAGTGCTAACTGTTGGGCCAATTGTGGCGCAAGGGGCGTCTGCTGATGTACCAAACTGTTAGCTTGAAGCATTTCCTGTGAATGGACTGAAGCAGAGGGCTGGAATACACCATTTGCTTCTGGAGCTGCCATTGAACTTCTCTGAGAAAACGGGTTTCTGGCAAAGTTCTGCAGCGTCGATCCACTCTGCACCAAAAATTCGAAAAAAAAATTAGAGCCCGTTTCAGAAGAGTACAAGAAAAGGGTGTATTACGTAGGGGCCCTTTTTTTTTCCATGAACGAGTGAAACATCTACGTTTGTGTTAGGGTGTCCTCGGATTACAGCGGAGATTCTCAAAGTACAGCCCTAAGAACTTGTATTTACCACCGCGATTCAGTGTGCAGGCTTCATTTGCTTTTTGATTAATTTATTTATTTGTTTATGTTCCACGTTATGTTAATTTCTTAAACGACTAGCAAGAAAATATAAAATGGTCTGGAAAAAGTAAACGAGAAGTGGAGAAAAAAAAAAAGGAAAGAGAGATGAGAGGAGACAAATGAAGAAAAAAAGGCCCGCCCAAATTCCATAATACTTGAAATCTGTACAAAATGTGACTAAATAACGCACCGTTCCAGGATCACTGGAAGGAGTGGGGGATGGAAGAGAAACTTCAACTTTCCTCTCAGCATCTCTGGTTAGATTTGTTTGAATGCTCAGTGAATTCATCCCGTTGGCTTTGATCGAATCAAGCAGCTTTACAGTTTGCTCACTGGACAAATTTCCAACTTCGCCAGACGTCAAAGCATAAACCAGCTCTGGATTTTTTAGCAGTATAGCAAGCAACTCGACATCCGGTTCTGCTGTAGGTGTTATGCCATTTGGCATACTGGCTAATGCAGCTTCAGTTTCTCTGTCCTCCAGCGGCAAAACACCTGTTTCAGCACCTTCCGTATCTGGTAATTGTTCAATCGGGATTTCTGGGGTTAATGTGTCATCAGGGTCCATTTCACGGTCCCAAGGTTCCTTGGGGTTCAACGGTATTTCCTGGACTGTCCTGTAAATGATTTCCCTCTCTCGACGGATTCTTTTATTCTGAATGTCGACTTCTTTACTCTCATCCCCAGCACAAACCTTCCATGTATCACTGAGCTGCACCTCTGCATCAAAGAGAATAGGTTGAAAGAGGATAACTGCAGAATAAGGGACCATTTACGGACAAGAGTTCTAATTTGCATTCATACATTATCTCCCAACAAGTTACTAGCAGCTGTGGACAATTCAAATTTGTTAAACCAGAAGGCAACATTTACCGCTTAGAAATGTAGTTTTAAAAAGTCATTTGCAACTTCGGACACAGCAAGACCTACTGAAAAGTAACAAAACTGGTGACCGAGTCGGAGCTATTTTTTATCCTTGACATGAAAAGGACGAGTCTACAAAATTCCCATCCAGGAGTTTCTACACATCGAGACGTGAACAGAAAAGAGGGGAGAGTATCAATGTTAAATAATTGGAGACAATGACACACGGTAAACTTATCGAAACCTTGAGCTACATAAAAATTCATTGTTCGTCACCCCTGTTTTTATCTCCGTCAAGAAAATAAAATAATCACATGACAGTCCAACATCAAAAGGATAATCATGTCCGTACCACATTAACATTTGTAACACTTGCTTGTGAGAAAACGTCTATCTAGATCATCTCCCATGTTTGTCGGTATTAAAATAGATAGATGTAGTAATCATGCAATGTGCTAGATTGAAAGGCATGCTATTAGTATTTTGACGATATCTTTTAGAATTACATATTGAAATAATATTTTAAGGATCCTTTGGTAAAGTAGAAGAAAAGTACTGTTAAGTGTTAACCATGCTTATCTCAGTATAAATAATACGTTATTGCATGTATAACTAAGAATTAAATAGATTGAAAATCATGCTTATCTCAGTATTAATAAATTATATTTACCATGATTTACTATGTATTAGCTCTACCCTCAGTAATACTGAATAGAATTTATGAAACCCTTGAAAAATAGAATGAATGGAAATATAGCTGCTACATCAAAACTAGGTGCAAAGAACCAACCAAACTGACCTAATGGATAAATCAAAAATACAAAAACAAAAATAGCAATTGGACCAGAGAATGTGATTGCATTACAAGGTCTCAATTGAACAAATCGAGCAAGTTCAAGTTGACGTAACATAAAACCTATTAGGCCAAAAACTCCATGGAAAGCAACATAAGTCCATAGCCCCCCCCCCCTCCCCCAAACTGACACCAACGAGTAAAATTTCCTTGTCCTTCAAGACCCCATAGTAACAACACTGAAAATCCTACCAAAAAGGATTAAAAATAACATAACTAATACATGTATTATTTTCTATAATACATCAAACCAAACTAGCCTTTATGAGAAAATTTAGTATTATTTTATGCAGCTATTAGTTATTCATATATTAGTTATCTGATATTCTATCCTACATAAAATAATATACAAATTTTCTCATAACTTAAACAATGTTGCTTCGAGAAATGTTGCATCGGAATAAACTACATATGTAAAAGACATTAGTTATGTGGATTTTTAAAAAGCAAACCAAACAACGTAATAATTTAATTAATTTACACATGAATGACATACCTCCTAACTAGTTGTCAAACGTAGTATTACTAATACGAAATTTTAATACTCACATAATTTACCTTGAAATCAACTAGCAAACTCTGCGTTAGTGTTAATTGAAGTGGTAGGATATTTGTAAGGAAAAATGAACCTCATCTTGCATAAGATATATTCCACGATTGAATGTACTTAAGCACTATAAAATATTTCCCTTGACTGAATCATTTATTGCAAATATTTTTCCCATCACCGCCAAACACACATATATCTCAGCTATTTTCTCAAAAAGAAATAATTACACTACATCAAAGATTGAAAAATAGGAACATACATTTGGCTTCATTAACATGTCGTGCCAAGCTAATTTCAGTGTTTTGACCAAACTAAAATTCTGATAGATAATAACACTGACGATATCACAGTCTATGTTGGTATTTTGAACAATAAATAGTCCTGGGATAAAATTTGGTAGTGCTTCATTCCTCATTTGGTTATTAATCTTCGGATAAGTTATATCAAAATTAGTAATTAGTTCCAGAATAAATCATCCCTACCAGAAAATGGAATAATAGTACTAAAATTAGTTGTCCCAAGATAAACAATGAAAATGACAAAAATACCCCTAAGCTCCCTCAAACCCTTTTTCTACCAAGTAAAATGAAGGATAATTTTTGTAACAAATAACTTACTAAAAATTACTGAATGCATATTTTTAATACAAAAATAAAATCAAATCAAACACTCAATAAGAAATTACACTAGGACAATCAATCCCGACATAATTAATCCCAATATAACAAAATCAAGCAATCCCTAAGAATTTTGCATAAGGGCAGTTATGGTGAAGGTTAAAAATATGCAACTAGAATAGAGTAAAATGCTTAGCGTAGAAAGGGTATCACCGCAGCAAATGACTTGCTTTTATCCTTTTTAGTGTAAAGCGTGTTCCATAAATTTTAAAACAACCAAAGATCACAAACAGAAGAAAAAGATAAAAAGATTACTGCACTCCATATGGTTGAGCCTTTCGTAAAGAGTTTACGCCTACGAAAGATAATGAGGTACAGTATACTCCCCGCCTAATTTATTGTGCTCTTGCTTCTCAAACTTATCATTTGTGAAAGCACACTGTGCAATTAAAAGTAAATATCATGTTAAATCAAATACTCTCTCCGGTCCTTTTTATATATTGTCCTTATAAATAAATGGTCCTTAATATATATCATTTCACAAAATTAATGTATAAATTACATTGTTCTTCTTATTTTATCTTTGATAGTTAATGAGCTTTGAAAAAAAGTATACAACCAACTAGAAGAACTAAAAAAGTAATTAATAAACATTAAATAAGGGTAAAATAATAAAGTTATTTTTTTTCTTAATGCAAGTGTCATCACAAAAGGTGATATATAAAAGGGACAGAGGGAATAACAGATTGATATCGTCTCAAGACAAGTCTCCTGTAAATGTACCGTTAACTTCTACTCCACTGTTTCTTCTGATTATTATATATTCCTCTCTGATTGATTTTAAGCATAATGTGGAATTTTTTCGACCGTGTCAGGCAAAAAGTTTCCCCCTACATGCAAGCAGGATTTCCTTCACAATGAGAAGGCACACTTGGCAATCAACTGCCACATAAAACCTATAATTTCCAAGAGATTTTCGAAATACAACATTGACTCAATAGAAACAGTTGCTTATTATGATTTAAAAAATCAAGATCTCATTCCTAAGATGCCCAATTGATAATTTAACAATGAAAACTAAAGTTTTCGCTTCAGAGATATCTCTAAAGCTGAGCTAGTTTTACCAAGCAACATCATATATATTTCCCCAGTAAATAGTTCCTATAATAATAAATTTATGGAAGACAACAGAAATCTGATCATCTTTAGCTCGAGTGCCGACTACCATGAAAATATAATTAGAACGCAAAGCTCAAAAAAAAATTGTTTTTCTTTTCGTTTCTCTGACAAGTTGGAGACCAATGTTAACCATATTGTTTGGTAAGTTAGGGACCAAGGCTAAGTTGCTAACTACTTCTAATAGAGATACTTCTCACAGTTGAAATCTTGTGTACTCACTCCATCCGAATTTATGCGGCACCATTTCACTTGACACAAAGTTTAAGAAAGAAATGAAGACCTTTTAAATTTATGGTCTAAAATACTCCTTGACCATTTCTATGGCTATAAATTATGTCATTAAGTGTAAAAAAGAAATTTTAAAATTAAATTGATTCTAGTCATAGAAAAGTGATATTCTTTTGGAACGGACTAAAAAACAGTCCGAGGAGTACTTCCTCCACCCCATTTTAGTTGTCAAGTATACTAAAAATAGTTGTTCCAAGTTGTCAATTTAAACAATTAGTCACTTTTTTCGAACTCTATTCTTAGTAATAAAGTCAATCTTAAATGTGAAAAACTCTATTACAACAATTTTCAAGAAATACCAGCCATTTTAATAGTGTTATATTAGTCAAATTGCACAGCTTATTAAACTCTTCTGAAGGGTTGTGCAAAATCTTATCCTGACAACTAAAATGGGACGAAGGGAGTAGGATGTTAATTGATAAACTAATATACCACCTTTTCAACTGTGTAAAAGAACTATTGTTCCTCCTTTTCTGAAATCTACAGATTAACAAGAACGGTGTTTCAGCAACAACAGCAAATTTACCTGGTGGTTTCCGCCAAGGGATCTGCATTCTCTTGCACCTCTTTGGTGGAGGTTCCTCTGTGTCAGAGCTCAACTTGAGATGATTTTCCAGCTGATTGGACCCTATAGAGGGAACACTATGGAGCTTTTCACATTCCTCAACTTTAGGCCGATCTGGCAATTTTGGAGCTCCATGCAAGATACCATCTGGCGGAGAGGTAATTCCATTTGGCGCCTGAGGCTTCAACCGAGAAGTATCATCATTATTAGCTTTCCCATATTTGCTCTGCATAAATTGTGCACGCATTTTTGCTTTTTGGATATCATCTGCTGAAAGTGGGCGGCCTTGAGTTGCGGGTGCCGGTCTTCCTAGGCTCCTTCCCGTGGTTCTTTGATTTGGTTGTTCCATTAGCTGAACTTTTCTGCGCTCTCGAGTTTCTGAAGTAGTTAAGGCATTCTATGCTAGTGATAAGAAATCAGAAAAGGAGAGGATAAACCATAGCTATTTTCCCTAATGATCCATTTGATGAGTACTTCATATGCAAAATTCTGGAATACCTATGATTTCAAAGCATGGAAATAAATGAGAAATTTCTTCCAATGATAGTTTATTGTCCCTGGAACAAGGAGCCATCATTCAATCGAGATGAATGAAGACCTTACACTGAAAAATATTGACAAATTGAATTAACCATAGGGGAATATATAAGGATACTAGACACCAAAGCTCCTTTAAGCCTCTTGTTAGAGTCATCTGAAGATGCCATAAGCAATTTAACTGGCTGTGGAGAATCCAACTTCCTGAAAGAAAGGTGTGTGCTTAGAAATTCAACAATTACAAACAGCAAGGTAGAAAGAACACACTAGACCTTGAATTCTCTGAAGTCCCACAGAGGTTTGCATGAGCTTCTTCCTAGAAGACCAAACATAAGGAAAATGATCGAGTAAGAACAGAGAACCTGGCTCTTCTTTTTCATTCAAAAAAAACAGCATCTTCTAAACCAAACTCATTCAAGTTCACATTAAACTTACGGCGTCCTCAATTTTTGAGTTCCATATTTCATCGCCCACAACTTCGCTAATGCTGCAAACAGCAATAAATGTGTTGATAACTGAGGAAAGTCGATCAGGTGTTTTTGAGGCACAACCTAAGCTTACCTCTGTTGCAATAACAACTCATCATGCACATCACTAGCCGATTTAATCCCATTGCGTTTCTTCATTGCCTGGCTCTTCGCAAATATTTTGCTCCATCTTGCAAGCAAAATTCTTGCCCTGTTTGAGATATCTGATCTTCAAATCAGATGAATGAGATCCAAAATATTGATGGAGCTAAAGGAGGATTGCTCTCTCTCAACCACCCATCCACTCCCCTTTCCCAAAAAATTTATATAGTGCAGTACAGAAGTCAGTTATCATGAAAATACACTATATACCCCACCCAAATAGCAAATTACTCATGCTGATACAAATAAAGCAAATGCAACCACATCTATTTAGCGGTGTCTTCTTATCTAACAAATTTTATATTACTGATGCAGTCTAGACATATACATATTTCTTCCATGATGCTTTCCATTGTCTCTCAGAATATGATCAGTTAAAATATCAAATCAGGATCTTTAAAAAAAAATTATGACAAAAAGAAAAATTTAAAGATCCTGAGTTGATGGATCTTTAAAAATTTTACACATCAAAAGTCCAAAAGTTCATCTTAAGAAATATGTAGTTGAATGTACTTCCAGTGCAAGAGTTTCCAATAAGTGTCCTTATTTGACTGCAAAAACACAGATCATCGAGATAACAAAACATTGAAAATGATTTACATTGCCAGTACAGTGATTTGTGAAAGTAATGTCCCAATATGGCATGCCATATACGTATATTTCCAAGGAGCAGCACTATGTAATGTGTGATTCACTGAATAAATAGTTCAGTAGTGATGCTTAGGTGCTGGTATAAAAGCTGTGCGGACTTTGTTCGACACGTTTTCTACATATACAACTTAGTTTCAGGAACTTCTGAAATGCAGCACAATATTAAGAACACTCAAACTTTAAACAAGCTACCAGACATGTATAAGCCATGGAGGTGAGCAGTTCAAATTTTTTAACGTCGTCTTAGCACTAAGATACCTAAAGATAAAACAAGGAGTTGTCAAATGCAAGGACAACACACCTGGATTCCGATAAAATCGCAGACTGTTAACACTCTGCAGTATAGCAGACATATGTGCAGGAAATGCTTTGTGTAAAGGAAGATGGCATAGTACCTAATAACCAAGCAACCATTAGAACAACAATATTCTGGGATAAAAAAAATGACATTCTGGGTGATCTAAAACTAAAGGAACAATGTGAACCTTCAGGATGATATGAAGAATGCTGGTTTGCTCTTCTTCAGCTGCTTCAGTCAACCATGCCACCAAGACCATTACACCCTCTTTAGTTAAAAACCTACAAATATGTTATTAAGAAAACAAATTTTATTCAAATAGGAGTAAACTAGTATATAATTAAAATTCAACAACCATAAGACTCAAGTACCAATATAGCACAGAGGGGTTTTGTACTTCCAAGATCCAGTCCATCAACTTAACCTTTCCAGAAAAGGATTCTTCCTTTCTCATTAAATTAAGGATATTATCAACAAAATGTCTATCTTTCTCCTCTATGACAGTTAGGACCTCATCTTGTGTAGAACAAGATGGCCCCTCCTCTGTACAGGTCGGAATCGCACTGTTTAAGGGAACTGGCTCTGTTTGTGAACTAGGATCAGAACTCAATGGGATCGGACAAGGCCCTTCAATAGATAAATTGGATATGCTAGTCTTCTGTCTAGACAACCTCAGGAACTTTCTAACTCTTGTGCGCTGAGCTGCAAAGAAATCCCGAACCTGCAAATGCAAAGATGTTATTCAAACAAGCAGCGCAAAATTGTCAGAGAAGATGAAATCGGATAATGCACGGATCTTATATCATCTTCCAGCTTAAATTGGACCAAGTCAAGCTACTGAATGTCTATGCAGAAGGGATCAAGGAATATGTCGATACCCTAACCAAAAAAAAGGCAAAGAACAAAAAGGGAACGTACATCTAAGGAGCTACATCATCATACACAAAAAGGTGCATAATTCCATAAGATCTGTTCTGAAAAGCAATAGTGTGCTCTACACAAAAAGGTGCATAATTCCATAAGAATCTGTTCTGAAAAGATTTTAACGGGTGACATTGCACCAAAGATATGCTCCTTTACAGATTTTAACGGGTGACATTCCACAGAAAAGATAAATCTTTTGACAAATGATGACTTATGAACATAGGATTATTGCACATCATTGCAGGAAGCCATGAAACAAATGTGAGATACTGAAATTTACAAGTCAAATCATTGCTCATGAAACAAATGTGAGATATTGAGTCAAACCATTGCTCTCATTGAACTATGATAACCGAGAAAAATATGGGAGAAGAATATTATTGAATTGTCTCTACATTATTCCATTGAGATCCTATTTATAGACACTTTACTAGACTCCTTTCCAAGTAGGATTCTATATATTCTTCATATTTATTTTCATAATCTTATTCTAAGTCGGATTGTATACACTATTCTTGTTCCTATTCCTACCCCTAATACTCTCCCTTAAGCTGGTGCATATAAGTCATACGTACCTAACTTGTTATAAATGTAATTAATATGAGGACTGATAGGAGGACCTAGCGAAGATATTTGCAAGTTGATCACTCTACTTCACAAATATGACAGTCAATTTCAATGTCCTTAGTCTTCTCATGAAATACTGGATTTGATACAGAATGTCGATAAAATACATAATGATAAGCTCCACCATAAGTCATGCCAAATCCTGAATTATTGTGATGAACTTTTCAACCCAAACTTGAGAAGATTGTTTCGGTCCATAGAGTGACTAGCGTGATCAATATACAACGCTACCAACTCCCCCTGAGCAACAAAACTAGAGGGTTGCTTCATAGAAACTCCTTCACAGTGGAATGGTTGCGAGAAGTGCTCAAAATTTGGTATAAAATATATGGATTGTCTTGGAATCAATAGATGAATTGATATTAAACAAGAAAGTCACCGAAAAATTGGTCTAACATGCTCATGCATCAGAGTATTAGATTTAAAGGTTGAAAGTGGTCACAAACTGAGAAATAAAATTACATGGGTAGGGTCAGAAGGATGGCACTACCCTATTGAGAAAGAATTATATGGGTACCATCGGAATGATGGCACAACTCTCCTCGAAAAAATAGAAATTACATGGGTAGGGCCAGATTGATGGCACGACCCTATTGACAAAAGAGAAATTACTTGGGTAGGGTCGAAATAATGGCACGACCCTACACAAATCAGATATGAGGAGCCACCGAAAAGACGCATGGTGCTATGCAACTCAGATATGAGAAAGTAGTCCAGAAAATGCATGGTACAATGCAAATTAACTATGACAAATAGTTCGGAGAGATACACGGTGCAATACAAATTAAATATAAGAAAATAGTTACTGGAAAATACATGGTGACCCCACTTTTGCTAACATAATCATCGGTTAGACAGCCGGCATATATAGGTAATAGCAGTCCGCCAACAGCGGAAGCTCTTTGATACTCTACCAAGATCGTAGAGGCGTTGATACCATGTGAAAAATATAGGAGAAGAAGATCATCTAATTGTTTCTATATTATTAATTGAGACCCTATTTATAGACACTACATTAGACTCCTTTTCCAACTAGGACACTACGGTACAATTTTTTTCCAAGTAGGATTTATTATTTCTATTCATATTATACTATTCTTGTTTCTATTCCTACTCTAATAATGATAAGGAATCCAATCACATTTAAAATAATCAACATTCACCAATGTAGGGAAGTTTTAAACAAAATTCCAGCCAGGAAGAAGAGAAAGGATTACTAAATGTGAAACGGAACACACCTGTGTGACTCTGACACCAAAAAGAGCACTAATTTCACGGGTTTCCTTCTTGTTGATTGCATCTTTGACAGAGAAAATAGATTGCATATACTTGATTGTCTTGGAGTTTAGGAGATCCCGTGGCCTTTTGCCTGCAACAGAAGATGTTAAACTAACAGAATATAAATGGAATCAGAATAGCTCGCACAAACATATAAGAAGTCAAGAGCACCATTTACGCTAATAACCAAAAAGAAGCATTACATATAATTTGGATCAAAGCATCAACTTGTAAGAAAACGATGTCAGTAGCAACTTAGATCATTAAGCAAGTTCCCCTTAAACATCAAGAGAAGTAATTCTAATACATAAAGCAAAGTTGTACTTGGCAACAAAAAAGGAAATAAACAACTACTAAAGCAAATGAAAATTTTTAAAATAAAAATGATAAGTTAAAAAAAAAAAAGCAAATAAAACAAAATAACATGAAAGAACCACCTAACAAACGCAAACATGCTTCATGTAGTATAAATATGCCAAAAATAATATAAGAGTAACAAATGGACATGTCAATATGACCTTCTGTCTTTTCATTCGCAGAAGAGATCATTCTCAAAAGAAATCCAAGTCGACTAAATTTATAACTTGACTACAAAAGCAGCATGACTATAATTTAGGCCATGAAGACTTACCAATTTTTATTGAAAGAGCTCCAGCAGCCTGCACAACGGAAGAAAAATGAATGAGCCATCAGCAGATATAAGTTCGCAAATCACCCAATGTAATGAGACGAGGTTTGACAACTGTAGCCTCTGTCCATTATCAAAAGAAGAATAACTGTAGCCTCTGTATGTACAAATCCAAGAATAGAAAAAATAACTCAGCAGAAGAATCTCATTTTTGTGAACCCCCCATAAATCATGTATTATGGTAGTCTTTCTGAGCAAACAAACTGGAGAAATTGCTCAGAAATTTTCTAGGGAAGAAAGGAAGGGAAATTTGGTAGAGAGGAAACATAGACAGGTTAGGAATCAGGAGATAGGGGTGCCGGCTCATTATCCCCGAGTTTCGAAGATTGTGGTTGATCCTAAGAGTTGGCTACAGATGGATTTCTCTCTATCAATAAGAGATTGTCCACCTTCCATGCAGCACTTTTAAGAAGATGATTATGGGGATACGCTTAGAGGAGAATGTCCCATCGAAAGACATTAGATCTACTAACTACACATTTGGTAAACATATAAATTGCTTCTAAGTGTGTGCTTTTAAGCCAAAATCAACACAAGTCACAAGTTGGTCACCCCAACTTATTGCTTTTCGGCATACACGCACTTTTAATTTGTTAATTCCTAAAAAATTTTGAACTTCCAAAATACTCCTCCCAAAATAGGACTCTTAACTCACCTCCATTACATTTCTGTTTGTTCTTCTCCTTGTATACATACTTTTTAATATATATAATTTTTTTTAAATAACTTTACAGATATATTAGTCATTTTAATGGAAAAATTGTTTAGCGACACTATTTAACCAAACATTTCAACCGCTTATTATCAATTATAGCACTTCTACACGAACACATAACTACTTTTTTAAGGAGAAGAAAGATATAATTAATAAGTACTTATTCATAAATCAATTTCAACACTTAATGTTTATCGGCTACTTTTCAATCTGTTAATCCATTCAAGCTCTAAATTTTTTAATACAATGGTGTCTAGGGCAGCTTAGTACTTGCTACCTCCCACAAACACAAGTATCAAGTCTATACAGGTATTAGGTAATTTCATATCTAGTAAATATGAAATAGCACAAGTTGGATGACTTCTGGAGGGAGGACGAGTTGATAGAAGTATTGGATCTAGGATGAATGATGGCTCTAGCATTAGGTTTTGAAAGGATGTATAGTCTGAAGGAACAGCAGTAGAGAATGCATATACACATGTAAATGGATTAGTAAAGAGAAAGATACTTTGGTAACTGATTACTTGAACGAGACCTTTAGGGATATGAGTATAAGTTTCAAGAAGGCCATTAAAGATTGAGAATGGAATACAGTCGAGGAGTTCTTCCATTAAAAAAAAGTTAAACTGGAAAGTTGAGGAATTCTTTCATAGAGTATATAATGACCCAAGGAAGGGGGAGATAAAACATAACGAAGGGGGCAGGGACAAGGTCTTTATGGATAAAAACTTTTATTTGGACCTTTGCAGCTTGTTTGGGTGGTGGTTTTCCATGGTATGGTGTGGTTAGTAAGAGAACCACGTTTGTTTTGATTTTCTTTAATTACATGGTATGGTATGGTTTGGTTTCATTGTTTTGTAACCATGAAAAGCCTCACTTTTTGAAACCACCAATTTGGTGGTATCCCATTGTTTACTTATTTTTTTTTCAATTATACCCTTAATTTACAATAATTCTAATTTACCCTTTGTTCTTTATTAAACTTTACCCTAAGTTTATGCAATTGGCTATTATTTTTAATTATTATTTTCATTACAAAAATTTAAAATATCATAAATTTAATAGTTATAATAAAATTAAGGGCATTTTCTTAAATATATCAATTACGATACAATATCATACAGTCAAACCAAACAAAAAAATGGGACATGGAAGGGATGTGTGGAGAACATAAAGACCACTTAGTGATGGGAAGAGAGTAGCTTGCTTTTTCATGTCCAGTGCGGGTGCTACTTTAAGTGTGGACTATTTAAGAAAGAGGCAAGGACACTTGTAAGTTAGGATTGCACATGTCAAAGAATCTGGACAAGATACTAACAACTTTTGGTTGCATGCAGGTTGGCTTAACAACTGTGAAACTGATTAATCAAGGACACCTAAGAAAGCAATCATGTGATAGAAAGTGGACATGCTTGGAAATAAAAAGGAGGAAGTATGGAAGACGGTGCTTTCTTGTCTCTTTTGGAGCATATGGAACAAAAGAATTAAGAGATTATACATAACAGCAAGAAAGAAAGAGAAAGCCTTTAAAAACATTTTTTTTAAAATTTAACCTGTTCACTTGGTAAGGGAGAAAACGACGAGTTAGATAAAACTATAAATGACTGGTTAAACTTGTAAATGATTTTGGATGACTAAAAAAACATGCATATATCCTGTATTTCTCTTTTTCTTTAAACTGATATACCCTGTATTACTCTTTTTACTTCACATCATTTAGGTGCTTTTTAATGAAATTAACGGCAGGATTAACTGAGTTGCTTTGTTCACTATGTGAAATGTAAGAAAAAGTTCATTTTCTTCATTTTTCTTTTTTCAATTCAAAGTTGTTTGTCAGTCTGCATCTTTCTGTTTTTTCATAAGGTAACAATATCATCAAATTCTATATCTCCTCTAACTATTATATGGGCTTAGGAGCTGAACTGCTGAAGGGTACATTGATATGGGGAAAATTGTTGTTTTTCCACAAATCAAGGTAACACAAAACAATGAAAAATAATTATATCAAGGAAAACATTTTATATGAGATAAATTCTGCCACACAAAATGCACTCAGGATCTTAAATTATCTACATGCAAATGTATGCCAAAAAGTAACTATTGTTTTTTCTATCCTTCTGGATAAACAGAAACTATAAGACATGCTAGTCCTCACCTCAAAAAAATGGATACACACTGCTAGTCTCAAGTTATTATTAATCCTTTAATTGTACGACCACATATAGTATGTTACACTTATGACCTACATAAATTCTCTACCATTTCCGCAATGCAAGAGGTGAATCTAGTAGACCATAAAACTTAATGAACTGCCAACTTTTTTTGATAAAATGACTCAATGAATTGTCAACTTAGCCAATGTTAGTCCTACATTTCCTAAAACAATCACTACCAACAAGTTTTTCTTATTAGCAGTCTCCTGACCAAAATTTGAGCATTAAGGAAGTACCATTTTGAGCAGAAGCAAATACAAAATTTTTAGCCAGTCTAAGGTGCACATTCCGGAGTTCAGAATTTGTTTTACAATTAGGGTTCAACATCTCACCACTGTCTGGGGAAGAACTAACAGAAATAAGTACATAAATAAAATTAAAAAATTAACGAACCATCTCTGGAAAGAGAGGATTGACGCCAGTGAGGTTCCATTGTTGGAGAGTGCAGTTATGGAGCTGATCAATCTGGCTATGAAGAATTTTCTTCTGCGAGTCGAGCAAGCTCATGAGCGACGTCGCAGGACTGGTTAAGGCCAGTTGTAATTGATTTTCCATTGTAGACTTTGTCAATCGAAAATTCCGATCGACCTCGAAGCAGTAGATCGAATTAATTCAGGCATCAAATTCATCAACCAATTGAAGAAGAAAAGTAAGAGTAAATTCCATCAGGCTTAGTTCTAGGGTTTCCACAGCTGCTACCTAAATGGGAGTTGTTTAGATAAGAATGAAGAAGAACACGATTGTTTTGTCCCCCATTTGTTTGATGAAAGGTGAAAGATGAAAAAGATTCCACAAGGGGACGAGCAAATTGAGAAATTGAGAGATGAAAGGAGTGTCGAGTGAAGCAGAAGAAACCGGGGGCTCCTGTGGGCTGCCAACGTTTTGCGGAAGTTGGGTACACAAGTCCAACTTTAGGGGACCTAGAGCCTGGCTAGATGGGCTTAGAACTTATAGTTATTGCAATGTGCATCGATCGAATTGGTTGATTTGATTTTATGTATTCATTGAATTTATTGGTTTTTAGTTTGTGAAACATATTATCAGATCAATATGATGTTTATTGTCGATTTTTTGTCCTTCGCGATTTGTTTTTTGATTTAACCGATAAGAAAATGCTTAAAGAATCATATACATACAATTTCATAAAACATAAATAGTACCAAGAATAGAAGTGCATCAAAAAATTTACATTGATTACTTTTTTTAAGACATGTTCGTTCGAATTCCTTCTAAAAACTTGTGCAAGTAACTGCGGAAACATCATTAAGGACATGTTCGGATAGCCACCTGGTAATTGGATTTGGTTTAATTGGGTGTAATTACATTGTTTGACATGTTTGCTAGCCATGTAATTACTTGATCCGCAGGTAATTGACTGTAATTGGCGAGATTTAATTATACTCTCCAATTCACCGGCAGGGAGAGAGGGAGGATTGTCAATTGCTGGTAACTACATGATGTAATTACAAGCAGGTTACTTTTTTATTTCTTTCTTTTATTTCTATTTTTATTACTTCATTTTAATTTATTTTTAATTTCTATTATTTTCATTTTTTTCTTTTTTCAATTCTAATATTTTAAGAATTTACTTTATTTTATTGCATAATTTTTATTTTTCATTTCCTTCTGATTTTCAATTTTTAATTCTTATGATTCCACACAGTTTTTTATATGATCTTTTTTATTTATTTATTCTATGTTCATTTTTTTCATTAGCATAATTTATTAGTATTCTAATTTTTAAACTAAAATAAATTCATTATTGAATAAAGTTATAAACTTACGCTTTTTTCTTCTAAAACATATTTATGTACGTTAAGTTGAAAACTTGACACAAGAGTATAATGTTAAATTTTTTATTTTGAATTTAGAACATATGTTATATTTTTAGTTTCACTTGTTTTAGTAGTATTGAATTGATATTTTACATTGCAAGTCATATATTTTTTAGATAAATTTGATAGATTATCTCTGTGTCGAATGTTTCAATAATTTCACTATGATGATATATTTATAATAAAAATGTTTTTGTCAAACATGCATTTCATTATGTTCATATAAATTTTGTGTTTTTACTTTTAATGATTGATTTAATTACAACAACAACAACATTACTCCAATACCTCAAAGACTCCCGCCCATTGCGGGGTAAGGGGGGGTCGGATGTACGCAGCCTGACGACTATGTTTAAAAACATAGCGCGACTGTTTCCAGATAATGATTGATTTAATTAAAACATACTAATTTGAAAAATATAAATTAATCATTTTATGATATTAGTTAAGAACATATGTTTTGATATTTTTTGAGATGAGGGTCTTTTGGAAATAACCTCTCTGGTCTGGGTACATTTCATCCTCCCAAACCCCACTTATGGGAATTTATTGGGTACATTGTTGTTGTCGAGTTAAGAACATACGTTTAATAATTAATCTTAAATATTTAATTTAATAATATTTATAAATACCCTTATTTGTCTAATATAAATTTTTAATTTTAAATAATTAACTTTTATTTTTAAAATTTAATATAATCTTGTAATTAAACTTGTGCAACCAAACAGGACAGTTGTAATTGCAGTGCAATTACATTGTGGCAAACAAACAGGTCATGATAATTACTAAGTTGTGTGTAATTACTAGGCTATTAATTACACCAATTACAATTACCAAGTGGCTTTCCAAATAGACCCTAGTTGACTTTTTTTTACAATCAAATTTAAAATTGAGAAGAGAGAAGATAATATTAATTTTGTTCAAGAAGAGAGAAGGTATCACAATAGAGAGACATAGAGGCTAGTTTGTGTTGCCTAATGCTGATGGACGAAAGTAATACTTAAATTTAGGAAATAAGGTCGTTAAAATGTTAAAGTCATTGTTATATAATTAGGAATATAATCATTTTTTATAATCAAGAAATCTATTTGTGGCTCACCTTTCGACCAACCATAGCCTTCTAAACATTTTTTTGATAAAGATAACTTTGTATTCATATGAAAAACATCATCCAAAAATGATGAGATGGTTAGTGACAATGCATTGCAAAAAAAAGAAACAACCAGTAAGGTCCAAGGAGTTACAGTTTTCCTATACAACAACAACAACAAATACCCAGTGGAATCCCACAAGTGGGGTCTGGGGAGAGAAAATGTACGCAGACTTTACCACTACCTCGTAGAAATAGAGAGACCGTGTCCGAAAGACCCTACAGTTTTCCTATGAAGTCAACTAACAAATTTTATATCCCCCACCATGTCTTGTTTACACAAAAAATAAAAAGTCTAATGCAGTTCATTTTGAGCCTGTGGATGATGTTGATTTTGCCTTCAAAACACCTTGCATTTCTTTTCTTCCATAAGGTCCACCAAATACATGCTAGAATGAGTTTCCATCGGCCTTCCACATCTCTTCTTCCAATTGTCTCCCAGCTCCTCAGCAAATCAAAGGTGTTTTTAAGCATTGTCCAATTTACTCCAAGCATACGTAAAAACAAGTTCCACAGATTTACAGCTCTCATGCAGTGTAAGAAGAGGTGGTTGTTTAGCTCTGCGTCCTTGTCACAAAGAAAATACCTTGAGCAAATCTACAAGCCTCTTTTTTGTAGTGCTTCATGGGTTAGGCAAGCTCTCCTTATTACCAGCCACATAAAATAGGACACCTGCAGTATTTTAATTTGGAAAAAGGCTCAAATATGCCATCGAACTTTGAGAAAAGACTCATTTATGCCATCTGTTAAAAATTTGGCTCATTTATGCCATTACCGTTTAAGAAAAGGCTCATCTATGCCATTATTTTCTAACTCCGGTTTTGCAAAACCACTTAAACAACTTCAAACACTTCTAAATAAATTAGAGTTTTGGATCAAATGTAGTCTTTTTAGTCATTCTTCTTCAAGAACGCATGAAGAACACCAAGAACTCCCAAATTTTCAACTTCTTCAAATATTCACAAAATCACCCTAAATTTCAAAGCATTGCTCCAAGCTAAATACCAAAACTCAATATTTTTTGACCTCGAATTCAACATAACTCAACAAGACCTTGTTGAAATTTTTCTTCAAAGTTTCGCAACACTAGGTGAAAAAATATTTCAAAGAAAAATCAGTCCCAGAATTTTAAAAATTTGTTTTGATTCGTGTTTTTATTGTTGTTTTTTATACTAGATCCTTATTCCTTAGTATTTTTCGAGTCTATGTTCAAAATTTCAATTAATTTAGAGTTGAAGAGAAAAATTTACCATGAAAGAAGGTTAAAGTTTTGAGACTTTGAAGAAAAATTTCAAGTGGGTCTTGTTGACTTAGGTTGAATTCGAGTTCAAAAAGTATTGAGTTTTGCTATCTAGCTCGGAGGAATGCTACTCGTGAAATTTGGATCGATTCCGTGAATATTTGAAGAAGTTGAAAATTTGTGAGTTCTTGGTGTTCTTCATGTGTTCTTCATGTGTTCTTCATGTGTTCTTGAAGAAGAATGACCAAAAGACTATATTTGACTCCAAAACTCTAATTTAAAAGTGTTTAAATTTGTTTAAGTGATTTTGCAAAATCAGAGCTAAAAATAATGGCATAGATGAATCTTTTCTCAAATGGTAATGGCATAAATGAGCCAAACTTTTAACAGATAGCATAAATGAGCCTTTTCTCAAAGTTCGATGGCATATTTGAACCTTTTCCTTTTTAATTTTCTAGATTAGTTTCCAAGGCCAAATTCTAGATTAGCATGATTTGATGGAGGAAACCCCTTTACTATGCAGCTTCCATAGAGGTTAGTCTGGATCTTCAGCAACACCTGGAAAAGGGTTCAAAGCTTGTAGAGGACTATCTATTCTGTCCATCTCCCAGTCACTTAAAGCTCTTCTAAATATGAACTCCCCCTCTTGTGGACTCCATATTTGGGCAACAGTATCATTTCTCTAGAGACTAAGGTTGTAGAGGTCCGAGAAGGTGGTCTTTAAGCTTTCATCACCTATCCAATGCTCATTCCAGAACTGATCTTCAAGCCATTTCCCACCTTAAAGGATATGTAGGTATTGAACTTGGGCTAGTCTTCTAATTGTTTTCCATACACTGCATCCAAAAGTGCTTTTCACTTCTTCAATAGTCCATTGCTTTCAGGAATCCATATTTCTCTATGATGAGTCTCTTCCATAAGGTCCTGTCTTCTATGCCAAATTTCCACAACCACTTTTGTAGCAGACAGTTGTTGTGGAGGTTGAGCTTCTTGATGCCTAAACCTTCTTGTTTCATGTTGAGGGTAAGGGCATCCCATTTCACTAGATTGTAGCCTTTATTCCCTTTATTCCCCTGCCACAGGAAGCTCCTTCTCATTTAGTTAATCTTCTTTTCAATGCTCTTGGGGATGGGAAACAAACTCATAATGTAGGTGGGTAGAGCCTCTGTGACAGATTTTATGAGAGTCGGTTTTCCTCCCAAGTATAAACATTGACTCTTCCATCTTGATAGTCTCTTGTTACATCTCTCTGATATTGCGCTCTATACTTCAAGTTCCTCATTTTTGGCTCTCAATGGCATTCCCAAATAATTGGTGGGTAGGGCAGCGACCTTGCAACCTAGATTCATGGCCAACAACTGCATATTCAGGACTTCATTGACTGGGTAGAGAAAGCTCTTTTGCCAATTTACATGGACTCCCGAGATGCCTTCAAAAATGATTAGTATAGCCCTAAGGTGTCTGATTTGTGACACCTTTGCTTCACATAGTATAAGTGAGTCATCAGCATACAGTAAGTGGGAAATTCTCATACCATTTGCTCTATTTATATGAGCTCCAAACCCTCTCAGCCAGCCATTTTCGTTTGCTTTTCTAAGCATATGGGTGAGACCCACAATAGCTAGTACGAATAGGACGGGAGAGCGGGGTCACCCTGTCTTAGACCCCTCTGTGATCGAAAGAAACCTACGGAGTCACCATTTAACAATAGGGAGAAACTCACATTGGATATGCAAAATTTAATCCAATTTAGCCATTTTTTTCCAAAGCCCATGTCTTTAGGGATCATAAGGAGGTAGATCCAGTCGATATGATCAAAAGCCTTCTCAATGTCCAACTTGCATAAGATTCCAGGTATTTTCTGTTTCACTCAGTGGACATGGGCTTGCCCCTCTATCCTTGTCCACTTAAATACCAGACTTTGTTTTGCATGGTGTGGGGCTTGAACATGTGCCCTCAACCATAAATCCTCCACCCTTTGCCACTCGAGCTAGGTTGTGAGGACAGGACTATAATAGTATTGTTTATATAATCTTATTGAATTATCAGTTTAACCATTAACCAAAATTATAAAATCGAAAACCAAACCGATGACCTTTTAAAAAAGTTTACACTCATTAATCCAATAACCTAATAGATCAATAGTGTATTTTTTCTATTGATTTATCGGCTAAACCATTTTCATGTCCAGTACAAGGTGCTACTTCAAGTGTAGACTATTCAAGAAAGAGGCAAGGATACTTGTAAGTTAGTGTTGCACATGTCAAAGAATCTAGACAAGATACTAACAACTTATTGTTGCATGCAGGTTGACTTAACAACTTTGAATCTTGTATTCTTATTAACCAAGGACACCTAAGAAAGCAATCATGTGCAAGAAATTAGATATGCTTGGAAATAAAAAGGAGCAAGCATGGAAGACAGTGCTTTCTTGTCTCTTTTGGAGCATATGGAACAAAAGAAATAAGAAATTATCCATAAGAGCAAGAAAGACAGAGGAAACCTTTAAAAGATCTTTTTTAAATTTAACCTGTACAATCGGTAACAGAGAAAATAATGAGTTTCATAAACTATAAATGACTGGTTACTTGTAAATGACATTGGAAAGAAAAACCATACAAATATCCTTTATTTACTTTATCTCTTTATATCACTTTGGTGTCTTAAATGAAATTAATGATAGGATTAACCAAGATGCTTTGTTCACAAGGTGAAACGCATTTCAATTTACTTTTTCAATTCAGGGTTATTCGTCAGATTCTGTATCTTTCTGTTTTTTTATAAGATAACATTATCATCAAATTCTATATCTTTTCTAAAAATTATATGAGCTTAGAAGGCAACTATTTACAGCCTCACTACACTTCAAAATACAATACAAGGCAGCAGTCAACAATGTAAAGATGCATAAGCTGAAGAATTATCGTAATTAAGAGCTGAAGGATAAACGGTATAAATGTACTACACGAGCCTCCAGGGCAGGCTTTGGTCTCGTAGTAAGCACATACTGCATGATGTGTGGATTACGGTATGTCACTAACCCTGGCACATACAAAGCCTGGAATTTAAGTAGAGAAGAGCAGAGGTGCGGGTCATTTATCAACCTTGTGCCACCGGTCTCTGGGATTTCTCAACAAGAAAAATGTTTTACTATAAATCACTGCACCTCCATGTTCTGTTTTGTGATGCACAATAATTATATAAGGCATGAGATAGCAATTCTGGTGATAACTTTGAGTTAAAATTTAAAAATAATGTCTAAGTACTGACTCCAACAGATAATATGGACTAGGAGCTAGATTAACTATAATGGAGAATGACTACTGCCGTTAGTGACGGAAGTTACGTTTTAATAAAAAATATTTTCCTTAGAGAAAGCATTTTCCACAATGCAAGGTAACAGAAAACATTGAATAATTTTATTAAGAAAAACAATTTCTGTGAAATAAATTCTGCCACACAAAATACAACCCAGATCTTAAATTTTCCGAATGCAAACATATGTCAAGAGGTAGCTATTGTTTCTTCTATCCTTCTGGAAAAACAGAAACTATAAGACATGCTAGTCCTAAACTCACAAAAGTGACTACACACTGCTAATCTTAAGTTACTTATCACATATAGTAGGCTATGTTTATGACCTACATAAATTTATTACCATTTCTATACAGTAAGAGATGAATCTAGCTAACCATAAAACTTAATGAACTATCAACTTTTTTTGATTAAAAAAATTAGTGAACTGTCAACTTAACCAATGCTAGTTGCTACTTGCTACATATCCTAAAACAATCGCTAACAACAAGTTCATCTTATTAGCAGTCTTCCGCCCAAACTTTGAGCATCAATAAAGTATCATTTTGGGAGCAGAGGCAAATTCAGAATTTTAAGCCAGTCTGTGCACATTCCGGAGTTCAAATTTTTTAACAACTACGGTTCAACATCTCGCCACTGGCTAGGGAAGAGCAAACAGAAAAAAATACATAAATAAAATATTAAAAAAAAAACTAACGAACCATCTCTTGGGAGAGGGGATTGACGCCAGTGAGGTTGCATTGTTGTAAAACGATGTTTTTGAGCTGATTAATCTGGCTACGGAGGATTTCCGCCTGCGAATCAAACAAGCTCGTGAACGACGTCGTAGGACTGATTAAGGCCAGTTGTAATTGATTTTCCATGTAGACTCCGTCAATCGAAAATTTCTATCCACCTCGAAGCAATAGATCGAATCAATTCAGGCATCAAATTCACCAAAGGCTTAATTCTATCATGATTAGTTCTAGGGTTTCCACAGCAGCTACACGGGGGCAGCTACAGTTGTTGAGATACGAATGAAGAAGAACACGATTATTTTGTCCCCCACCTGTTTGATGAAACGCGAAAGATGAAAAGGGATACACAAGGGGACGGAGAAATCGAGAGATGAACGAGGGGAGTGCAAACTGAAGTAGAAGAAACCAGGGGCTCTATGGGCTGCCAACGTTTTGGGCAAGTTGGGTACACATGCCCAACTTTGGGGGACCTATACGTGGGCTTAAAACTTCTTGTTACCGAGTGAAAACGGGTTCGATTTGGTTTTTATATTATTTATTTAATTTATTTATTTTTTATTGATAAACATGTTATTGATATTTAATAATTTTATTTTTAATTTAATAGATAAAAAATATAATCTAATCATATATACATGATGTTAAAAATAGAAATAGTGGCAAAAAATTTTATATATCTCTAATAATAATATTGATTACTTTTATTTAAGACTTATTCATTCTTATTTTTTTCTAAAGACTCATTGTAATAAATTGTAAAAATAACATTAATTGCTTGTTTATAAAGAGAGAAGGTATCCAAATAGATAGAAATAGAGGCTAGTTATTTACTATTGATAAAAGAAAAATATTGTTCTTGACCATAAATAATATACAAAGTCCGAATATATATAAAGTTAATTCGAAGGAACTAAATATAAACAAAATATCTACCTTCGAAATATACATTCCAAAAATAAAAATAAAATATTTACCTTTCAAATATACATTCCAAAAATACCTACCAAATATATTTAACACACCCCCTCAGTCGAAGCGGG
>JAOTQJ010000111.1:21103002-21127405 GCA_025642045.1 Solanum sejunctum | reverse complement strand
AAAGAACATAATAATTACAATTATAATATGCATTATAATTATGATCAGTGGTGCTATTAATTACAATAGCATATTACAACATCAAGAAATGAGAAGATTTTCAAATTAAATATAATAAACAATGATCATATTTGAGTCATCCTATGACTAAAGAAAAACAATAATAATTTTTTTTACAAATAAATAATAAAGAAAATTTGAAAAAACAAACTTGGAAACAAAAAAACAATTACGCCTTATAACTTTAAATATTTTAATTCAAATTAAAATAATCATTTTGGCCCATGGGTCGACCCTAGCCCAGCCTCAGTCAAGCTTCAAGAGTCAAGAGCTTAGTTGGGACGGGCTTATAAGCGCTGCTTCTAAATGGTCTTGAAAAATCATATCCCAACCCTACCCCAATAAAGGGTAGGGCTGGGCCGGCCCCATGGACTAAACCCATTTTGACGTCTCTAGCTGCTGGTTACCTTAGTGATGGGGTGCACATATTTACTTCATGCAATTAGTGGACTTGTTGGCCGAGCTATACTTCTAATTTGGCGATTAATGTGTAGAACTTGAGTTTGGTAATTTTTTTGGTGTTATTGTATTGGTATTACTGACACATGCTTGATTTAAGCCTTGATGGATGGGTATATGCTCATCTGGTGGCTGTCTTGAGAATATTAACCTGAAATCATAGTTAACATTACTTCATCTAATTTGAAAACAATACATATGGATAAGTTGGAGTTCCACTATGTTGTGAAATTTACTCTACTTGCTTTGCTATTGCTGTTCAACAACAACAACAACAACAACATACCCAGTGAAATCCCACAATTGCTATTGCTGTTCAATTTTGCCATTTTTATTTTTCAAATTAGGTTCTGCCTGCTTTACGAGAGAGGCACGATGAGTTTATGTTGAGGGAGTTTGTGAGAAGATGGGCGAATCATAAACTTATGGTTAGGTGGCTCTCACGGTTCTTCCATTATCTCGACCGATATTTTATTGCTCGAAGGTCACTACCGGCACTTAAAGAAGTTGGTCTGGTGTGCTTCCGTGATCGGGTTTGTTTCTTGCATCTTCTATATAATTATGTGCAATATAAATGTCTCTTTTCTTTTTTGTTTTCTTCATATATCTGTTATGCGGGAAATTTATTTCTGTTTTTGTTGACAATAGGTTTATCAGGAGTTGAACGGTAAAGCTAGAGATGCAGTTATTGTGTTGGCAAGTATCATATCCTCGCTTTTTCCTTCCGACTGACAGTTGATTCCAACTCTTGCCATATTATTTTAGTTATGAGGGTCTGATTAAGAGTCCTTTTTGTATTAGATTGATCAAGAACGTGAGGGTGAGCAGATTGACAGAGCTTTATTGAAGAATGTGCTTGATATATTTGTTGGAATTGGAATGGGGGAAATGGAGTATTATGAGAATGACTTTGAAGAAGCAATGCTTAAAGATACTGCAGCTTATTATTCTCGGAAAGCTTCAAGTTGGATTGTGGAAGATTCTTGTCCAGATTATATGTTGAAGGTACAATTTATTTTACTATTGCCATGAGTTCATAAGTTGTTTGGTTACAGTAAATTTTGATACCTGTGCTTTGCTATTGCTAACACAGGCAGAGGAGTGCTTGAAGAAAGAGAAAGATAGAGTGTCTCATTATCTCCATATTCTCAGTGAGACAAAACTTCTAGAGGTCAGCATCGGAATTTGCTAACTTAGCAACTTGAAATCTTAACTTTGAGGAACATTTCTTTTAAAAAGAATTTGAGCATAATAAATACTATGTGATTTTGTATTATGCTCTGGGGAGGTAGCAGGTGTCCGTGGAATTAGTCGAGGTGTGCACTAGTTGTATAAAAATCAAATATGTTTGGGTTCTAAAATAAAATCCCACAAGTGCATAATTCAGTTATATTTTTCCGTTCGAGTGAAAATGTACCGAATAGGCGGTAGCCTTTTTGATTTTGTTCAGGGAAATAAAACAGGAGAAGTAAAGTTGGCAATTTCGTTTTTTCTCTGATGCACTTATCATTTATGTCATTGCTTTAAAGTATTTCCCCAATATATATTTGACTTTGAATGCTGGCAATTCAGACTTTTTACATGTTGACAATATTTCTTTAGTTGGATTTGTTTTCAATGTTGAGGCCAACATTTGTGCTGCAGAAAGTACAAAATGAATTGTTGGTTGTATATACCAATCAGTTACTTGAGAAGGAGCATTCTGGATGCCAAGTATTGCTTAGAGATGATAAGGTATTGAATTCTTGTGTTGCTTTTCACTATTTTTGGGAAGTTTCAATGTTATTTTACTTGTAATTCAATGTTTTTCTCTTTTGCCCTTATTGCCGCACTCTCTTTGTACCCTCAGGTAGAGGATTTATCTCGAATGTATAGGCTATTCCACAGAATCCCCAAGGGATTGGAACCTGTTTCAAATATTTTTAAACAGGTATTTTTTATTTTATATCATTTAATGCCAATCACTGAGCAACAAAGAATTACCATTTATTTAGTTTACTAAGTTGGCTAAACATCTTCTGCAGCATGTCATTGCTGAAGGCATGGTCTTGGTGCAACAGGCTGAAGATACGGCAAATAGCAAGGTGAATTGTTCATGTTCTTGTTTCATATTTTATAAAGTCCTTTTAAATTGTGAATAGGAAAAATCAGCGGGGGAGGGGGAATGTATGATACACCATTTAGAGAACAGAACTTTTGAGTGGACTTGAAAGCATTTTTGTAGAAATAAGTACATCTATATATGAAGTTTATGGAGTTTCCATCTGAAGTGTTTATGTGTTTTTTGTACAGGCTGAAAGTTCAGGCTCGGGAGAGCAGGTAAAACCATATTCCTTTATTCTGAATTCACTTTTCTGTAATGTAAATTTATTTACCATCAATTCCATCCCTTCTGCAGGTCTTTGTTAGAAAGTTGATTGAGCTTCACGATAAGTATATGGCTTATGTGATGGACTGTTTTGCTAATAACTCTCTCTTTCATAAGGTATATTCTGTTATTAACAATTGTAGATCTCTTTCACTTCAAAATTATTTGTCAGTATTCTGATGTCTAAAGTTTGACATATACAGGCTCTCAAGGAGGCATTTGAGGTCTTCTGTAACAAGATTGTATCTGGTAGTTCAAGTGCAGAGCTCCTTGCTTCTTATTGTGATAACATTCTTAAGAAAGGTGGGAGTGAGAAACTCAGTGATGACGCAATTGAGGAGACCTTGGATAAGGTATAGCATGAACTTCAAATCACTCCATTTCCTGGAAAGTCCCATCTTTCAGCCAATCATAATAATTGTTTGAATATTTGTAGGTGGTCAAGCTTCTCGCATACATTAGTGACAAAGACCTTTTTGCGGAGTTCTATAGGTGGGTTAGATAGTCCAACAGTTCATTGATATATTTATCTTAGTTGGGTTGAATCTTCATTTACCGTCCGGAATGTCCATTGTCTTGTTGTGATAGGAAGAAACTTTCTCGTCGATTGCTATTTGATAAAAGTGCCAATGATGACCACGAAAGGCTTATCTTAACAAAGCTAAAGCAACAGTGTGGTGGGCAGTTTACATCAAAGATGGAGGGAATGGTGAGGAAACATAATATCTTTTTGTAGTTTATCCCATCATATTCAAATGTCTAATTAAAACTTGTGGTAACTCAAAAACAGGTGACAGACTTGACATTGGCTAGGGAAAATCAGAACCATTTTCAAGAATATCTCAGCAACAACCCTGTAGCGAGTCCTGGAATTGATTTAACTGTCACAGTTCTTACAACTGGGTTCTGGCCTAGTTATAAATCTTCTGATTTAAGTCTCCCTGTGGAAATGGTAAGAGGAGCTTATCTTGATAATTTGAAAATCCACTTTCTGTTAGCTGATATGAGGTTTTTCTTCTGAATTAATGAATGTGTAACCTTTGTTTGTGTCATTTGCCTCAGGTAAAGTGTGTGGAAGTCTTCAAGGAATTCTATCAGACAAAAACAAAACACAGGAAATTGACATGGATTTATTCATTAGGAACGTGTAACATCAATGGGAAGTTTGATTCAAAAACCATTGAACTGATTCTGGGAACCTATCAGGTGACTACTCTGTCTAATGATTCCATTAAATCATCCCTGCTGATTACAATACACTTCTGGATTTCTGATTTCTGCTTTTTCAGGCTGCTGCTCTGTTGTTGTTTAATTCTTCAGATAGATTGAGTTACTCAGAAATCAAGAGTCAGTTAAATTTGGCTGATGATGACTTGATCAGATTGCTTCAATCCCTTTCATGTGCCAAGTATAAAATTCTGACTAAGGAGCCTAGCAATAGAACTGTTTCGTCATCTGATCATTTTGAGTTCAATTCCAAGTTCACTGACAGGATGAGGCGGATTAGGGTAAAAACTCTATATTTTTCAGTGACGCTTCATGAATGCACTGTAGACACCTATTCCTAATGGCATGTTTTATTTGTACCATCCAGGTCCCATTACCTCCTGTGGATGAAAGGAAAAAGGTGGTCGAGGACGTAGACAAAGATAGACGTTATGCAATTGATGCCTGTATTGTGCGCATTATGAAGAGTCGGAAAGTTCTTCCTCATCAACAACTTGTGTCGGAGTGTGTTGAGCAGTTGAGCCGAATGTTTAAGGTATTCACCCTTTTTTTTGGGTTTACTAGAATGAAATAGTTGTACTCTAATTATTATTGTTATATTTTTAAATGTAGTCTTTATTTGGCTTAAGTGAAATTATTGGTTTCCTTTCCCAAAGAATATAACTTGACAGCATGACAGAAACACCAATATTACCTTTTTCCTTCAATCTTCTAATTGCCTCCATCACAATTTGTTCGTAGTTCTGCTTTCCGATACCAGAACTCACGTGATATTTCTTAACATTGACTTTTTAGACATTTACTACTGAGACAAAGGATCTTTAAGTTGAGATATCTTTCAGTAGTTTCCAAACCTCTAAATATGCTATTCGGTGACAATCTTACACTTCCAATTTCATTATGTGAATTGGTCAGCAATTTGTATAGATAGTTCATTTTCTTCTCCATTTGTTTCTCTATCATTTTCATTTTCTTCTGAACCCTGGTGTAACACAAGAGATGATGGGAGCGAACTACTTTTTTGTCTATAGCGTCTTTTTGGGAAACATCTGGTATTCCAACTTCCTCAATGGGTAAAATCACATTGGTCCTAAAAGAAGTGGTATAACTTGTGGGAAATAAGTTTGGAGATACGTGATTTAGTCTAATTCATGATTTTGAGGATTCATATTCTCGAAAAGCTAGAATATTATACCCAACAAATTCAAAAACTATGTGAGGTCAAGGATGAACAAGGAAAGAATATGATTGGGCTTTGGTGCTTAAATTTTTAATGTTCTTGCTGTGCCATTCAATTATGATTCTCACACGATTATTTATGGGCTCTATTTCCTTTACGAGTGTCTACTGCAATCTTAAACTTTGCTTTGTCTCGAAGATAGTTATTGGATCTTGTTTTAGAGATTGAGAATTTTTTATTGAATATCATTAATTTTGCGTGTTTGTGTAGCCTGACTTCAAAGCAATCAAAAAGCGAATTGAAGATCTCATCACTAGAGATTACTTAGAAAGAGACAAAGAGAACCCAAATTTGTTCAAATATTTAGCCTGAAGCAGCAATCTGGTGGTCGGCTGGGATTCTGTTTGTGATCTGCACATCATATTGCGTACAACTGGTTTCTCCAGGTCACTTAATAGGGACATTGTAGCAGATAACTTTTTTTGATCTTTGCCTGTAAGTAGGCAACTGTGCAGTTCTTAGATATCACACCGCCTTTTTTTTTTTTAAGTTGTTGGCGGAAGGTTAGTATTGGTTGCAGCCATAGATTTGAGCAACACTCAATGTGCGGCTTGTGTTCTAATCGGTTGCTTACAAATGTCTGTGCGACTTGTGTTCTGAGCTGTTGCTTACAGAGATCTTGTGACTTATGTGTTCTGATCTATTTCTTGCAAATATGTCTGCGTGACTCTATTGCGCTTGCAAGGGCAGTTCCCTCTTGCTCCAGCCTCTCCCCCCCTCCCGAAGTGGTGATAATATTTGTTGCTGTTTGTTGTATTGATTAGGATACATCATATATATGTGCTTTCATTAAAGAGAGATTTTATGGGATTTCAAAAGTAGCATAGAGGGGTAATAACCCGCAACCTCATAAATACGTTCTTTGAGCATCCCTGTCCGTATTTTATGCATCCTTCGGTTTTACTGATTCTTCAACTACTTGGAGAACGACTACTCATCTGAACTTTAGTTTTGAACCTATGTTTATTTGAAATTTCCACCTATTGTGTTACTTTTCGCCATGTATAAAGAGCTTTCTTTTTGAAAAGATGCTACTCTTCATGAGGTAAATCTGAGATATGCATGTACACTATCCCTCCAAAGCATAGTTGTGCGGTTGCATGTTTTAAAAAATGTTATCAAAAGTAAGAACCTTTATTTTCGGGGGCTTTCTTGTACATGATGTTTCAGAGAGTACTACCAAAATCCACCACCAACAACATACCCAGTGAAATTTCACAAATGGGGTCTGGGGAAGATAGATTGTATGCAAACCTTACCACTACCACATAGAAGTAGAGAGATTGTTTCCTAAAACTCTCAGCTCAGAGTACTATCAAAATCATGAACATTTATTTCCTAGGGCTTTCTTGTAGTATCACAATAAGATGGAACAAATGTATTTGATACCAAATGTATCTCCAACAAAAACAGATGAAGCGGGAGAAGTTGATAATTACAAAACAATCCATGATAACTCCGAAGCTTCTTAACAATATTCCCCAAAAAAGAGAGTATCTTTTACATATTGAGACCATGATCTATTAAAGCAGAATATAACAGCTAGTAACAGAGATTCACAGGATAAATCCCATAGAAAAAAGTAAACATCTGTATCAACATTGTAACGTTTTGGGACTTTGAAACTCAGAGCCCGTCTGTATTACATATTGGAGTTGGGTTCTTTGGTGCAGGGCTTAAACTTATAAGTTACTGTACAATTCACAAGTACATATTATGATGAACAACATTATTTGGTAACTTGGTAAAGAATAGCAATTGGCTACCTGGGCTTCTTTCTCATCAAGAAGCAATTAACAACTGCACTTCTCAACTTACGACTCCCCTTTAATCTGACCTGCAACAAAAAATTCCGATTATTAAAGATGGGGATGATTATTTAGTATAATTTTTTCAACTTAAAGGGAGAGTTGGTATATGCCGAGTCTCGTCAATGTCAACAACTAAAACCATCCATACTAATCACACTACTCTTCTGTGCTGTTGTGGAAGTTCATCTCTTTGGGTGTTTCCTTTTATAAGTCAAAAACTAACAAGAAGCCATCTCAATAGCAAATGTATCTGTAGTTAGAATCAAGGAAGAAAAACAAAGATCATATATCGACTCACAATAACTCTAAATAAACTAATTTAGATGAGGGAAAAATGCAATACCGAAGGCCATTTTACCTTAGATCTCAGAGAGGCAAGTCAGCTGAATCAATAACAAGAAGCATTGCAATGTTAAGAACTAATGCCTGCACCACCAAGTTCCTTAGCGTTTTTTTTCAAGAGACTGGAAAAATATTGTATTCCTCAACATTATGGATATGTTGGAGACCTTCAAAAGAAGAGAATATGGAAGAAATACTAACAGAGAGCCTAACAGATCTACAAGCTCTAATTCCTCTATCTCTGTTTCTTTACACCAAACAAAAGAAAGATACAAGAACAATTCCAGTAACTCTACGAATGGAATTGAACCTATCTTCGAAACATCTGCTATTTCCACCATCTCTTCTAGGCTCTTGCTTCCACCTCTTCTAATCCAGCAACTCAAACAGATCTGCATTGTACTCATGCATGTCCATTTACGTCTGTGAGAGTAAAATTCCATAACTGTGCAGTGAATGTACAATGCAACAAAATATGACTATTTTTCTCATCTGTTTCCCCACAAAGATCCTCCCGTTTTTCTTCAAACCCTTTTTCACAAACGAGCTTTTCCAACTACCAAACAGTGAAGTCCCCCTATTTCTGTAAGATTGGGACCTTGGCTGTATTGAGAATATCTATTCAACTATAGGTTTCAGCTATGTACAGATTTACAAGGGTATTATGAGTAGACCTCATAACTTGATAGGCTATGTCAGATCTTGACCAAGAGATCCTCTTTTCTGATGTCTCCTCAATTGACAGCAAATGGAGGAACAGGTTCAAGAGTCTGTTCCATGCACTCACATGGTTTTAGCCATAATTTAAATTTCAACGGCTGATATCTTCCATGGCAATCCGGACTAAGCGTAATAAGTTGTCGACATCATGGAAATTGAAATCAAGGGCCTTCTTTACGGATAATGCAGGCACTTTACACTCTGTATCAATGTGTCCAGGATAAGCAGCTGCAAAAGCAACACGTGATTTCCTAGAGGCTTCCATTGCTAAATTAACTTCGTGTGCCTGCAAATTAATCAAAACTAAGATACTAGAAAAAGGAAGATGGCCAGATCAAAAATTAGATTCAGAGCATGAGTTCTCAAGTAAAAGGATACATGGAAAAGGATTGGACTTCTGTAGAAGTAAGCATTTTTGTAATTATACCCTTTAACCAAACAATCTGGTGGGTAACAATCAAGGGAACAGAAAAAATAGAACCTATCCCTCAGAAGATAAGTCATCGAACCATAACTGATGCAAGTTCAAATCCACTTCTGTTGGCAAATTGCTGATAAAATATGGTAATATGCCTAGCTTCAGGCAATTGTTCAGGTGAGTAACAGAGTTAATGTCAAAATAGTTGGTCCGGTGCTATCATTCACTCAATTAGACCAGATGAATAACAGAGTTAGACAACATTAAATAGTTCTCTACTTTATCTGGTCTGATGATTCTCTCCGTTGAAAATATGTTTGATTGGTGATCTCATCGCTCAATTAGACCAAGTCATTAGTGGAGCTGAATTATATGACAACTTACAAAGTTAAATAGCCGTGTGAAGCTAGCACGGTTTCTCGCTGAAACCACATGAGTTCCAGCAACCGGGGGAGAAGCAACACCTTTCGCCAAGGCAACCTTGTCTACAACAGTTGTATTGTTCAAATTGTCAACATCGGAGGCAGAAGAGGAGGGGGATTCACCTAGCGTATGATGATAAGAAATCCAGTAAGTGTAACCCTTAAAAAAAGTCCAGTCCAACAAGAAGAGAGTTGAAGACACTTCATCAATATTACTAATCAGATACAGATGGTTTGTTTAAAGAAAAAGAAACAAACAGTTATTTGCACTTGTTAAGCTTTTATTCTTGATAAAATGATGACTAACTACTTCTGGTGCACGATTCATAATAATGCTATGACCCTCGCAGCTATTACTTTTATTAAAAATGAAAAGAACAGACAGTAATTCAATCTCCTGAGAATAACTCCACAGAGTTATCTATCCATGATTGACTCATCTTTCATCTTCGACAAAATTCATAGGTACAGCAAAGATAAGCCTTTCAATACACCGAAATGGTTTTTAGCATAGTACAAGTAAAATGTCGAGAACATCCTATCAACCAGTATACAGCAAATCACACCACTTCAGTAACATCAAAAGTCAAACTAGAAGTCTAGAGGGGTGTGCCAGTCCAGTTGTAAGTGTCTGAAATAAAATTGGTATAGGGATGTAAGATGTATATTTTTAGGTGAATCTTTAGCAAATTACCTGGAGGAAAAATTTGCAGCGCTTTTTGTAGTTCATTCCTATATCTGTTTGCATTGAAATTAGAGAAATAGACTACTCGCAGGTATGCAACCTCCATGCATTTATAGGCTAGTGAAACAGCAGCCATGTCTTTCAATCTCTCATATTCATGGGCAACAAACCTATAAATAAAACAAGAATAAATCCTGGAATCAGCATTACTGAGTATTTAGAATTTCTATCGTACTTCAGGATCTCCTTGGTATTATGACAACTAATTTCTCCAGAACAAGAGACACTACGGATTATACATCAAAAGAATAGAATATAGCTAAGATGTGTGAAAAGGCATCATGAAATGAGTTTTTCTTACATATCACAAAGTAATAGTATGTAACTCTAACGTGCATATCTTTCTTTGTGAGTTGAAAAATAAAAGCTCCAAGTAATTGGAGAATCTCAGTAGCTCAGTTGGTTGGCTACCTGAACTCCCACCTAGATTCGATTCCCCACATTGTAATCCCCTCCCCATTTCCCCTTCCCCTACCCCCAAATTCAAAAAAAAAAAAAAAAAAAGCTCCAAGTAATCACAAAACAATATGTCAGGAAAATGGTTTAGATCAGCAAAGATTTCAAAAATGCATGGCATGGTGAGATAACACTAAGTGACATCATTTCAGATTAGACCATTAATAGTACCAAATTAAAACTGATGGTCAGTTTACAAACAAGGACAGTATCATAACAAGTTCATGCACATCTAATAAGGTTAATGTAAAAATTACAACTGAGGAATCTGTTGGTACAATACAAACGGGATAGTAATAAAATTTCCAGTGACATTATAAAATGTCCAAATACTTGACCAATAAATGCTACTACTGGAATAACAGAAAACCTAGTATTGAGTAGGGTTCCCTAAAGTTTTAGATAATGAATCAAGACTGTAAAAGAATAGGGACATTCTAGCAAGAGGTGTTCTTGTTTCTCAAAATGAGCAACTTTCTCTACCCCTTTACCAAATCTGTTAGTGAGAGCATATTTTCATAACTAGTTCATTGAACAATACAGCTTGAATATCTAGCCCTGCACTTCTGTGTAGTACAGAAGTAAAATCTACTTGCAAATTTGTGCAATTACGGTTTACAAGAATGAAAAGAAGTGAAAACTAGACAACTCACTCGCATAGTTTTGCAGTGCTGCTATAAATTTGACTTGACTGGTTCATTTCACTGTGCTTGGCACTGTCGTTGCATGATTCTAGCAAGGATGCTCCATGGAGAAACTTTAGGGTTGCTTGAAAATAGAGACTTGTACTTTCACTTGACCCAGAGTTCTGAAACAAGAAGTCAAGTTATGCCAACACAAATGAGTAAATAAATACATAAAAGAGAGCAAATGATAAAGCATATCATTAGCCCCTCATATCTTTGGATATGAAGGAAAACTTATGTAAACCTTGAGGCGATCTGCCAGATGTTTAAGGTTTGTGGCTTCTTTAATAGCATTCACAGCAGCTTGACTAGCAGAGTCCTTCCGAATAGGGCTGCGAGCGACTGGATCCCGGACCTTAAGTGCAGGCGGAGTAGATTGTGGCAAACTATTAAGTGTGTTTCCAGGGTGGCTTTCAGATTTTTTACCCTGTCTTGAAGCATTCAACATCTCTCCTTCAAATGCATCTACTGCCAACAAATTAGCCACACCCTTCCTTTTGAACGCAGGTACTGGTTGTGAAGATTGAACTGTCTCATTCTGACCCCTTATTGAAGGAGATGTTAAGCGTGACTTCCCTTTCTCAAGTGCTTCAATTTTCTGAGTTCTGTCAGACACAAGCTTCCTAGATGATCTCCCATTATCTCGATCAGTTGGAGTGGCCTGCCTCTTATCCAGGCCAGACATAATATCCAATTTTACTTCAGCACCATCACCAAATTTTGATTGAGTATCACCTTTAATATTCTCATTCAGCAATTTTCCAAAAGAATCTTTCTTGGAATCTTGCTGTAATCTGTCAGAACTGGCACCAGATTTATCCACAAACTTGTTTCTTCCAGATGTCAATTTCCCCTCATCAATTCTTTGATCTGGAGATTCATTTGAAATATCAACATCCTTAATCTTACATTTGCCGGAATCAGATCTGACAGTACGATTCTTTCCTTTATGCTGAGAAAACAAAACCTTCTCATCCTTAGAGGGAGAGCCACTATTATGAAACTGATTGTTGTTCCTTTTTCCATTATTTAGGCCTTGGTCCAAGTTCTCTGTCCTGAATGCATATTGATTAGCTTGACCTAATGGATCAGCAGTAACATCAGTGTCCTGATGAGTAGCAAAATCAGAACCTGTGATCTTTGCTTTAATTGTAGCACCTGATACATCATGGACATCTTTCTCCTGGTAATCAAGTTCAGAGGACTCCATTTCATGATGCTTTCCATAGGAAGATTCTTCTTTCTTTATCATCCCAGAATGATTGCTGCTCCTACCGATTTCACCATAAGAAGACCGCCTTGGTGTAGAACCGGTAATGGAATTAGCTTTTTTGTGTTCGGTCTTTCTCTTGGGGTTCCTTTTAGTTGATGAACTCATATCCTTGTCTGAAATTCGCAAAGGAGATGAAGATACCGATTCTACTGGTGAACTTTTTGGTTCCTGAAGACTAGTTCTGTTCTTATGTGAACCAGACACTTTAGAAGAGCTCGAAGTGGCTGCAACTGAAGGCTGGAAAGCAGACAAATCCCTTTTTGAAGAATCTTCAGCATCTGCACTATGCGGAGACACTGTGCTATCTAGATCTTGTCCGCCTCGCTCTCCCTTCTTACCTCTACTTTTTCCATCAGTCTCTACACTGGCTCTGCTTCTGCTGGAGTCTTTCTCCACAGACTTAGAGACCCTCGCTTTCTTTTCTTTCCTACAACCATTATCACATGTCTCTTCTACAATATCTCGGGGAGGTTGTGTCTCAGGATTCTGGCATTCACTCCATTTCCTCTTAAGGGAGTCTTTACTGTCACATTTCTGGATTGAACCATCCACAGAATGGCTTTCTGGATTTTTTGCTAAAGCCAAATTTTTCAGTGAATCAGCCTTTGGCTTCTTGTATTTATATTTATCTCTAGCCCTTTCTGATCCACTGTTTGACAAATTGGTGCTTGAACTCTGTCCCGGTTTTGCCCCTATGGGATCTTCACCATAATGCACATCATCTCTCCTGAACTTTTTAGCTGTCGAACCATTCAAATCCATCTCACTTATGTTCCTCATCTTCGAATTTTTAATACCTGCAAAACATGTTATATAGAGTAAAGAAAAGTTCCAGAAATTCAAGGATTTCATTCAAATTACAACAGCTTAAGATATACCCCCATCAGGATAGTTCTCAAGCGATCTTTTCTTCTCTTTTTGTTTATGTCTCTGCTTCTCTATGATTGAGCTACTTGGCAGGCCCACCAGTTGGTGACCATTTTCATCAGTGAGAAAATTAGTACCATCGTTCGAGCTTCTGCTATTTGGGGTTCCCTGATGGTTTCTTTTGACACCGTTTGATGACAGTAAACCTTCCTGTCTGGTCGCACTTGACACACCTTTTGATACATGTATTTTCTTCCCACCAGCATCAACAGCTTGTATACCTGCTTTTTGGTGTTCTAGGCCGGCATGCATAGTGTCAATAGGAGTTAGTCCTGAGATAGCCCCACCAGGATATTCATGCTGACTAAATTGTTTGTCAGAAGCAGGGGCGGTAGCACCACTCATCGGCACCTGGTAAAGAGCTCTTAGAGCCTTCGTCGTTTCCTCTTCACTAATACCACAGCGATTCATTCCAGGCCTAGAAGATGAAAATAATTAAATAGCATTCAGAAAACATCTTAAATATTAGAAATTGTTTTCTGTTGTAATGATTAAGTATAAATATGGTAATCTTTCAACCTAATATCCTATATGTCTTCACCTTAAAGATATGACTTCTCTTGAATAGAGAAATTACTTATAGCAAGACAGATAATCATGATAAAAGGATGAAAGCAAGGTTGGAGAAAACTTACAACCAGGTTTGCAATCTACACACCCACTTCTTGGGTAGGCTGTCTGGATCAGTGCCAAGTGGCAGTATACGCCAAGTCTGACACTTGTCACAACAAACCCAATCTTCTTTAACTACAGGAGCTCCTGCTCCTGGAGGTGCAGAGAGATTGGATTCACAGATGGCATGAGGAGCCCCATTTGAAGCAAACCTAGGACACTCCGCAGAAGCAAACGGCTTCTCAGTTTTCCTACCATTAACTTTTTCCTTCAGTGAGCTATTACGCTCAAATCTCTTCTTACTGACTGAATGAGAACCCCGCAGCATTTCCTTTGGATGAATTTGCTCCAAACCAGTTTCAGCGTCTTCTAGTTCGAGTTCTACATCACCAAAGAATTCTTTGTATCTATCCCTGGTTAGGTTCTTTTTCATGTCCTCTGAGTCACTTTTAGATAAGAGGATGCTGCTAGAAGAGGTTTTCTTACCCTTAGATGCTATGAATGAATGAGGAACAGAACTTTCTTTTAATGCCTCGGTACTGTGGGCATTATGAAACTGATTTCCTTTGGGTTTCATTGTGTCTCTAGATGCAAAAAGTTCCTTTTCAGGAGCCAGTTTCATTCCATCCTCATTGTTGGAGGAGCTTCTCTGACGAGATGACTGCTTGAGGGGACTGGCCGCATCTGCATTTTGCACATTCCCATCTTTAGACTGTCCATTGTTGGACGACTCCTCTTTGTTGTGGCCTTCTTTCTTCAAGTATCCTGAGTTATGATCATTACCATCTGTCTCTTTCATTTCCATAGTTATCCTAGATGAGGAAACCTTTACACCAGACCCTTCAACAGAATTTGTGTCTATTGCAGTGACAGGCAGCAATGATTTCTTGGATGCCCGCTCAGAGGATGCTTCTTTTGTCTTACCCTTAGTGGCTGTTTTTGAACTGTCAATAGTCTTCTCTGCATCTTTTGGAGGATCGGCAGCATTAGGGTATGGATTAGATAAAAGAGGCAGTTTCAAGGCCTTTGAAACAAGTTCTTCACAGGCAAGACCATCAACATCAATCTCCTTCTTTGATAATAAGGCACTGCCATTGTGATTATCATAGCCTTTGCCCTTTGCCGAGGAACTTTTGTCGTAGGTTTTCAATGTCCTCGCCTCTGAAACTTCTCCATTTGCATAATGAGTACCATTCACTAGTGCCAAAGATTCAAAAATTCCCCTTTTCTTCCCTTTATATCCAGATTTTCCCCAAAGCTTGTCATTTTCATTCAAGCTAATCAACTCGTCTGAGAGGGGGGATAACAATAACATATCACGCATTGGATGTGAGGTCATAATCTGCTCCAATGGGTTGATTAAGAAAATTGCAGATAACAAGGTTAGCTTAAACCAAAAAGAAGAAAAACAAAGCAAACTTAATGTTTGTGGAAGATTCACCTGAAGTATAGTAGTAGGGGATTCATCTGGGGAAACCTGAAGGTCACGGGAGACACCTTCTCTATTGATGGGGCTACCATCCAGCGACGATGATGGAGAGACATCCAGCCCAAGTCCACTGTAGATCTCGGCATTCTTTTGGGTCAACAAATTTTTGGGGCCAACTTTGATACGTAACTTAAGCGATTTCGGGTCAGAGTCATTTCTTGGCTTCTTCACTTTTTCACTTTTTGAATTGGACTCTTCAGACTGAGTAATTGGTTGGCTAGAGTTTCTTTCCCCCTTAAATTTTGGACCCTTAAGTGCAGATACTGCTTTTGAACGGGTCGAAGATGCTGCAAGCCTTCCGGACAGAGAAGTGCTTGAAGATCCTAACAAGGTTTGTCGACCACTCTGTATCATTGAAAGATGCATATTACTAGGTAAAAGTGGAATATCAATGTGAAATCATATTACTTCTTTGTTGCAGTAAACTATCATATAAGAAAATCATAAGGATTTATTCAAAGGTTATGCACCTCAGCGAGCAGATTGTTTGGTGATACTTGTTGGCTATTGTTGTTGGATTCTGGTGGAGTCCTTGGATGAGACCAAGAAGGAGAACTCTGATTAGCAGGTAAAAATGAACCATACCCGCCAAATCTTGACCCTGTCAATATATGCAAAATCAACAATCATCAGCTCACGGCATAAACCTTGTCACTGTTAAACTTGTGCTTCTGGGAATACCCCATTTCCAGTATTACATACCCAGATTCTCAGCTGAAACTCCACCTTCAAAATCCTTTTGAAAATGTCCCAAAACATTGTGGAGTTTCTCATCCTTGACAGAGTAAGAGAATAGATACATGAGGAACTGAAAGAGGGTTGCCATTACATGTGTGTAATGAAGTTATAAACACTAATACATAAAACCTGCCAGAATACGTCCTCCGGTTCACTAACTAGCCCCTAGATCAACTCTAGAGGAGAAGTTATAAGCAAAAAAAAGAATGAGCAAACGCAGGGTTTCTCTAAGACTCTAACATCACAGTATACTAGGACAGTCTCTCAATGCACTCTTGCTTAAAATAATGATAACTCACGTCGAAGGAGTACCCTCAAGAATAATTTCCGATCAGAGAAAAATTCTAACAATTTTATATCAATGTTGGAAATAATTTAATTACTTTTCTCCTTTTTTGATGAAGTGAGATGAAAAATGAATCACTTCTCTCTACACGCAATAGAATTACAAACTTTATCCTTCCACATTCTTTGGTAGCTTTTAGTCTAGCTAGATACATATGATGTAGGGATAAGTTGAGTTTTAAAAGAACTTCTAGATTCAGAGAATCCCTTTGCCTTTCAAGAGATTTTTTTTATTTAGTATAGCAATACATGGGCCTTGAATAGAGCAGAAATATAACAGACCCCTGATCCCAACTAATTTGGATTGAGTGCATAGTTGATTGATACATTGACCACCAAAGCCCTTGCTTTACAGCAAGAAATTTCATTAAACTCAAATTACTACTACAGTAGATATAGTTATCATATACTATTGGACTAGACACGGAGTTTAACACATACCAAATGTACACTTCAAACTTGTGATCATAAAAACATGCCATGACATTTAAAGTAAAGATAGGAGGTTTAAAGATTCACATTTTTGAAATATAGAAAGTTGTCATTGTTGTTGGAACAGAATAAAATGAAAAGAGCATCATAAAATGGAACCCATATGGAACAGAGGAAATATTTTTTTTTAACACCAAGTAGATTATTTTCAATTATGTTTTGCCTGCCTGCTAGGAATTATACATCACAAGGTTTCAAATTTACGATACTAGGTTGAGCCATTGAGGACTTGAGGTAATTAAAGTTAAATTTATTTCTCATATAACCTAATTGCTTTCCGTGATTTCTTTTAGCAATATTTTGGTCATTTAATCATCAGGTTTAATAACATTCCTTCTTTCAATTTCGTTATCAAGTTTTTCTTAAACGTGATAAGGCCCATTATTAATAGTTGGTTTTAGAAAGTGAATTATATTGAGCAACAGTAGTTTAATAACATTCTCTTTTTCCATTTTGTTATCATCTGATAAGGCCTCTTACTAACATTTGGTTTTAGAGAGTCAATTATATTGAGCAACAGTAGTTTCATAGCATTCCCTTTCTCCATTTCGTTATAACATGATAAGGCTCTTATTAACATTTGGTTTAAGACAGTCAATTATATCGAAGCAACAAGAGATAGACAACAAACAGCTCATAGATTGATCAAACACATAACCTACATGCTAACAAACTAGAAAAGCCAAAATACACAAAATGAACCATTTGCAATTGAATACAAAAAAAAAAAAAGGCTTCAATCTCAATTGTAAATTCATAACAGTGATCAATAATACTAAACAGAAAAAACAATAGATAAAGAAGAAAACTCACAAGGTAAGATAGAGAAACATCAAGGTCAATGGATGAACCATTCCAGTTGTTGTTATCGTAACTGTAAGCCTCTCCTTCTTCAAGCTCAGTTTCCTCCATCATTCCTTCTCCACCATCAAACCCTAAACCTATCCCCTTCCTTCCATATCTACTCCCTCCAGAAATCATTCAAATAGATACTCCAAAAAATCCAAAAAAAAAAATCATAAATTTCTCAGTTTTCAGACCCCCAAAAACCTCTCTAAACTTCACCTATACAACAAACAAAAATTCCACATCCATTCACCAATGTTCCAAAACTTCTCAGCTTAACCAATCGAGATCGCAGAAAAACAGCACAAAATTCACCAACCCAGCTGACCTTTATCAATAAAAATTAAATTAAATTCAACAAAAAAATTAATAAAACAAAAAAAAAACTGATACAGATTCAAAAAAGCTAATTCAGATTATTCTGTAAAGCAAAAACTTGGATCGCCCCCACTATAAGATCTTTGTAAAGCTCAAAACTATGAGCAGAGAGAGAGAGAGAAAGAGAAAATGAGAGAGAGAGAGAGAGAGAGAGAGAGACTGGTTTTGGTGTATTACCAGCCGCGTTTATTTTGCGTTTTTTGTTTTGCTTTTTTTTTTTTCTTTTTTCCTTGTAAGAGTTAATAATTTTTAGTATAATATATAGTATTTATATTACTTCGACAGATAGAAACACACTCATGACCCTTAACAGATAGACATACTATAAATTTGATGCAAATTTAGAAATAAATATAATGCAATGAAAGAGTAAAATGATGTATTATTTTTTAAAAAAATATAAGTGTTTTAATTAGAAATAATATTATTATTATTCCTAATTTGTTGCAAGTTAGAATTTAAAATTTTTAAAATTCTCAATAAATTTGAAGAGTGAGTGAAATAAGGTATATCCAAAAGATGTTGTGTTTTGAATAAAAATAATATTTTTATTATTTGTATTTAATATATAAGTTATTAAAAAAATAAATTTTGAATAGATTTGATAGTTGCATAAGTGATCTATTATCTAAAAGATGTTGCATTTATAATATTTTATAATGAGATAATGATTTATTTTTTTGCATTTGATGTATAAGTTTTTGCAAATAGAATTTAGGTTTTAGAAATTATGAATAAATTTTGCGTGCAGATAAATGATCGTATTATCTAAGTAACAATGTTAATTAAAACTTATAATAATAGTATTTTGTTATTCATATTTGATGTATAATTTGTAATTCATTTTAGGTTTTAAAAATTCTGAATAAACTTAACAAGCAAATAAATAGTTGTATTACTTAGAAGACATCACTTTAATAAATATTTATTAAATTTTTACTATTATTATTTGTATAATTTTGTTGCAAATTGAAGCTTTGTTTAGAAATTTTGAATAAATTTAACAAGCGGGTAAAATGCATATATTATTTATAAATATTATTTTAATGATCATAATAAGATAACACTTTATTATTCATATTCGATGCGTAACCTGTTGCAAATTCAATCAAGATATTAAAATTTCTGAATAAATTTAACGAATAAAAATATTTTAAAAAAAATACTAGAATTTTATCCCAACCTAAATAAAATTAGTTAGTGCTAAGTGCATCTTATTAGAATACTAATTACGAAAAAAATCATATTGCGCACAAGTCTAATATTTATTTATAAATTTATTTTGTAAAAGTAATATTAATTAAATAATTTTAACTATCTCATTATGTGTAAAATAGATATATAATACATATTATTAATATTAATAAACTTTAAGTACTGATTAAATCATTTTAAAAAATTTCTCTAAATTTTAAATTGGGTGTCATGCACACTATGGAGCTATATAGACACTTCTTATTAAATTAGTAATAAATCATGTTTGATCAAAAGTGTACGCATTAATAAAATAGATAAGAGTAAAATCATTACTACTACTTGATAAAACAAAACAAATGTACCATATAAATAATTTTATTTTAATTAATATCTATAAAAAATAGCATTCATACCCTTGTTTTTGTTGCATTGTTAGATGCCTACGAAATTAAAATTATTACATTATATAATCTTCTTATATTGCTATTATAAGAATCTAGATTTAAATTCCTTAATTATTTTACCTAATATGAGTGATAGTATTTGATTTAGACTTATCCACTATGAAGATAAAGTATAGTTCAAGCTCTTTTTATTAGGGATGGTACAAAAAAATAAATGATCCAAGTTAAAAATTATTTTTTTATTTTTAATATAAATAATATATATTTTACTTAGTATGTTGTTCATGCACTTCATAAAATTAAAAAATAATTGATTCTATTTTAAGAATATATATAATTTCCTATTGTTATACGATTCTAGTTTTAAACTCGTTTAATCATTTTACCTAATATGAATTATAGTATTGGATTGAGAGTATGGTTCAAACTCTTTATAGGAATAGTCTACAAAGACAATTCAACTCGAAAATTTAAAAAAGAAACATATTTAGTAAAAAAAATATATTTATCATTTGGTATTCATTTATATAATTTTTAAAATAAAATACTTTTAATATAATATAATTTTTCGTGAAACATTATCAAAAATTTTATTAATCAATTTGAAAAACTTCTTTTCTTTTTTGAATTGGGATAATTATTACATAAACTATGTTTAGTACTAGTCATAAGTGATTTTGAAGTTATGTAAGTATTGAAGTACGTACTTGATTTTAAAATTTTGTTTACATAATTATTATTGTAAATTACATAAGCACTTTAGTTTGAAATTATCTATGGAGTATTTTGATTTTCAGAAATATTATACAACAACAACAATAATATACTAATGAAATCCCACAAGTGAGGTATGGAGAGGGTAGATTATACGCAGATCCTACTGCTACCTCATAAAAGTAGAGAGCATGTTTGCTAAAACTAATTTTCAGAAATATTATAGCATCATATTTAATAATTATTTGAGTTTTTTCTTATCTTTTGGGCAGCATTTTTTTAATTGGTTACTTTTATTGTGGTAATCAAAATATTAATTTTTTGAGAGTTGGGACTTGGGACTTGGTAGTCATAGTGTGTGTGTGTAATACAAGGAAAACATTTTAATTTTATTTTTTATATTTTATTGATGAAAAAGAAATTAAAATCACGAAATAAGAAATTAAACTTCATAAATAACAATTTATGGTTGTACCTTCTTGATTTCGTCTCCACCAATATATTCCCCATCTACCAACCATCTCATCTTATCCATATAAATTTATTTGAAAAATATACTTATTTATTTATTTACTTTATATCAAATACACTCATACTAAATTTATTTTAATGAATTCAAACTCAATCATTTAATATTTTGATTTTGATCTATACATAATATTAATGAATCTTATGCATAAAGAGATTCAATTTTTTTTAGCGGACAAATATCATTTTTTAAAATTTTTGTATTATTATAAGACTTTAATCATAATTCTTGTGTTAGTCAACTTTGCATTATTGACCTCCCATTATATCAAATGAATGTTTTTGATTTTATCATTGATAGACTATAAAAAAATTATAAAATATAGCATTTTGACTCCGTTGAATCTTGGTTTTAGAATTTTTGAATAAATTTAGCAAGCGTATAAAATAATTGTATTGTCCAAACAATAATGTTTTAATTAAAAAATAATATAATGTTCTATTTCTCGTATTTGATGCATAATCCATTGCAAACTTATTCTAATCTAGGCTTAGAAATTTTGAATAAATTTAACAAGAGAATATGATCATATGGCTCAGAAGACATCACTTTAATAAATATTTATTATAAAAATAACATTTTATTGTTTGTATAATTTATTACAAATTGAGTGTTTATTTTAGAATTCTTGAATAAATTTAATAGATGAATAAAATAATATATTGTCTAAAAAATATTTTTTAATAATATTTATAATAAGATAACAATTTAATCTTCATAACTAATGTATAACCTATCGCAGATTGAATCAAAATTTTGAATAAACTTAACGAGGAAGGATATTGTTTTTTTGAAGTTGCGTTTTATCCTAACCTAAATAGTGTTGATTAGTACTAAGTACATCGTATTAGAATCTAATTTTTTTAAAAAATTGTGCTTTGCATGAGCTTAATATTTATTCATAAATTTACTTTTAAAGTTATATTAATTAAATAATTTTAAATCATCTCATGTAAACTATAAAGTAAATATATAATAAATATTTTAATATTTTTTAAATAATTTTAATATTTTTCCCTGAATTTTAAATTTGGTGTCATGCACACTGAGGAACTGTCATATATACACATCTTGTTAAATTAGTAAAATTACCTATGTTTAAACAAAAAAGTACACACTAATTTATTACAAGAATAAAATAAAATACATATGGAGAAAAATTATTACTACCCTTATTTCATATTAATTCAATTTTTAAAATTTTTATCATTGTTCAAAATAATTGAATTATTTAAAATAAATATTTGGATTTTTTTCATATGTGTCCTTTCATTTATTAAAATTTTGTATTCTTTAAGAAATAAATTACACTAATTACAAAACTATATTTATGACTTTATAAAGAATAATAGCAAAAAGTATGATTTAAATTATATCCTTAATTTTTTTAATATAGTGCATTATCTTATAAATTAAATTAATATAGGAGGAAATACTTGATAAAACATAAAGAATTTACTATATAAATTCTTTTTTTAATCAATATTTATCACATTATATAATTTAATATTGCTATAGGAATCTAGCTTTAACCTTAATTATTTTACCTAATATGAGTGATAGCATTTTGATTTAGAGTTATCCAGAAGATAAAGTATAGTTCAAGCTCTTTATATAAGGAATGATCCAAGTAAAAAATTTTAAAAAGATTTTATTTACTCAAAAATTATATATTTGATTTGATATTTATATTTTTATTCATGCACTCTTTAGAATAAAAGATATCATTTGGTTTTCCGTGAAACGTTTAAAAAAGAATTATTAATCAATTTTGAATTTTTTAATTGAGATAATCATTACAATGATGATATGTGTGTACTAGTCAAAAGTGATGGCCAGTTAAATGTACTTGATTTTTGACATTATCTAACGAGTACTTTGAGTTTTACAACGCAAAGGATTTTGATATAAATTGGCACAAAATCCTTTTTTAGGAGTAATTTAATAATTAAAGGAGGTTAAAAAAATTGAATATATCATTTTATTTAATTTTTTATTAAAATATTCTTTAAATATTTTACTTTTAGGGATTGTTTAGTTTGAACCTAAGTTATGATGGGATAAGTTATTATGAGATAGATTATATTGGGATTAGTAATGATAGGATAAGTTATGTTGAGATTATTTCTTATTAAGTGTTTGGTGTGTTGGATAAATTTTAAGAATATTATGCTTATTTATAAAAATATCCTTCACTTTATTAGTTTTTAATGTATTTTCTTTGCTAACTTTTGTTATTCAATATTTGTTTTTAAAATAAATCTCTCATTTATTATAGCTTAAATATTTTTAAGTGTACAATTCTATCATAATATCGTATGCGTTTAAAATAAAACTTTTTACAAAATTAATTTTCAAATAAAACTTACATTTTTAAGTTTATTAAAGTAAAAAGGGATTTATGAAAAATTAAAATATAAAAAATATAATAATTAGTCAATAAAAAGTATATTATATAATGTAATTTTTTAATAAAAAAATATGAAGTTGTATTATAAAAATAAAGAATGAAGGTTTTGAATATTATTATGTATTATATTAAAAATAATGTAAATATGTATACAAAATAAGGTATAAAAAGTGATAAAGGAAATGCTACATTTGTCATTTTATAACTTTATTCTATGACAATTTGTCATGAGATTATTATACCATCCCTTAGAAGGGATAACTTATACCAAAATTATTTATTAGTCCTGGGATAAGTTATCTCTTCTAAGCCAATCAAACGGACATTTAAGGGAGAATAAAATTTTATTCCGAAATTATTTTCTTTTATCCCTTATACCAAACTATCCCTTAGAGTTATGCCCCTTTGGGTAATAGCTACTTATTAGTAGTTTCCCTCCATATATTAACTTTACCTCCAAAATTACCAACTTACAAATAATATACCGTCTCCTGGAGGTCTAAATTTTTTTTTAAAAAATAATTATAGTCAAAACCCACTTCATTTGTTCGGTATTGAATTGAATAAATAATAATAATATTTTATTTTGTTTCAGTTTCATAAAAAAAAAATTTAATTAATTTAATTAATATTTTATTCTATTTCATTATTTTTATTAAAATCAACCTCAAGTGGTGGATATTTTTATTAAAATAGAATGTCGACTTCCAGAACTCAATAATTTTAATCTAATAAATAAAAGGAGTATATTTTTTATTTTTTTCGTCACAACAGTTTAATACCAACATTTTAAGGTCGCTATATTAACTTTATTTAAAATAGAATATTGACTTCTAGAGGTCGATAATTTTAATCTAATCAATATACCGAGTATACTTTCAGCTCTTTTAATCACCATCATTCATTATACTCATGATACTACGACCCTCATTAATCCCCCCTCTTTATTTCCTTTTCTATTACTCTACCTGTTGACATCCAATTTTGACCAACCTATAATTTATTTTGGATTGTCATATGATGTGAAGATGAGGTCAAGTGATTTTCTCATGGGGTAGCAATAGTATCTGGGTGCTGGCCACGCCAAAGGTACCC